>OW679198.1:3397324-3760086 GCA_940337035.1 Agriotes lineatus | reverse complement strand
TAGATATTTACGGACGAGGCGAAGAACGAGCCGAGCCTCGAATTTCTAAACGAGTAATTTAATAATATTTTACGGCCGTGTGTCATACAATGTTTTATTTCATACTGTTTTATACAACATGTCCATTGAAGAAGGCTGTGGAACTTAAAACGTATGTATATGTTGGTAGCACTGTGAGTCTGTCAAATTCGAGGTTAGCAGGTTAGGTTCCACTTTCCCCGTTCAAATGAATGACGTAAAGTCGTATTTTCCGGACAGTATGAAATAAAACACTTTCCGATCATGTCCGAGTCCATACTTCCAACTTCCGAATTCACTTTCAAAAATTCAAAAAGATTATGACATTAGTATCTATTATTTGATTTATCCAAACAATAACACAAACTTGTTTCCATAGTAACGAAGGCAAAAGCTTTTACCAATCCCTGATGCCCGTTTTCCGATCTTGCCCAGCAAAACGTTACTTTCTGGTGAAAAAATTCGCCAGGAACTGCATATTTTTTGACCGGTCATAAAAAAATTCAAAGGCTCTTGCCACTGCCTACCTTTTCTCTCTGAATGTTATCAAACTCTTCTCTTTTATCTGCCTGGCTATATTTCTCACTCTCTTTTTTTTACTTTCCTCATCTAAAAGACGGAAGAAGTATTGTAATCGCGAAAAAATTACCTTTCGAGATTTCCCCAGATATTCACGTTTCAGGGTCCCTAGATGACGAAAACAGGTTTTCTCAATTCCGTCAGTCTGTCTGTCTGTCTGTTTGTTGGCGGAATAATTCAAAAACTATTTGACGGAGGAAGACAATATTTTGCATACATATTATATCGTGTGTCCCAAAAAAAAAACTCATTTAGAGTAGGCCTTGAAAAGAGAGATAGAAAATCTAGTCATGTCTTAATTTAAGTTTGTAGGTGAATGTCAGATGCAATTTGTTTATGATTACATCTGTCACTGTGACAGGTAACAGTTTACACTGTATTAAGTTTAATTGTATCAAGTAAAACGAAAAATAAGATGGCATGTACACAGCACCAACGAGTGTAATAATCATAACGGTCAATACAAATTGTTTTTGTTAAGTGTTTTTAAAATTTTTAAGAATATAATTTAAGGTCAAGATATAATTTAGTTCTCTCTGACTTGGTAGTTCATTTGCATCAATGAGTATATCTCAAATGTATACATGGTGAGCACCTTAAAAAACTTAAATTGTATTTATTTTTTATTTAACTTAGCAATAAATACTAGTAATAATTAGTACATAACGCAAGCTTTGTTCTTACCAAAAATGGGCCCCAATAAATACAGAATAAATGCTGTACGATACAAAAAAAAAGCAACAAATTAGTGCGTTACTTAATATAGCTGTAACGCAGGAATTAGAAGGGTCGGTACTCGGTAGCTCAGGTAGAAATAGCCCGTTCCCTTGCAATATTTCACAAAACGTTGGGACTGTATTTGCCGTCCGCCTGCCCTTCGATTCGACAACCGGTAAGGTTTTTTCTTATTTGAAAATGTATTTAATTTATTAGAAACTCCTAACTTAATTTCATTTTTTAAATTATTTAGTATCACAATGTCGACGAGGGAAGTTCTGGGTAAAGCTTTTTACAGTTTTTTTTATAACTTTCACGGTAACAATGTAGTAGTACAGTGTTTTTAAACTAAAGTATTGTTTTGGCTAGTTTTTGTTAGTTCAATAGCGCATATTCCTAGTAACTTTTCATTTTTTTTTTAATAATAATGCTATATTGATAATGGGCAACTCCATTACATCATTTTATTCCTCCTTGGTTAGTGATGGCATTGCAGTTTTGATAATCACCGCTAAAGGTTTACTGTTTGGGTTTTGAAATGTGTGATATGAGATTTCCTTTTCAGTGTTAAATTCTCTGAAAGTGCGATGGTCGCCTTTCTGAATTAGAATTACGCCTAGAGTATTTGTTTTACACATTGTTGTGAAATTGTCTTTTGCTATAGTTTTGATGTCTGCTGCCAAAATTTTCAGGTGATTATTTACTGATTTTGTTGCCCTTGTTAGAATAGGAATGATATTTGTTTTGATAATTTTTTGGTTGACTAGAAATATCGTTCTTGTACATTATTATAAGTGGTAATCAATTGGATTGGCTCTGATTTAGCACTTGATTTTAAATTTTGGTCGCATTGACAGATTTCGTTGGCATGCGTGGTATTCTTTATTTGATATCTACATCTTGAATACTGCAATTATTTGATACTTTCTGTACTTCGAACATCTTTAATCCACTCACTACCAACCAGCTATTGATCAACCATCAGTTTCACAACAGAGCCCAAACAGGAATTATAATATCTCTAGTTTTTGAAAATTTTCATTCATTGAAACGGTTTTAGTAGTTATTTCATAACATCAGAACATTCTACAACTTCTGCAATTAAGCACAAACAAAGTATGTTGTCAAAATAGTTATAAAAATTTGCATGGCTGCTGCTCATGATTAATAGCTTAAAACTGAAATAACCTATTTTGTAAGTAAAACTCTTGGTATACTTGCTACGGACAGAATACAAATAGTCAATCTGGAAAGGCCCTGTGGCTTTAAAACTGAACCAGAAGATTCACAGTGTTTTTAATAAAAGTTAATCTTATTCCTAAAATGGATTTGAGAAATCACTTAGTTCTTTTCCTCTTTAGTCTTGAAAAATTTCTAGTAGGACGTTGACGATGGGATCACAGCCGGCGGTGGCTAAGGTATCTGGTCCTCTGTATGCCTAGATCTTATCTATAACAAACAAAATAAACAATGTTATTTGATTTGTTAATTGCACAAAAGCCCGGTAGTGCAGTTGGGAAGGCGCTAGGCTTGCATTAAGCAAGTTCTCGATGCGAATCCCGCGGGGGCCGGAATTTTTCCGCAGTCGTGGCGGTTGAAATCGGGCTCGGTGAGATCATTCACAGTTGGGAACCAAATTAACTGTGCTCTACTCAGAACCACAGACCTAAGAGATAGAGTAACAAGGTCAACACATCACCAAGACACACAACTCACACAAGGGTCACTGAGCGAGTACAAAAGGAGCGCTCCAACTGAGTATAAATTTGTTTAAAGTATAAGTTGTATTCTTTGGTTCCATGTATTATTCATAATTTTTCAAAATCGATATTATAGTTTGTCGCAGGCATATTTTCCCGTGATGTCATGTGCATATGGGGCAAATGCATAAGTCATCTACAATGTTCTCTTTGCGAACGCAATTTTAAATCAGTTCCGTCATTGCTTCATACGCACATGACGCCAGGGAAGATATTACTATAACGAACTGTATACTCGTTTTTTAAAATTGTTTTTGTCTTTTCTTCAAGCTCACATCTTCGCTAATATTTATAATTAATTCCTCTTGCAATGCATCATCCTTATAAGTATAAAGTAATATATATATATATAACTGGCCATTATCCCTGGGGGATTTTTCACAGCTCCTTTCTGGAGCTCTCATAATCCTATTTTCGGGGTGGATTAATCCCCATATCTTCCTCTACTATATTTTACAACTGGCTGTGTGATGTAGCTATTTCAACAATCTTTCGCCATTGTTTTCTATCTGCAGCCTTTTCTTTCCATCTTGTGATTTCCATTCTTCTTATATCTTCTTCAACTTCATCCATCCATCTCATCCTTGGTCTGCCTTTCCGTCTTACTAGTATTGGTTGCCATAGTGTTATTCTTTTTATCATTCTGTCATCGTTTGATCTCCATATGTGTCCTAGCCATCTTAATCTCTGTGCTTTAATTGCTCTCACAATGTCCTTTCCATTTATTTCTTCTAATATTTCGTGGTTCATCTTCGAGCGGTATTCGGTATTACTGATTTTCTTTGGTCCTAATATTGTTCTGAGTATTCTTCTCTCCCATATTCTTAGATGTTCTTCCTCTCTTTTTGTTACACATAGTGTTTCAGCTGCATACATCACAACTGGTCTTATTAATCCTTTGTATATTCGTAATTTGGTTTTCGTACTGATGTTCTTATCTTTCAGAATATTTTTATTACTATAGTAGGCTCTGTTTCCAGCTTGTATTCTGTCTCTTATATCTTCGCCTCTATCGTTCGTGTCACTTATATTTTTTCCAAGGTATTTGAATTTTTCCACTTCTTCGAATACATATTTTCCTATTCTGAGATCTTGTTTCCTGTTTTTATTTTTATTATTTTGGTGTACCATGTATTTTGTTTTATTTTCATTTACTCTTAGTCCTCTCTCTTCTGCTGCTTGCTTCAGTAGTCTAAATGTCTCACATAGTGCTCTTACATTTCTTGCAATAATAACCACATCGTCAGCATAAGCAATGATTTGTATCTGTTTGGTCATTATTGTTCCTTGTCCACCAACTTTTCTTATGACGTTTTCTAATACAATATTAAATAGTGTTGCCGACAACGAGTCACCTTGGCGTACTCCAGAGTGTTAATTACAATTCTATCAGTTGTCCCTTCTGCCGTTCTTATCATTGTTGTGGATCCCTCTAATGTCATTTGTATTAGTTTTATCAGTTTAGATGGTATCTGTAGATTTTTCATGCCCTTAAATAAACTGTTTCTGTTAATTTTATCAAACGCTTGTTTGAAGTCAATGAACAGCATGTGCGCGTCTATATTGTATTCATGGCATTTTTCTGTAATCTGCTGCAGAACATGTATAGCGTCCGTTGTGGATCTTCCAGGCCGAAATCCGTATTGGTAGTCCCCCGTGTGTAGTTCGGTATATTCCACTAATCGCCGTTGAATAAGTGTGGTTAGTATTTTATATGCTACATTTAGCAGTGTGATTCCCCTGCAGTTGCTACACTCCTACGGGTCACCCTTTTTTAGTATCGGCACCACAACTCCGTTTCTCCACTCCTCGGGCATTTTCTCTCTTCTCCATATCTCCTTTATTAGTCTGTACAATCTTTCATGTAGTTTCTCTCCGCCCAGTTTTATCAATTCGCCTTCAATCTTATCGCTTCCTGGTGCTTTGCCATTTCTTATTTTTTTAATAGCTTGATTAAACTCTTCCTCTGATGGTTCAAGTACTGTTTCCTCTTCCTCTATCGTTATTCCCTCTTCTATTTGTGCATCACTATTTTCATCATTTAGTAATTTTGAGAAGTATTCCATCCATCGTATCTTTATCTTCTCCTTGTCATATAGTGTATTGCCGGCTTCGTTTTTTATTCCTCTTGTCTTTATTTTGCACCCGGTTTTCTGTTTCTTTATGTTTTTATACATATTTCTTAAGTTGCTATTTCTACTGTTATCTTCAATTTCTTCCATTGCATTATTTATCCATTCTCTCTTTCTTTCTCTACATATTCTTGTTACTTGTTTCTTCAACTCGTTATAATTTTCCATATCTTTTTTGTTTGTAGTTCGTAACCATTTTACTCTTGCTTCTCTCTTTCGTTTAACCGCTTCTTCGCATTCCTCGTTGAACCATTCTTTTCCTCTTACTATTCTCTTATATCCAACTACATTTATCGCCGCAGTCTCTATTTCAACTTTTAAGTTTTTCCACTCGTGTTCTATGTCGTTACTTCTAGGTTTTTTCTCTATTTCTGTGTTTATAGTATTTCTATATTTTTCTCTGGTGTTTTCTACTTTGAGTTTTTCGATGTCCCATTTTTTATCCTTTTTATTTGTATCTTTCTGTCTTGCAATCTTGTGTTTGATTTTCGCTATTACCAGATAGTGGTCAGAGTCTGCGCATGCTCCTCTGAATGTTCTTACGTCTCGTATTGATGATGCTCGTTTCTTCATTATCAGTACATGGTCAATCTGGTTACCCTTCCTTCCCCCAGGTTGTACCCATGTTTCTTTGTGCGCTCTCTTATGCTTGAATTTGGTACTGCTTATTATTAAATTATTTCTGGCTGCGAAGTTACATAGTTTTGTCCCATTATCATTCGTTACATCATGCAATGTGTGTTTACCTGCTACCTCATGGAAGCAGTTCTCTTTTCCAATCTGGGCATTAAAATCGCCTAATACGATCAGGGTGTCAAACTTTGGTATTGCTTCACTAATCTTGTCAAGTTCATCATAGAAGGCCATCTTTTCGTTATTGCTTTTCTCCTCCGTGGGTGCGTATGCATTTATAATAGATATGTTCGCCGGTTTGCCTTTGATTCTTAAGTAAGATAGTCGTCCGTTAATGGGCTTAAATTGCAGAATTTTATCCTTCATTTCCTTTGATACTATAAAAGCAGTACCATTTTTTCCTTGTTATAAAGTAATATACCAATTATTTAATACTTGTCGTTCTGCACACTAAAACACGTGCTGAGTACATTTTAATTTGCAGAAACTCTTCGATTGTGGTCTCCAGCAGCATTTCTTAACCGAAAGGCAGTAAAACCTGTTACTATAGAGCCAGTACTGCCAGGAGAAGAACTTTTACACCTCGATGTGGATGCTGACTGCACAATTCCTATATTTGCGATACAGAGGGATCCTAAATATTACCCGAATCCTGACAAGTTTGACCCCGAACGGTTTAGTAACGAAAATAAACATAAAATCAACCCCTTCACTTACATGCCGTTTGGTATTGGCCCAAGAAACTGCATTGGTAAGCATATAAAGACACCCATCTTACTTTTATCTTTTTGCGTTACATATAGTGTTATAGAATAACAATAATCAGATCACAAGGTTGGTTATCCGAGATTACATAATAGCGACTTAGTTTTTTACATTTTTCTCGGAAAAAGCGGATACTCTTCAAATACAACATATGTCCCTTTTGCTTATGTAAAAATTCGGAAGTATTTTTTATTGCCAAAATGATAGCTACCCCGTTTCATATCAACGCAGTTGTTCTAGTGATATGTTGTGACGTAATATACTACGCTGTTAAAAATATAAAATATATGTATGTATCACAAATTTTCAAATATTATCTTAAATGATGAGTTTTGAAACATTTAGAAAAGGCGAGCAGGCCGTAATAAAATATCTGTAGAAATCCTATTATATATCTTTCTTTCACATTGCCCCCTTGAGTTTGTATGTTATTACCAACCTATTTAAAACTCTCACATACCAATTTTAGGTAATCGATTCGCTTTGCTGGAATCAAAAACCTTGGCATTTTTCTTATTGTCAAAATTCGAAGTCGTCCCAGTGGAGAAGACCTCGGTTCCATTTGTGATCAGCAAGAAGGATATGATGGTTATCAATAGTGCCAACGGATACTGGTTAGGTCTAAAACCAAGAAAAAAAGATTGTTAAGTATTGTGATTGTAATAGTCGATAGTGCTAAACTCGTACTGTAGAAACTATCTTAGTGTTTAAGATATCAAAGTACAAAATAAATAATTACACTTTAATATATTAATTATCTTTAGAGATTTTTGTGATTTAAACATTTAAAAATAAGAAGCCTTTGTATTTCATCATTCTTTTCATGTGACAAAATATCCTTACTCCGGGTAAACCAGACCACCCATGCCAACAACTCCATATTATATATAACATATCAGCAAATGAAAACGAAATCAAGCTTGGCTTTGAAAAGATTAAGTCATGTGCTCTATTAGTTCTGAAGTTTTTCATTTAAATGTGAAAGCTATTATAACAGTAATTTTCAAAGCCGAGCTTGATTTCACTTTCGTTTGCTCACATGTGCATGATTTAATATTATTATTATTAGGTTTCATCTCAAAGGGTTGGGTTTTCTACACCCTAGCAAATATGATTGAATGTATAATTAGGCAATAGATTTCCAATTAATATAATTACCGTGGTTTTTATGGTTTATCCAATGGGACTGCTACAAAATCATATATTTCAACTTTACAAACATGGCGCACTAACCTAACAATTTATGAAAACAAATTATGTTCGTATTAATAATTACATCAGTGATTACGTAATAGTGCGTTGCTTAAGTGATTTAACAAAAGTAAGTAAACAGACGCCACAACACAACACTCACGATGCGCTTTTTCTGGAAATGTGCAAAAGCGACGCCACTTTAAAAATATCACCCAATTCTGTTTTTAGGATAACTTTCTAACATTATTTGGCTTCCCTGATGCAAAACACCATGAGTTCCTACAGCGGACAGGGGCTCCTCTTTCTCTCCGTCGGTATGCTGTAACAACCTCTTCGAACGCCGCCTGCAGCTTACACCACTCAAAAACTGCTTATAACTCCGTCTTTGCGTCAGTTCCTAGGGCTCCGCACTGCTCAGCACAAATGTCACTATCTCCATTCCTTTTCCAGGGCTGTGCTAACCTCGCAACAGCTTCAATAACTGCCACAGGAAGAGCAGCTACCACTCGGCTTACTATTCAACACTTTTTAAAACCCTTGTAGCAGCGCAACGAATTAAAGCCTACCCTAAAGACACTGCACTAATTATAAAACACTTCATTGAGAAAAATGGGTATTTAAATGGATTATTTGTGGGAAAGCCAAAATAACACACCTCACAGTTTGGCTTCGCTTCCTCCTTCTTGTTTTGTTTTCATTCATCTTACATTGTTATTTATTATTTTTAAGCCTGCTCTGGTTGCATTTTATGTTTCAATCAAGGCTAATACTATTTTTAATATGGTTTTTACAAATTATTAAACTCAAAGTCAATGCTATTAAAATACAATTTGCAAAAATTAAACTAGATCATTTATAGAATGCTTTGAAAATAATATTTTAAATGCTCGAAAAGTTATTAATTGCTATCATAATTTTAGTGGTTTTAAAAGTGTTCATTGCAAGATATATCTATTGCTTCATCTGTCACTTTCGGTAACTGCGAAAATTTGTTTGTGGTTTGCTAATAATTCTTCTTTTTCTTTTGTTCGTTGGAACTTTTTGCCATAGATTACTGTTTTCAGTAGTTCTTCATCTAAATCGCTAACGTTGTAAGTATGCATAAAGCTCATTTCGGTTTGTTATGGAGATAATTGTGCCGCCAGTGTGTAATGAGGCTGTGATGTTTGGCTATAATTTATTTGGTGGGTTGGTTGCATCATAGTCCGTTGTGATGTCATTGTTAATTGACTATAGTTTACGGGTTGTGTATTGTCACTTGTGATAAACGGCTGATGTTGATAATACATTCCATTTTGTTGATTAATTGCAGGGTTCGTTTGAAATACGGGATTAAACACGCTGCCTACTGGTATATTATAATTTAGTAATTACATTAATATTAGATAGCAGTACTACGGAGTATGTCAGTTAGTTATCTACCTTCAGTTCAACAGTTCAAACGTAATCACCGTTCGCGGTTCACTGCACGATAACAGAGCGCAGCGCGCGAGTAATGTAACCACTCAATCAATTAACTATCAAAATAAATGCCTGCTGCCGCGAATTCTATATTTAGAATTCTCTGAACTAACAAAAAGTGTTAGAGTTGTGAAACATTGTGCAATATTGTGAAATTATGTGACGCCACTCAATCACCCCACCCGAAGATGGCAGAGGCTATAAATAGCCGTGCTTGTGTAATTTTAGTTAGTTTATAGATTTGTGTCTTATAGAACGTTGCTAGTTTTAGATGTGCTTCTTACAGAACGTTACTCTGTACAAATTTGTAACTCCTACATTTAATTAAAAACTTGTGTAGTAAAATAAATAAAGTTTTTTTTTCGTTAAGGCCACGATTGGCAACTTAACTCGCGTGTAACGAGTATGCACACTTTAAACGCCCGAACTCGCGAACGAATTTACGAGAACTAAAGATAGACAGGACAAAACCCCGTCTTACTCCTTAAATGCAAAAAACCGGTAGTCCGGAATGAATCCTTCAGGAAGTACATCATAACACGTTCACCTGATGATAACTCGATATGGAAGGCAACAAGAAAATTTAAGCGACTCTGTAATGATTTACTCCTATAACAAAACCCGACTGTATCTGGGCCAGATCGAATAGGGATAAAGCAACTACATTTTCAACAACCTTGATAACGTCTTCAAAATGCCACATCCACAAGATAATAATGGTGATAGTGAAATTTAATCCTCCCGGATGTTCAGTGTCAAATCTCACTGTCAATCGAAACTTTCTCACCAACAGAAGCTTTCCAGAAAATTAAACTAACGAATATTTGTAAAGCCCCTCGATACAACCTAATAGCAGGTGAAATATTAAGAAATATTTCTAACAAATCTATAATATTAATCACTACAGTATACAATAGCATTCTAAGACTTTGTTACTTTCCTGTTTTATGGAAATACGCCCCAATAATAATGATTGCTAAGCCTGGAAAACCACCCACCCAACTACAATCCTATATAAAACACTGCTGGAGCCTGTAGTTTGAAAATATCACAAATTCGTTAAAACCCCCCACAAAACAAATATTTAACAACTGCGTATTTTGACAGCCAAGCTGTCATCATCGGTAGCTACGAAAAAAACTTACACAGCAAAAAGGCAACGATATACTCGTGACCAAATCACAAATGGAAGTGGGCGATCCCACGCATTTTACATTTGAATCAGTTAAATTCCAAATTTCCTAGCATAAAATTCACATATTAAATGGAAAACGAAGGATAACCGCCATTTCTAGATACCTTAGTAATAAGAAATAAAAATAAGTTGGAATTCGATGTTTATAGAAAATAAACCAATGTAAACAGATTCATTTTAGCGGATTCACATGATTGTTTCTAACACAAAATGGCTGCTCTAAATTTCTTTGTTGCATAGACTGTTAACCTTTACTTTAAACAATGATCGATATACCATTGAACTTCAGACCATAAAAAGCATCGCTGCGTACAATGGTTTCTCTTCTAAAATTATCGATAATTTGATTAGGAAACAAGGAACAAAATTGCACGTTCGAAATTCCACAACTCTCGTCACTCTTAGAAGTGAAGGACTCAAGTACATCAAAATTCCATTTCACCCGGCTACAAACGGCCTAGCAAACACTTTTAAAGAATCGGGCTATAACGTTGTGTGTGGTTCAAACAACAATATTGAACATTTGTTGGGAAATCCAAAAGACAAACTGAGGACTTTAGAGAGATCTGGAATTTACGAAATTAAATGTTCCCATTGTGATTCTAAATATATTGGGCAAACACGTCGTAATTTTGGTACTAGGTTTAAAGAGCATTTAGTTCAGTTTAGATTCAACAGATTCGAAAAATCGAGTATTGCCCTATTCAACAAAGCAACTAAATTCATTTGAAAGCTTGGCCATTTTTAAGAACTGAGATAATAAACTTTTGAACAACGATGGTGGACCAATACCGTCCTCCATCTTGTATGAATTGTTGAAGTTACATTGACCGTCGGCGATATTCATTGGCCCTCGGCTACGCCCTCCGGGTCAGACAGTATAAATAGATGTAAAATGCCCGGGCATCGCCCACTTCCATTTGTCATTTGGTCACGAGTATATCGTTGCCTTTTTGCTGTGTAAGTTTTTTTCGTAGCTACCGATGATGACAGCTTGGCTGTCGAAATACTTATTTAGCAGTTGTTAAATATTTGTTTGGTGAGGGGTTTTAACGAATTTGTGATACAATCCTATAGACCACGTATAGACCAATAAGGCTCTTGCCCATACTTTCCGAAAAACTCCTACTTAAACGAATTGAAGACACTGTAGACCTAAGCTAACTTATCCCATCATACCAGTTCGGGTTTCGGAAATACCACTAAACTATACACGAAAGCTACCGAAACATCACCCGCATAATGGAAAGTCTACAGAATCTGCGCAGCAGTCTCTTAGACATAAAACAGGCATCCTGCTATACCAACTTAAACTGCATCGCCCAAGCCAGGTGTACCTAATACTTAAATCATACCTAAGAGACAGAACCTATCAAGTCAAAATGAATAATGCAGTATGAGAGTACTACCACCAAATCACCTCTGAAGTTCCGCAGGGCAACGTAATAGATCCAGTGCTTTAACTGATATATATACACCTCAGATACACCTACTACAGACAATACTGTACCTGCCACATTCGCGGGTAACACGGCCATCTTATCAGTCAATAGATCACCTGAAATAGAAACAGAACATCTTCAAGACTGTAAGATCACAATTAATAATGAAAAATCCGTACAAGTGAACCTCATCACTAGTCGTGTCGAATGGTCGCGAACCAGAATTAACAACTCCCCAATTCCGGTGAAGACTGAGGTAAACTACGTAGGAATGCACCTCGACCAAAAGCTCACATAGAGTATGCACATCAGAGTTAACAGGAAACAGTTAGACCTAAAACTTAAACACACGGCCTGGCTAATAAGACGTTCACAGCTTTCACTCTCAAACAAAATACTGATATACAAAGTTATACTAAATCTCATATTTCCGCCATCTTAAAAAAAAGGTGCGTTTGATTTTTTTGCGATAACTCAGTTTTTGTTAACGGTACGTCAAAATAAAGTGGACCTTTTATTTAGAGTTTTTTGTGCTCTACAATTTATGTTCAATTACTTTTCAACGTACGAGCGATATTAGTAGAGATATCGAAAGCGAAAGAAAAGCGTGAACGGGTCGAATTTTTTTTCCCGCTTTTTTGCTTGTAATTCGGTTTTCAACTTATTTAGGATTCCCAGGAAAGGAAAAGAGTCAGCCCGGCAATTACAGACCGATTAGTCTCCTACCCACTCTATCAAAATTATTTGAAAAAGTTATACTGACTAGACTACAAACCTTCATCGATCAGCAGGATATAATACCAAGAATGCAATTTGGATTTCGCTCATCCCATGCTACTACCCATCAGCTTCTAAGGATCAAAAATTTAATAAACAATGGGTTCGAAAACAAATACCACACAGTAATAGCCTTCTTTGATATCAAGCAGACTTTCGACAAAGTATGGATACATGGCCTGCTGTACAAACTGAAGTGTTGTAATGTACTATTGTCCCTCTACGGAGTCATAGCCTCATTCTTATCGAATAGATCCTACAGGGTAAAACTAAACTCCAAATTGTCAACAATTCAAAACATTGACGCCGGAGTGCCGCAAGGCTCAGTTCTAGGGCCAATACTTTACAATATATTTGTGCCGACGTTCTGATCCCTGATAACGTCGAAGTTGCTTTGTTTGCAGATGACACAGCCTATATAATACAAAATGCTAATCTAGGGGTAGCAGTAAATGGTGCGCCGACAAAACAGCCCCACCCAAAATAGCCCCGTTAAAACAGCCCCGTTAGAATAGCCAGGACAAAATAGCTCCATGACAACATAGCTTCGTACCAAAATAGCTTAGTGCTGTCCAACTTAATCGCAGATTAGAAATGGTAGTACAAGATTATCATAATTTTAATGTTATTGATTTTCTATGTAGTGTCTCATATAATTTAGAAATTTAGAATGGTAAAATAAAAAATAGTATAAAAACTACTTTGTAGTAATATTGCTCTTAATATACTTATCCTTTTATGTTGTTATTTCATAACCAAATGTAGTTTTCTATAAGACAGGTGTTTTATATGATTGCATCTGTACACAACATGTATTACTGTAATAAATAGTAAATAGTGCCTATTTCTTTTTTATATTTTTTTTAAAAGCTGAAAATCTACTTCTTTCATTTTCTAGTTTCGGAAAGTACAGATACAGTATTATTTAAAAGAAAACGCAAGTATTCTTTCGTTTTAAAATAATAAGGGAAGCAACTAACTGAATATTAAAAATTTATCATTGAGATCGTCACCCTGCGTCCCCCAAGTCACTAACCGGTATTAGTTATATACAATGTGTATATAAATAAACAAAGTAACTTTGGTCATGTCTTGTGTTTACAAATATTATTGTGATTTTCGCTAGGGATGTTTTGGCGGGGCTATTTTGTCGGGGCTATTTTGGACTGGGCTATTTTGTGTGTGAGCCTTTTGTCGGGGCTATTATGACGGGGCTGTTTTGACGGGGCTATTTTGACGTGCCACGCTTTGTAAACCATATTATTCCAAAATTAAATATGCAAAGAAGCTATACGGAAATCCGCATACTGATTCTCACCTTGATGACCAGCAGCAGGTAGTAATTATTAACCTGATTTGTCTAAAATAGTTAAAAGTTTGTCTCACCATACAAAATCACACTTTTTTTAAAATAAATGCTTGGATACATTTACGTTTTGAGTTTTATTCTTTACCCATAACCGGGCTGGAAATGAATGTTTACATCTTAAGTTACGACGACCGAAAGTAAAACTTTACGGCAGGCGAACCGTAAAGTAATTTGCGCAGCGTAAAATAAAAACGCGGGCCCTAAAATAACTTTACGGCCCGCAAATTACTTTACGGCCCGGCACCTTATTGTGGTAGCAATTTTTGGCATTAAAAAACCCTAAATTTATTCTGTGTTTCTTCTATGCAGTTGTGCGTAAAACGTTGTACGTACCTCAGGCCGGAAGTGATTACGCCCTTAGCCCTCCTCCGTCGGGGCTCAAATTTTGGCTGCGGGCGTAATCTTACTCTTCCGGCCTTCTATACGTAAATAACTATTACATTATTATATTATGAGATATAGTGTACTATGTTGCGGCCCGCGTAACGTATCAAACATATGTATGTGGCCCGAGAAGAAAAAAGGTTGAGTATGGCTGCTTTAGACGATATTCAGTCATTTTTGGGATGATATTGTTGGCGGACTAGTTGTGGATATGACATAAGTCTCACGACATAGATCAAACAGTAACTGTTTAACTTTGGTATGATTTTGTCAAAAACTCCCATTCATCACCATCAGTTCCAGAGGGCCGGTTGCAGAAAGCAATGTTAAGTCTGGTGTTAGCTAACATCGCGTCAAAGTGAACAAAATCGCATCAAATTTTGTTTACTAATGTATTAGTTACCATAAGCATTTGAGAATTGATTCGTTTTTGTTCACTTTGACGCGATGTTAGCTAACACCAGACTTAACATTGCTTTCTGCAACCGGCCCACATATTTTATTTTTGCACTAAGGTGCTATTATGCATTCACACAGTATCACATTTTACTCAGTAGACATTTTCTCTTTATAATGAGCAAGTTGTAATGTTTTTTGTTTTAATTACTAGATACTGAGTCTTTTCCTTGTAGATATTCAGTCCGTAGGTTTTAGTTGTCTCATTCCTAACAGGTACAAGTACGGTTAAAATATGTCGAATAGACAGTTACATAGTTAAAAATACTTTATTCGTTGAAAATTAAACGTTAGTCAAACAGTTAACGTCATATTCTCCACCTGAATTAGACGTTGATTTTTAGTAATTATTTTTATTTGCAATCACATTGTAATGTGTCAATTTCATGACATGACAACAACTGGGAACTAGATGATTACTTGAAACTAGCCATGAAATTATTACATACCCGAAAAATATTACATACCTGAAGAGTGGGGTGTTTCCATGGTAACAAAACATTGAGTGGGTTGTTTTCATGGTAACAAAAATATTAGCTACATCAAGATATCTATTATTCAGAATTCAATTGTAGTTATTTTTAAAATTAGATGATTGCAAATAAAATAGTATACATACCACGGTGGAAAGTTTCATCCCTGTCTTGAGATAAAGTTAACCTCGACGCTACGCGTCTCGGTAAACTACCTAATCTCTCGACAGTAATGAAACACTTCCCACCTCGGTATGTAATATACTATTTCTGTTTACGTGATTATACCGTTTTCTAAACGTGTTAGCTATGCAATTTATTGATCGTGTTTATATAAAACCGATATGTAACTGATATTGAGAGCTTCTTACAGTTAATGTCAAACACAGAGATTACGTTAATAACAACACGAAAATTTTACATTTGTCCTATTACGTTAAAATAACGTTAATATAAAACGCTACTTAGGTTAGTAGTCGACTCCTAACTTCAATATAATGTTAGAAAAACGTGATAACGTTTGCGCATGAAGTTTTGATATCGCTGATTTTAAGTGCTTCTTATACCAACAGTTAACGTGAAACGTAGACATTACCTTTATAAAGCCATGAAAACTTAACATCTTTTATATTACTTTAAAATATTGCAAATATGAAACGCAATTTTGATCAGTAGTCACCTTTTAGCGTCCATATGACTTTGATAGAACGTGATGATTGAATGATTGATTGATTAAAAGCAGGGATTTTGATGGGTTAGTAGTAAGCCCAGTTTTGCACTTCTACTCTGTGGTATTTTGTGCCCCCCCCCCCCCCTGACCCTATTAAAATAGATCTGCACCTTCAACGAGTTGTAGGATGTTTTTTACGAGGTTCTCGTGTGTGAGAGCTGCTGCATGTGGAGTTTCCCCGAAAAGTTGCTGTCTTTTGCGGAGTAACGCTGGACAGTCGAAGATTATGTGTGAGGCTGTCTCCTCCTCTTCCTGACATAACCTACAGAGTATATCCCCTCTGTATATACCTATTTTGTGTAGGTGTTTTCGCAGGTGGCAGTGTCCTGTGACTAGTCCTACCAGCCGTCTAATCTGAGTTCGTCCTAGATGGAGGACATCAGTTGTTAGTCTGCGAGAAGGAGTTCTGATTATTTCTTTCCCCAGTGTTTGTCCCTGTGTGGCATCCCAGCGAGAAGCGTGTTGTCTAGCGGTCCATTTTTCTATCACTGTTCGGATGCTTTGTTTGGGTATACCAAATACAGGTTCTGGGCCTATAAATGGGGTAGATGCACCAGCTTTTGCGAGGGCGTCTGCCGCTTCGTTTCGCTCTATTCCTGTATGCCCTGGCACCCAAATGAGCTGAACAGTGTTCTTTTCAGATAGAAGTGTCAGGTGACTTAAGCATTCTCTTGTTAGCACAGAGCTTACACGAGGTGATTCAAGCGCTTTCAATGCCGCTTGACTGTCAGAAAGTATCCTTATGCGTTGCTGGGAATACCCGCGTTTTGCATTTTCCTGGACGCATTGCATTATAGCAAAGATTTCAGCTTGAAAGACTGTGGCTTTGGTCCCAAGAGATACACTAATGTCCTCTTTTGGTCTTACGCCATGTATTCCAGCACCCGTGCCCTCTGCTATTCGGGATCCGTCTGTGTACCAGACTAGCCCGTTTGGCAGGTGGGTTGAGGTTTCTTGGATCTACTCTGGAAGGCTGTAGTCTGAGCCCATTTTTAAGATGGGGTTACCTTCGCCCACTTCCTGTATCCGTTTGTGTCCGTACCGTTCCTGGTTGGTGTTCCAGTTTCCGGTGGTTTTCATTCTGTATGCTCCAATCTGGGCTTCCCCTTTTAGATATATGTCTAAAGGTGTTAGTCCCAAGAGAGCTTCCATAGATGCTGTTGGAGTGCTATTCAGAACGCCACAGATGCACAAGCAAGCCAGTCTCTGTATTCTGGATAGTTTTTTAATTACTGTTTTTTGTTCTACCTTTGGCCACCATACCAAGGTGCCATAAGATATCACGGGTCTGACTACTGTTATGTAGTACCAATGAACCATCATTGGTTTCAGTCCCCATGTTTTACCAAACATGCGTCTACCCATCATAACGGCTTTTTGCTTTGTGTGCATTCCAGTTTAGTTTTGCATCTAGGGCACGGTCTAAGATATTCAGGTCATTCGACTGGGATTTGTAGGCATACTAAATTTTGTCCTCATTCACAAATATTTCGCTAGATGGCGAATGTGTAATAGTGTAGGCCATGGCCACCTTGAACTATATTTACGTAAACAATAATGGCGTACAAAAACGTCAAATATTAACGTGAAATGAAATCATATTTCAAAACTGTTTGAATCCTTCGAAATGAAATCGACTCGTGAAAAAACGAGGCTATCTAGAGCTGCAGCATCAACTATGTGGTACAGAAGATAGCGGCGCATTAAAAATATGGAAGATAGCGGCCGAACACATAGTAAGGTTATTTGTAACCAGGGGCAGAAAATCGATGCTTTGGAGCAACAATTTGTGTATTTTTTTGTGGGTGAGGTTAATCCTGAAGATATCAATGTTACATTAATTAAATTCTTTCAAGATAAGCAAAATATCGAAGTTTCGCTGGCAGCAATCGACAGAAGTCATGGCCTAACAAAGAGCTGGAGCTCCCAATCCCATAATTGTAAAATTCATCAATTACATTAGGTAACAAATTTTTAGGGCCAAAACCAAGCTCAAAGGAAGCCCTTTTTCGATCAAAGAAGACATAACTGTGATTAGATTAACCGTTTTGCGCTCTGCACAACAAAAACATGGATTCAGTTGACGGTACCATATTTATTAAGTGCGTTGGAAGGATAAATATGTAGGTAATGGGCACGATTTATTAAATATTGCTATAATATTGTGTGCGGTGACTGAATTGTGCGCTGGTGCGGGGTGCAAAGGACAAGGGTGAGAGCAGCAGAGGCGAGAGGTCAGAGGGTACAAGCTGGCAACCCTTGTGAGGTGTGAGCGTTATTTTATTCACCCTTCATTTTGGCGTGAAGGGAAACGAAACAAGTGTGAGAAGGTGGAAAAATTGGAGCAGTGACAACAGCCCGTTTGGTTCAAGAAACTAATAGGCAACAAAATCAGAGGGTAATCTACAAAGACGCCACAGGTGGACGCGACCGCCAAATCCACACATGTTTCCGCCATCATTGCCTAAGCCCAGCCTTTGAGATCTCAGCAACGCCACCGTGAACGAGCTATACCAGTGGTTAGTGCCTATATTTAAGAGCTAATATAGCATAAATCTAAATTACTAACCCTTAATGAAGTAGATTAGTATAATATCAGCTAATGATTACGGAATTAGGGTCGATTTAGTTACATGTATGCTGTAATTAATGTTTTTATAAATTTTTAAGCGTAAAGGCTTTTTATTTATTGCTGTCTCCCATCGCCCCATTGCAGTAACCTGAATCGCCCTGAGTGTGGTCTCAGATGCCAAAAGTGAGCTAGCAGCCGAGGTAGGTAGTTATAAATAAAGCTAAGGTAAATTTAATTAAATAATAAAATGAGCTAGCATTTAAAACGCACAGCTACAAGTAGAGTGTGAAACCTAGAGGATAGTTTTTCGATTTGTTGCTGGGTATGCACAGTGCTTGCGACAGTTTTTGAACTTTCTTTTTCTTATTATAAATTACAATAATCTTGTTTCGTTCTACTGCAATTTATTTCATTGTTAATTGGTACCTACTAAATTTTTATAGGTGTGGTCATTTTAATGTAAGATCTTGATCAGACAATTTTCTTAATTTTAGGGATTTGGTTGTACTGCACGATTTATTTGACTGAACTAAATGTGAGCGGATTTAATTTAGTTTTAATTTGGGTACCCGTTTTAAAACCCTGAAATTTTGTAATTAGGCAACACACAGTCCAGGTGCAAGGTGACTGAGTTACTAATAAAATGTTTTATGATATTCTGGGGGTTCAATCACCACATCTGGCGGGTGGCCCACCCAGTTGCTTTAAATACTGGGTACCGAATCCATAGTTGTGGAAGTAGAGAAAGTAAGGTAGTCGTCAAAGGCATGATGCTAACTATATCACCCAGTATACCGTTAACGTGTGCCAGATTGACTGGGTTTCGGAAAGAGATATTTCGGCAACCCTGACTCGCTGTATCTCGGGTCATATTCCGTGTGGAATGAAGCGCCGTGAACTTTACTTTACTTTTATGCTATTCTGAATTGTAGACTCCTGTTTACTAAACCGTCTCCAGATATAAAAAAAAGCAGCAACGTCATTTGAATTTAAGAATTTTTTGAAATAATTTATGATTCAGAATACCATAAAACGATGTATACAGCTCGGTTGCTACCAAAACTTTACCTGCTGACACAGATAACAAGTTCACTATCGCTTGCTTGCTAGATACCGTGCTTGCACCCAAAGTTCTTAGCAACGGTTTTGCAATGTAAATTAATTACTCTTATATTATAGATCAAAGTTTTTAAATCGTTTATACTTCAGAGCTTTCTTGCAAGGATTTCTTATAATATTCACTCAATGTTAAATATTTATTCAGTATCTGAAAAATGGTAGAATACTCACTAATAATAATTAGGTATGATAAAAGTGAACATTAAATGAATTGCGTTTTTGAACAAAGTGTTTTATCGTAATTGTACAAATTGTATGGTACTTTATTGTTTTTCAGATACTGGGTAAAAATGATTTTTAATGCAATGACAAATGCAACAATATTTTAAGTATTATTTGTTATGAAATGTGTATTATGATCAATAAGTTTTCCAAATATGAGATAGTACAACTACCACTGGAAAGTTGTAATATTTTCACTTATGTAAAAATATTAGTATGTAATAAATCTTTCTTTAATTTATTATAATAATAAGACTTATTTGACTTTTATTAGCCTTTAATGCATAGTTAAGGGTTAATATTTATATAAATTGTAATATTTTTAATAATGTTAGTGTTCATAATTATATTAATTATTTTATTACATATTATAGTACATTATAGGGAGTGATTCAAAATTCAAGAAACACAAAATATAATTAACAATTTAATTATGCAGCAAAGGCAGATATAAACAATAATGACATCCTACAAATAAACATCAATTAAGTGACATATGAAGCGACAATATGTGACAAATGATTATATAAAAAAAAAAATCTGGTGTGATACACTCACACAACTTCCTTTTACAGTGATCTTATAATTAGTCAAAAATTTAATTTTTAATTTTTAAGCATTTGTCAAAAATTTTCAAAAATTACGAATTCTACAAAAACGGTACAAAATAGAGCGTTAGTTGAAGAGACAAATTTTCTCTAAAATCTTAAGCAGAATTCAAAAATGTAATAATATACCGAGTGTTCCATTTAAAATAGGAGTTAATAAAAAAAATAGAAAAAAAAACAAAAGAAACCCACTTTAGAAGTTTTTAACTGGAAAATCACCTATCTCACGTCAATGCACATTAAAAATGTAATAAAAATGTAAAGTTTGAAAAAAATCGTTAGAGCCGTTTTTGAAAAAATCGAAAAAAACTGAAAAATCACAAGAGTAAACACCTACTTCCGGTTATGTGATTTTCTTCAAAAGCTTGCTGTCTCATCTACATAGTACACAAAACTTATATATGAAGTTTCAACGCCATACCTCTTTTCGTTTTTGAGATATTCTGTTCACAGACACACAGACAGACAGACACACAGACAGACAGACACACAGACCAATGAAAAAAAATATGTTTTTTGGGATCAGGGGACTCTAAAACGTGAAGATCTGTTGAAAACTCAATTTCGAATTTTTGGGGTGAATCCAATACTTCCTTTATCGTAAAAGGAAGTAATATGACTAGTTATTATCTACAAATCATCGTTCAGAAGTGTTTGAGCCCTTCGAAATTGATTCACAGCGTGAAGAAAATGAGGATATCAAAAGACTTGAAACTTTTTCACAAGTAATTTATTTGCAACACTTTCAACAATAAGCAAAACAGTTCATTACAAAAGTTTAGTGCAGCACTTTAACAATAATATGAGAAAGTAGTTGCCCTTTTGGCCCCTTCCCTTCTGATTTCACTTATCCAATTTAATTGTAATAAATACATAATGTATTGTCGTTTAACAAATTCTGTTTGTAAAGGAATAGATACATTGCCCCTAAACCTCATATGCATTTTTAGGTTCGATTAGGACGAGTGCGCTAGCACGAGTCCCAATCCTAAGTGCAATGGACATGAGTAGTGATACCACCAGAAAAATATTCTACTTAACTGTGGCTAAGAATGGAATTCGAGGGACTATTCAATGAACCAAGCTACTTTTTCAAATTAGTTTTCAGTAAATCTAGCAACAAACTATGCAATTTCAATCGTAACAGAACACTAATATTGACTTTTTCTAATAAAAATCACATTTGTTTAAAATAATCAGAAGTGATACTATGTATAAGTACTTCGATATTATCGGGTTATATGTAGATAACTTGTTGCACGATAATAAAAGAGTGTCAGTTTGACAAGTTAAATAGTCCGACTGCGTCAGCGGGAGGATTATTCTGTCAAACTGACATGATTTGTTATTGTGCAGGAAGTTTGAAACGTATAACCTGTTTGAAGTACGCATTGTATTCGATTTGATTATTTATTAATCGAAATTATACAAGATAACTTAACTAAATCCAGCGTTCTGATTGGTTGACATCGCTACGAAAAAAATAATCACTTGAATACCTTCTAGGAAGATATATCCGCTTGATATTTTTTTGATAGGTCAAGAAACGTCAAATTCTGGATTTTCATTGGCCACTTTTCAACAGATCACAGGTGAATTGAATACTCTACTATATTTTTTGTACCATGTTTAAGCTCCTTCATGCATTTTGAAGTTTTTGGATCTTTGATTTATCTTGTGAATCAATACAAAATGCTTACAACACAAATCACAATAATCAACCAGAGATAACACCATACTGTTACATAATGTGGCTTTGATATTAATGTTGAATACAATTTAAGAAAGTAGTTTTTAAATTGCAATAAGCTCTGTTATAGCTATCTACGTTATTAGACTGGTAGCAACATTTTTATGGCCGCGCCAATACTTTACAGGTCTCGCCCTACGGGCTCGACCTGTATGTTTGGCAAGGCCATAAAAATGTTGCTACCGGTCGTGTATCGTATAAATTTTTTTAGGATACTGCATTGGTAACTAGCGTTTAGATTGTTACAAACGAGTCCGGTAGATAAAATTTACCGGCCTAGACCAGTAGTAGTTGACAACGGCCTTTGATCCGGCCGTTGTCAACTACTACTGGTCTAGGCCGGTAAACTTTTTTCTACCGGACTCGTTTGTAACTATGTAAACGCTAGTTACCAATGCAGTATCCTAAAACATTTAAATGGGTTTTTTAAAACAAAAATTTCATTCAAGGATTACACCCACATTTTTAATGGTATCTGTAACAGGTATTGTATTATTATTTATTGTAATACTGACAACTGCTAGGTAATGTTATTGATGTGGGTTGTATAATACTCCAAATGCATACTTACAATTTTTAAAGGGCGATGCTTATCTATAATTGTTCAATATCGTCGGAAGTAGTTAAAATTGTATATGAAAAAACATTCATAAATAAAGTGCCACCTGCACCTCCACCTTTAAATGTTCGATCTTTTCGTCTGATATTATAAACCTCAACAAAAATCTCATTTATTACATAATCAGAAAATCAAGTTTTGAAGACAGCCAGCAAGATAAATGAAGAATCAATAATGGTTCCCCTGAAAGCATCAAAATTGGCAACCAGTAAACGTGTCTTAATGTGAGCACATTTTAATTTTGAAAACATTACATAGGATTGTTTTATAATTTTAGACTAAAAAACAAATCTATACGCAGAACAGAACAGAGCGAAAGGTACACTATTCAAAGTACGTACGTAGGTACTAAAAAATATATACACAATTTAAGTTTACAGAACAAAATGGAAATGCAGATAAGAAATATATAAACATACACACAGCAGTGTCAGAAATCCCTTATTGATAACCATATTGATAGCCATACAATTTAAATAACACGTATCGCAATTTACCTGCAAGCAGTATTTGCGAAACACAAATTTTTCCATTTATACAAAATGATTTGGTTGAAGACAACACCATCTATAAATGATAGTAAATCGGATGTTACTTTTTGTTCAAAATCATATTGTAAATCTACATATATTGAAATCGCCTAGACAAAAAACTGTTATTATGTATAGATATTAACGTATTATTAAGACAATTTAAAAATTCCAAGTGACTATTTTTCGGAGGTTTATGAACTAGACCAAATACCAGTTTTTGCCTACCCGCAGTTACTACTATAAATAACTGTTCGATAACATTATCAGTTTGTATAACATAATCCACATATATTTGTTGTGTAGAACGCAGAAATGCCTTGCTTTTGTTAGGTCTTCGTTTATGGAAACCCAGGTTCCTTTTCATTTGGATTTTGATTTGAAAATTTGTTGTCGGACGTTATAATTAACGAACTTCACAATGATTGGGGTGGGTAGACCTGAATTCCTGCTCCTCAATCTATGACTTGGGAACTTGGATTGGAAGCGAAAAAATTAGTATGAACTTGTCTGTATCTTCATTGGAAGCTTCTATGATTCCTAGAATACGTGGGTTATTACGTCTTAAATATTGAATCTATTTTAAAATCGTGTGTCTGATAGTTGTATTTTGAGAAGCACCAGTTTCTTCTAAAGTAGAAATACGCAGGTCGTGTTCAGAACTGTTGCTTAAACTGCTCCATCAAATTGGCTATAAAATCTTCAGACACCAGAACCTTCTTAATACGTTGAACCACATCATCTTGGTTTGACAGCTCTTTGTTGGAAACTGACTGACCTCTACCATCGCCTGGCAGTTTACAATAGCCACCCGTTTTTATAGAATTTACAGCAATTCTGTAGTAGGACATCACAGTGATCGTAGGTAGGGCCCAACTTCAACTATACTAAAACTGCCGCACATAAGCATCCGCACACTGCACTAGCACGTCTAATCAGCTTGACGACACATGGAAGAGGATTTATTTCTAATCCCTGAAGACATTTCGCACTGCACTAAACTGCCTCTCTTGTTCAAAGATTTCAACATTTGCTAGATGCGGTACGACATACTTCACAACTGGATATCGACTCTCTGTGTTGGTTGCAGCAGTTTTATAGACACGCAACTTGTTGGCAAGAGATAGTTTAGGGTTGCAGTTAGGCTATCAACCAGTAATATTTTCTCAATTTAACATTGAGTTGCTTCGTTACAGATAGTGGTTTCTAGGTTAACACAAACAACTCTTTTTTTGCCGCTTCTTTTGAATTTGGGTATTTGACGGCGCTAAAAACACAGTTTTTTTACCAATACACAATATTAAACCGTTATCACAACTTATAATACAAAATATTAATTAAATGTTAAAAAACGTCAGAATGACGTTTTACACCTCTACTCATACGCCACCTGTTGGATCCGCCGAGAACTAGGACAAAAATTAGCCATCAAAATCTTCAAAAACAGTTGAAGCCGAATCACCTGAATATCTTACACCGTGATCTAGGGTAATACTCAGATATTTGACTTCCTGGCCGACCTGAATTCTTTCACCAAAGATTGTGAGGTTGTTGAAGGCCTTCACATTTAATTTCTTAGTGAAAGGTATTATAGATGTCAGTGCGACTTTCACTCTGATGATGCAAGCTGCAAGGTCTTGCGAAACGTTAGTGAATATGGATGCACAAACAGCAAAACGTCCAAATCTGCCTAAGTATCCTCGTTCTCAAGATACTCAAACAACACGAGCCACCAAAGAGCATGGCCATCGCTCGGGTTTTTGCTCGACTTCACAAGGTGCAAGGCACATTAAGCCAGAAAATGCTGGGTGTTCATATGCAAATACTACGCCGTCTAAGCCGAAATTCTATGCTAAGGAGAATAATTCGAGTAACCGCGAAAGCCTCAAACAATACATAACAAGGTATACATAGGATATCACTACTTGCCTCTCGTTGCCCTCCCTGACTTGTTTCAGTTTAATGGTTGTTAGAGCCCTAAAACATAAATTGTACAGAGCCATGTATTTTACTCCCCTTCTTACATAAATACTTGTCCTGGATATATCAGAGGATTTATCGTATATTAGCTCACCTCTGGCTTGTCCGAGTCCCATTATTTGGCCCCTTGCTATCCATGGTTCTTGGATGAGGGCCACATAGATGTCCTCGGTTTGTAACCGGCTGCATAATACAGCCGTGGCTCCCCTACTGTGTTGGAGGTATACTTGCAGTAGCCTCAGGACAGTTTCTGGTGCTAGCGCCATCTTGTTCGTCAGGGGTGGGTGCAGATAGACATCTGAACGTTGCTCTACCTAGGCCTAGACATGGTGTCATGTTTAGGTTACGGAGAGTGGTTAGGGATGTCTCGTCGATCAACATGATCAGTGTCCTGCCTTTAGGCTCCGATACACTGTTGATGACTCGCCAGTCCTCTGTCTACAGCCCCTTGTTCTGGGTCTTAAGGAGATCAAGGATTTCCTTCTGCGGTTTAGTACTAAAGGGTTTGGGAGCCCACATAAGTACTTTGGCCGTATTCAGGATCTCCTTGGCTGGTCCTACTCTGAGCCTAGCTCCCTCCCACAGCTGGAGGTTTGGAGTCGTGGTTGTCAGCCACGACTTCGTTTCTTCGCTCTTGCAGAAGAGGATAACTGCACTTTTATCAAAGTAGCAACTGCGGTCCTGTTCCTTCCCCTCCGGTTTGTCTTCGGCTTGTTCCTCCGTCAGGCGTGTCTCTGGGAAGTCCTGAGAGGCTATAGCCATTTTTAATCCTTTAAGGGCTTCCATAAAGGTTTCTTTCCTCACTACATTATCATCAGTGCAGGAATTTTTTGCAGTTGTTTGGGAGTTTGGTGTGTTCCCATCTCTGTCCTTTTTAAAGGTGTAGCAGCCGGTACGCCTGAGCCGCCAGCTATTTCTATTTTATAGAAGGTGTAGTAACCGGTACGCCTGAGCCGCCAGCTGTTTCACCTTTCTTAACACTGCCGGTGGGAGCGTGTGAGCTCCCGTCACGGTTTGTGTTAGGTTTCTTGGGGTTCTTCCTCCTATGGCGTATGGGTTCGCCAAGAGCTTTGACCCTCTCGATTGCTGTGCTCCAGAAAGCCGTTGTAGTGACACCTTTTCGATTTTGGAGGTTTAGGTATCAGCCTCCGAATCGACGGTGGTTCCCTCCTCAGTTATGGTTTTTTCAAGCCACATCTGATTTGGATGTATTCAGCAGGGCGTCTTCATCCCCGCTGGAAATGTTAGGTAATATGTCTTCGTTATCCATATTCTTCCCACGAGTATGGGGAAAAGGGTTTCGACACGCACGGAGCCCCCAGCATGCGTGACGGGCTAAATACAACGGAGTGCGCCAGGTGCCCCGAGGTTGGTCGCTAGGGACCAGGTTGCCTCCTGGCCATGCATCCCTTCGGCGCGCACCGTACCTTGGGATTACGGGGGTTTTTATAGTGGGGCCCCATCCACATGAACCAGGCGGTTAAGCTCAGTTCCCCGTGCCCCAGGTTGACACTACCCTGAGCGCCAAAGGCCACTTAGGGGCGGTTGCATCAAACACTGGTGGTTTACGGTATGTGAGTTGGTCTGCGACAGCTGTGCTGCTAACCAGTCATTCCCGTAAAGGGTCGTGGCCGTTCCCCTATTCGCCACCTGGGGACGCACCCGGTCGGCGCTTAACCGACATGGCAATTAAGCCATGCTCTCGGGGAACGTGATAATTACTTTTGCATTACGCTCTTATGTCGTTGATTTTAGGTCGGAATTTGTGTTGCTGATAAAATCAAAAAATCTGTGAGTCAGAATGTTGTTTGTTTATTATTCTAGTTTCACATAAGGTTAGCAGAATTGCGTTAAAAGAATACATGCTAGGTAATACGTCTCATGTTCCACTAAGCTTAATTTTATCCCCTTTAGGATACAACGGCTGTCGACTTTGGGTGGAACTCCATAGTGTTGATGCAGATATGTACTATCTTGCTAATCTTGTATTCGTGGTATTTCAAATGTACTTTGTCGACCACATGGAATGTAATATTTGCTAAATCAGCCCCTTTAATAAATTCAGTTTTACTTTGCTGAAACTAATCTCGATTAGAAATTACCGAAGAACGTCTTATTTCAGCTCCTGTGGATATTATAGACATTCTATTGTATAAAAAAATGTCACTAGATACAAGTTATTAGCCCGAAAAGAGTTAGTACCTACTTAACCAGGCAGAGAAATTTAATAACAGCTCTAAGATGCCCAACAAATACTAATAGCGAGTTGATGGAATAATTTCCTTTGAAGTAGAAATTTATAAATTCCTCAAGTTGCCGTAATAAATCAAATAAAATTGATTGCAAACAGAGAGCCTTGTCAACGGGGAGATATAGACGAGATATTGTAAAACACGAAAAAAGCGACGGATCCGCGCTTAACGAATCGCCCTATTTACGCAAATTGGAATGATTGATTAGATTCTTTAATTTCACCGCGCTGTGCCGGGAAAGCTAATAACAAGGCGCCTTCGGGAAGCGGATCACTAAGCCCTTCAGCCTGCCTCAAAGGTGTAATGTGAGATAAATAATTGTGGCCCTTAAAAGTTGGACGATTAATTAATTAAATTAATTCGCGCCAGAGCTGCACACGAGCTGTCACCGGGATTTCCCTTATTTTATTTGAACAGCAACTTTTGAATTCTTCGCTCCTTACGCAAGCTTAGTGCCTGTAATTTTTCTTTGGCTCTTAAAATACTCCTTATATAGAAGTTAATTGCTAATTTTGAAATATTAATACGATGGATTTATAATACTGTTGGCTTTTCTCCTCTATTGGGATTGGCGAATATTTCGTATAATTAATCCTTGCAAAGAAGCGGCTTGCCGCTCTACTTTTTTATTAATTAATTTGGCCTGTTATCGTTACCAGCTATCTTAATAGCTGAGATCTTGTGTATTTTGTTTACCTCAATTCGTGGCTACTGTTACTATAAACCTAGAAGTTGACTTGGAATCTTGTTACGCTCATTTTGAAGTTTCGCCTGCAATATTTCAAATAATCAATTGGATTTCACTATTCCCATTTATTCCTAAATATCCAGTACATTTTTACCTAACTGGTTAGGCAACCCTATCAACATCTTTAACGATTTTTGAGCAAGCTACAGTTATCCTTATCAATTTAAAACACACTTTGCATTTCTCAGTTCTTCTGATGGTCTTTTTTCAAATTTTTGAACTTTTGATAAGTTGTATTAGACTGTTTTTGGCAAATATTCGGCCCTTCCATGCTAGTCCTGGTTCGTGTAAGATAGTCGTCCCCTGGGGTCATTGCTTCGTTGAGAGCTTAATTATGGCTTGCTCCGATTTGGGGAAGATATGTGAGGCATCGTAACCCTCTAGAATGTTACGGTGACTTGTGTGTGTGATGCCGCCTGCATTCGCTACGCATTTGCGGATTTGATGGAGGGCCCCGCTCTTCGTTTTAGACTGCACTCTTGGCTACTCTTTAACTCAAGGTTTGTTGTCTACGGTTTCCTCCCTTTAGTTCCGTAATCTACCTGGAAATTGGTATTTTTAACCTTTTATTACGTAACTACCTGGAATCCTTTTTATGTTACCACTGCGAATCGTTTCTATACTTTCTGGAGTCCTTTTACTGCGTGGAACCATTCCTGTCATTTGGGGTCCATGCTGTGCACGTGCGAGAAGTGCTAACTCAACTTTTGGTTGTTTTCACCCCTGCTATCGATGCCCCTGGAACTAGGGTCACCCGCAGCTTGTTGCGAGACTTCGCCATGGCTCGCACTTGTGCCAGCTGCTCGGTGAACTGTCTGACTGCTGCATTCACCCTCCCCGCATCTCGTGCATCGCATTTGAAAGGTTGTATATAGTAGTTTAACCTTGTTTTATTTTGTAGTTGACCTATGGTTGAATTTGATATGATAGCTTTTTGTGTATAACGTTTTTTGTGTTTTATCTGTGTAATTATGCTTTTTACTAAGTGATGTACCAACCTGCCACTCTAGATTGCTTTAATATGTTGTACGGCAGCTTTGGCAATTACTTTCGCACGTACGCGTAACAACCTAGAGCGTTAACTTTGACTTCATTTTGCGATACGATTTGCGTCAATTTCGTATTGTGGCTACGCTACCGGCCGCGGGACTTTTGCTGTGTTTAATTTAGTGGCCTGCGTCTAAATTCAGTTTCAAGATTAGGGTTTAGAATGTCAGTATTACATTTCAGCAATCGCGCAGAACTAAAATTTTTGCCAGTGGCGCACTAGATAAATTTATTAGGGGAATCCGCCTGGTACCAAAGAGTTTTCTTGCTTTACGAGCCAGATTTCAAATATATTTATTTTGCAGACTAATAAAATACAAAAAGGCATACTACCATATTATTTTGATTAAATGAGGAAGAGAATTACATTTTAATCAGTCTCAATTTTATTTTAATAACATTGAAATCAGTGGATAATATAATAAAATTAAATTAAAAATACCTATTATTAAAGTAGAACCATTGCAATATCTTTGGCAAGCCCAACATGGAGCTACAGTAGCCATTAGAGTAGAATCATTGCAATACTTTTGGCAAGCCCAGCGTGGCGTTACTGTAGCAATTGCAATATGTATTGCAATGGTACATAAAGGCTGATATTTATGTAAGTCAATGTTAAAGATTAATTTAAATGAAGTCGTTAGATCAATATAATCAAATTGGGAAAATTTATAAAAGAATTGTCTGTTTAATTGAAAGTCATTAATAGAATTTAAACAAGATGCAAACTAAGATAAAAGGTATAGTATTTGAGTATTCTTAGATGGTTTTATAAGGAATAAGATAAATACAAGCTCATGTAGCATGTGACAAATATAAGCTCTGTTCAAAGAAAAGAATAAAGTAGGTAGCATTCAAATAAGCTAAAGTTATAGATGGCAGAAATAATTGTAACTTAGCATAGAATAGCTATTTAAGTCACAAGGAGTGTAAAGACCTATTAAAATTTGAGGTAGGCAAGTACAAGCCAAGACGAAGTCGCGGCTTGTTGCCTGCCGAAAATGTTAATAGGAGATACATTCCGAGTTATCTTATATTTTTCCTGCTGCTTATCGAAATTTTCCTAGATTTTTGAAAAAATCGTTTGGTTTGTCACCTGTCACCAGGATTAGTTTTCGTGAGTCGTGTTACCTGTGAGTGTCACATGTCACATAAACACTTGCAATTTATAAACAAAACGTCTAAATCTGCATCTTGCTTTGCTAATTTTATTATCCTAGGAACTTAATAATAATATTAAGTTCCGTTGTCAAGAAAAAACAGCAAACAAATATAATCACCGACTTACACGTTTTGTTACTAAGGCTGTATCACTATCTTACATGATCAGCAGCGAGAAAATAAAATTTTGTTATGATTATCGAAAAAATAACAGATTTAAAAACAACATGTAATGTGGTATTTTTGGTGAAAATAAAATAGAAATTTAGCCTTGTTTATTTAAATTGTATTTCAATTAGATAAAAGGGTTATACTTAAATCTACGAGGTGAAAGCAAATGTAATATTAAAAGAAGAATATAATAGTTACTCAAGAGAAGTTGGAATATGGTTTAACTGGATACTAACAAGAATATGAAGCAAGAGTAATAAGGATTGGATGTAATTTAATTAATTTTAATACTACAATTTATAAGAAGTCACGTTAATTGGAGAGTTACTGATTGCTGGAGTTCTTGTGGTTACAGAAAATGGAACAAAAATATTTAAAAAAAACATTTTGATTACAAAAAATTGTAAAAATCTCTGCTAGTACAACACATTAAATTGTGACGAAATAACAGAAAATTAAACAGTCTTCTTTGTGAGATAAAAAGAAAGAATCATTTTTTTAACCAAAAATTAAAGAAGACAGTACCAATGATCAAATTGAAACATTAACAACTATCAAAAATAAGTGTGGCAAATGAAACCTCAGAAAGGTCATTAAGGCTGAGATTTTCATGTGGACAAACTTGTGGACAGAACTTTCATTTCCGTCTTTTTGTACATTACGTTTTCATTTGGAGCATTTAAACTTTCAACCTGGCATTTTAACAATGTATTTACTTTATTAAAGATTAAAATTGCTAACTATAACACAATTTTCGAAAAAGACTGCATTCTTACTTTACATACGAAAGGGTATGGACTTTTGTGTGGCCACGAATTCTTTTAAGGGAGATATAACATTGCCAAATCAGAACAACCGTTTAGCTTCTAAAGCTTTAGTTTTCGTGTTAGGTATATAAAATATTAGAACAATCTTAGCTTTTTAATATTCACCCTTATATTATTTGTAGGGGGTATCACAACTAGTTGGAAGCAAACGTTGGCTTACTACTTTACGTGAGAAAGAACTAACAGTTCAGTAGTCGCGGATATTTTAATTAATATTGTGAAACATGCTACAAACACAAGTTACTGTAACATGAGACATGGGCGCTTGCAATCAAAGCATGTGGAAAAATTTAAGAATTATTGCCGGAAAATGTTACAAAATAGTCAATTTCATTAACAATTCATTTAAAGAAGAACAAAAAATATAGTTTTGGCAGATGCTCCACATGTTTGTCTCTATTGTCTATTATTTGCATTTTCTAATAAGTACATAACACATGCAGTTTCGTTAATTACTCATTTATATTTCATGTTTTTACAATTTCATTTATTATTGCTTTGAATTTTAGAACGTATCTCTTTAACGTTTAAATTTGAATAAACACTATAAAATTCCTAATATATTATTGTATGTGACTTAAATTGTATAAATTTTGCTTGTGTTGTATGAATACATTTCATAAAAGTAGAACTATAATTAATAAATGTGCAACTACACAATAACAAAGTAACGTAGTTAACTATGGCATTTCCGACAAACTTCATTTTTTTGGATCCCCAAATGTCATCGTTTGCTTTACTCTTATCTTATATAGGTACCCTAGTGTAATGCTAGTGACTCAAAATAATAATAATTCATTATAGTTTTATGTAAAATCGTTTGTAAAGTGCTAATCCTGGACTGTATCTGTAGCAATATATGTATTGTCTTTAAAAAAACAATGCTAAGTAACACTCGAATTTAAAAAAATACCAAACAACGAAGCAGTCTTGACTACCACGTATTTATGCTAAAAATAATAAAATCACAACGCAAACAAGTTCTTTCACTTAGAATTTATGATAAAAATCTACCACACAGTGTTGTTCAACAAAAATACACAACTAGGAAGTAGCTCCAGCATGCTGACTTTGTTGACTCAAACAACTCCGGGTTCCGATGGTCGTGAATAACAGAATCTGCCATAAAGTGTTTATCTTTAGTGATTATCGTGGAATATAAATTATGTATCGGTTTCTCTTAGATATTTATGGTGATTTTTACTTTTGCTTCACTTGAGGACGCATACACTTTATTTGTCTGTTCGTTAAACCTGAGTCGCCAAACGAGAATACTGATACAACGTCGAAACTCTTCTTGAGGTTAACAAGCCAATATTACGATACTCATTTGTTCCCCAGGAAAATGTAAGAACGCATGCACTTATGACTGAAATAGTTGAAGTATACTCTGACTGATTCTGTAAGCCACTGGGGTGCATTTCCGACATCGCGCGGTAAGCGCAAACCCATCAACGCTTACTTAATATTACCAGTGGCGCCCTCTCCACTGGTAGATAGACACTTTACTAAAACAGATTATTAATATTACATTGTGAGTGGGGGATTTTGGTGACCACGAGCCGCAGGCGGGTGTCATAAAGCCCCACAAGTGCGATACGCTGTGTGAAATTTAAGATTTTCAGAGTCAGTCAGGAGTGTTTTTTCTGGCTATTTTCAGAACAGTCGTAGAAAAAAATTATTAACAAATTATAATGGATATGTGCACAAGATATGCATCTTATTGGTTTGCTGTTACTTCTTGAAACCGATTATCATAAAGCCTTAACAGTCTTAACACTAACTCAGTTAGTATTTTTTAACACTGTAGTTAAATTAAACTTCTTTATTTTATTAAATGCAACAAAGAGAGTAATTCTTCCTTCACTTTAATAAAGGTGAAGTTGTATAATAGCTGACATCGTGAGAGGAAACCGTCTAGCATAACTATGAAACTCAGAATTTGCTTTCCGCCGAGCATATTGCTTTTTATTGCTCATCGAGATAGTTGCATGAAATAAAAAGGAGCTGAAACATGATCCCTCTGATCTTGATCACGGGAACGTTCGAGTTTCATACTGCACTTTGGCACAAATATCTCCCGTGAACAGCTGGGGAGTACGGGAAATAAGCTTAGGGACTTCCGAACTATGCGAATACAAGGGGACGTATTAACCGATCGTGTGTTATCTCGACTTTTGTGTATCATGCAAGAAGTGGTTAATAAATCCCCGCGGAATTCGTACGTCTTCGGCTGCGTTGACATTTGTTTCAACTTTACCGGGCAAGAATGCAAGTAATTAAGGGAAACGGCTCCTTTCAGCGGATAAAAAAACTCCAAAATTGCCTGTGTTGGCATTTTGGCGTGCACGCAGTTCCCCACTGATTTATGGACAAATAATTGCGGCTTTTTGCGTCCTGTGTTGATGAACTAACTGCGTCAAAGCGAATTTGCCAGTCACGTCCAAAAAACTGCAACTCTTTGGTTTGCGAGTAACATTAGCTGTCAGCCTGATTGATGACGAGGTTTATCAGCGATAAATAACTCTTAGCCGAATGAGATTTCCCGGCTTAATTGAAAGACTAAATTTTAAATCTGGCAAGAAGCCCCATTCTGGGGCACAAAGGGAAGCTGCAGGGTTGCTTTATTTTACGCACAAAGTATCTTTTCCAACTCTCTTTGTTAAAACGGGGCTTTTTTGTAGAAATAGGCGTTAGTATAGAAAATAAAAGTGATATTGAAAATTATCTGCTTGTAGTACCTCTTCCGCAGTTTTTGCTTGTTGGTCTGTGTCAGGTTCTTTAAATAACTAGGTATTTTAATTGTGTTTAACCCGAGCTGACGCATTAATTGATTCATATTTCTATTCAAATCTCATTTAAAACTATATTATTGGTAGCGACATTATTGACAAACCATGAACGGTATTTACGATAGACGAAATTTTTGATAGACGTATTTTCAAAGGTGAAAGTTTTGGTTAGTAAAGGTTTTGATGAACGACATTACTGTTCCGATACATGATTGGAAATGCAGTCAAGGAGAGTTCTGACTATTCATACTAATATTATTGGAAATATAAGGTGAATGCACTAAAAATTTTACATTTTACATTAAATGAAAGAATGTATGACCAGCATATAAAAGCAGGCAGTTAAGGAACTCTTCAACTAATGTAGGTGAGATATTCGAGTTTAAACGATTTTGTTTGACGAAAAATCAGATGAACAAAAATATAGCTGGGTGGCAATCCACACTTTCGAAGAAGGGAGTGTCACGCTATACGGAGGGGGGGGGGCGCAGCCTTTAAAGCAAATAGTTACCCTAAGCCAATTTTTTGTAGAGAAAGATAGTACTGCTCCTCAGAAGCTAGAACATACAGAGAAAAAAGTATATAAGAAAAGTGGCTAAACACGAAAGTAGAGGAAGAAAATCTGGCTTTACTTAGAATTGCTCTCGCAAGTGGACGGTAAAAATATCTTCATGTTCGTAATAATACTGAAACAATAAAAAGAAACACTTGGTAGTGCAATTTACATTAATTTTCAAGTAAAAAACCATTGCGAGCGATGGGATTCGAACTTAAGACTCCGCGAACGAGACTGCAAATGCGGTAGCCCGAAGTAAAGCAGGCTCCCGCTGTCTCGCCCACCGAGGACGCCTTCGATCTGTGAGGTACGGCTGCCTTAAATACAACGCTGTCATTGTTGACTCTACTTTTATTTTTTAGAGCATTTATATAGTATCTGTTTGTTCCCACTTTTGTCAAGGGTAAAGCCTGAGCTACGTGGGAATTATCACTTTTAACTACTTTTCAATTCCAGCAAAAATAAAAATTTAATTTTTTAAGGTACTGACCCTGTATATGTTGGGTCTTTTTTCGCCAAGGGTAAAAACCTGAGCAAAATATTACTTTCATTTAACTAACGTGCGTTCAAATAAAAACGTTATCGAGAAGTTTTTGAACTAGATTTTGTCTTACGACTGCATGTTGGTAATTATTACATCGCTCTAGCTAGAAGTGAGGTTATGTGTTTATACGCAAATTATTACATCGCTATACCCAGAATTCAACGCGCTCGGTTATTTGAATTGTCAGTTGTCAAAGTGAGGTTGTGTACCTACGCAATCCATAAAATAAGTTACCTTCAAAAATTACTGCTTAACACAAGGCGACTTGATAACGGTTTTATTTGAACGCACTTTAATAGTTCTTGAGTTAAAGCAAAATAGGCAGAATTATATTTTTTAAAGTTCCATACGAGGAAGCCATATAATCCACAAAAAAATATCGTCTGTAACCAACAAATATTTTTAGAGTTGTACCTGTAACAGGCAGACAGACCGACAGACGCAATTTAAAAAACCTGTCTTTCGTCATCAAGTACCTTGGAACGTGAAGATCTGAAGAAATCTCGCAAGGTGATTTTCTGCGATTACAAACTTCCCATATCTTTTAGGCGAGGAAAGTAAAAATAAGTAAAAAATGGAGATGCGAAGAGAATAAGTAAAGGACGCGAGGTGGGAAAGGCATGTGAGAATATAGGCAGAATGCGAAGCACAGAGTAATGGACGACAATCGGAACACAAAAGAAGAACAAGCATATTTGCAATATTTACAATAAAACAATGGGAAGACTATTATAAAAGAGCTGCTAACAGAGGGTAGGAATACTGGGGACAAACCAAACAGTCAAGCTAGATATATAGAAATAAGCTACATAGAGACAATGAAGACCATAAAAACAATGAATAACAATAAATCAGCAGGGTCAGCAGGTATAGTGGACGAGATGATTGAATGCGGTTCGGCCACGTTATATCGAATATTAAAAAAACCTTTTCCTTAAAACTGTAAAGAGAGATAAACTACCAGATTAATGGATAGAAAAATACGTAATCTCTATTTTCAGTATTGGACGACTGTCGGTAAAATAATCAGAAACAAATAGACTTGGAGAAGGACAAGACGAATTTATGGCAAAAGGATCATGCGTATACCACATACACACCGTACGAGAAACAATGGTAACCAAACTCGTCAAAAACAATAAAATTCACATAGTGTTTATAAATATATGAGAAGCATATGACTCTGTAGGGAGAAAATAACTACAGAAAGCGACGGAAGAAAGAGGCATAGATAAAGAACTAATGGCCAGATAATCACAGTACAGGATAAAGAAAACTGTAACTAGAAGTATATGAAAAAAAAATGCCACGAAAAGAATACATCAGAGCAGAACTCACGATAAATTTCGACAAAAATGAACACCCAACAACAAACGAAGCAAACATAGCAATTCTAGAAATTGATGAAGATATAATAATTAAAGAGATATACAAATTCAAATACTTGGGGCATATGATAACAAAAAAGGAAACATTAGAAAAAGAAAGAAAAACAAGATTAGAACAAACGAGAATTTGTAGTTGTTGGTTAGCTGAAATCGGTACCATGGAACAAACGTATTACACAAAGAAATAACTTGAGAATATATAACTCAATGATTAAAATTATTAGGACTGATGGATATGAAATAAAAGAAAGATGTCCAAGATCAATGCGGTACAAACGAAGATTTGGGAGAAGGTGTTACAGTGTGGTTAAGCAGAAATATGTTTCGTATTGGCTACTCAACGAGAAGATAAAATAGTCCAGCTTAAAAAAAATACAAGAATAGTAGCGATCCTCACACATCGTTTCCCCGAAAATTCTTAAACATTTCTGATAAATATCAAGAAAAACAAACATAAATTGTTCAGTAGAAAATGTAACACATTATATAGAATCGATATGATCTGGCCAATTTAGAGAATAAATCCAAAACACTCCTTAACCTAGCACAGAGAAATATCTAATAATGCAGTTAGAGTGTAAAACCGATCACAACTTCTTTGTTAAGAACAAAAAGGATCTGATTCTACTGATTTCTCATTTTCTATGGTAAACATTGGTTCGGTTTACTTAAATCGATATTAAACCCAACTTCTTTTTCTCAAATCCTCTGTTTGATATTCCATATTTAGCGTAATAACTTCATTACTCCACTTGTTTACTTCCTTTTGGTTTGTCCCTCTAGTTTTTTTCTAAATCAGTGTTTTTCATCTCCCGACAGGTATCCTTTGCTCTTTTTCTTGATCTTTTTTCTTATAATGTTGACCGGCCAGTACCGGTTTGGATCTTTGAACCACAACATGGACTCGTGTTTGTCTCTTAGGCTTGTTGATGGTCTACGGTTGCTGGTGCTAATATTGCCAATATTTCGAAATGGAGAGAAGCTACCGTTTATTAAAGAAAACAAAATCTACTAACGATCGCACACAAGAAAGCATAAAACGAACGAACGACTAGAATGATATGATGAAATGAGCTAACAGAATAGATGCTAACACTTCCGTATCCCTCTCTATATAGCTTCTCCAGTTGGGTAGGTGGCAGGTTTATTATTACTTGTCGGTGGCCGGATCGACCCTGCGTTTTCTCGAAAGTGCAATTATCCACTGTGCTCATTTTTCATGCTGGAGATTTGTAATTGTTGTATTGCTCATCTGCTGAAACCGGCTGTCTTCCCCAGAAAAGTGTTACGTCACAGTTGTCCACACGACTCGCGTCATACGAGTATGTTATTACACGACTCCTGACTTGCGCGCGGTCAAGGGGATAGTCTTAATTCTCTCGCAGCCGATTTTTTTGTCAAAGGGGTTGAGCGCGTACCTGCTATTTATTCCAGGATTCCCTGCAGTTTACAGATGGCGTAAGATTACCGAGATATAAGCCACGTACTCTTTATGCTTGAGTTGTGGAAAGGGGTCGTGACTCGCAAAACTAAATGCTCACTTTACAACACTAGTCACTTGCGAGTAGCGTAACATCCAAAATTAGCTACCCGCTAATTTAGCCTGCGCAGCTTTTACTTTCTATGATTTTTTGCTCTTTATTTGTCGACCTTTAGCGGTCTGATTTATTGGGGCTACACTTGGCCATCTGGCCGTTAACCTTCAAATTTAAATATGTGTTATTCAGCCTTTCTGGTGGATGTTGAAAACGATCCGATTCATCTTCATCTGGGCTATCCTTAGCTTCCTTCTTAATTTGTAGTTCGTGATGTACGTTTTATATGTTATACTTGGAGCTATAATGTTATTAAAGATATATATTTTTAGGTTTAGGGAAATTCTTGACCGAAACAATTGTTTCAGCGACGAAAAGTTCTCCTTCGTATTTCCATCCTTCTGTTAATATCCCTATCCACCTTTGATTAGAATGTTGTTCTTATTAGTTGTCATAAGTACAACTTTATTGGCGTTATTGAGTTATTTTCAGTCCAGTTTCTTTGTCTGCTTCGGTTAGATTTCTGAGCATTTATTCTAATCTTATTTTTTATTTGGGAATAGAAAGACATCCATCATCAGTAAATCTCAGAAGTTTATCCTGCATGCATTTCCTCTTGTCCAGTGATCTAAAAGAGTTTTCCAATCGACAGGGGTAACAGGATTTCGTACGGTTGGTCTCCTGGTTTTACTTCCATTTTCAATTCAAACCGTCATCCTTTCTTTTTCAGTATTGGCTTTTCTTTACTTTCTTTCTTCTTCTCTGGGAGGTCTATAGAGTGAAAGGGTTTCCTGACGTCTGTAAAATCCATATATTTTGAATAATGAATTCTCTGTGATTCTCTACAATTATTCACTATTTGCAGGTGGCAGATTGTGGATAACACCTTCATAAGCCCAACTAGTCTTTTTGGGCTGCTTTTATTCTAAAGTTGTGATCTCATATTATCATTTACTCCATGCCGCGTTTCTATGGTTCGTCGTTTAAAATCAGAGATATTAATAAGGTTTATTGCTCAAGGACGTTCTAGTTTGGACGCACTTTTCAGCTTAATTATAAATTCTGGCTGTTAATAGATTGTGATCAGATCCACAAATCTCCCCAGGGTAGTTTCTGACTATTTTCAAGTAAGGCTTCCTTCGAGATCTCACTAAAATGTGGTCTATCTGGTTCGTCGTTTCTGGGCTTCCCAAGTGTAAAGCTTTCGTACATGTGACAAGGGATAAGATTCAAAATACTGAAATTTCTAGCAATAACAAAATCTGACCCCTTTCGTTCCGCTGTACGATTTCATTTGTGCCCACTATAGTCTTAATATGGTCATTGATTATTGTTGTGCCCACTTTCGCATTAAAATATCTCCAAATTACTGTGAATTTACGGCTACGGATCGTTTCTAAAGTATTAGTCCGATGATGGTAAACATTTTCTATCTGCTCATCTGCAGGGGTGGCCTGTGGTTCCCACACTTTAATAAAAGTGACGTTATGAGGTCTGGCATTTAAGTTAATCGTAATCTATATATTTAAAACGTGAAGCGTTTTCTTTCGACATCTATTTTGAGACTTCCACCGGACCGATTTCGATAATTCTTTTTTTAAATGAAAGCCGTCACCGTGTAGATGTGTACAAAAATTCTAAATTGCAAATCACTTCATACATTTTAGAGAAAAACCAAAAGATATTCGCACGCAAGTGACGTAGCTACAGCGCGATAGCAGTGGAACAACGCCTGCTATATTATGAGAAACGTCAATGTACATGTACAGTGACAGCGAATTTATAACAAAATTTCAATCTTTTCTTGGAAAAGTAACGTGTATGAGTGAATCTTGACTGTACATCAGTTTATTATTAATCGAATGAACGTACACATCGCCCATTCTCATGCAAATTGGAAATGGAGAATATCACACGATTACAGGTGAAAACGATACAATAATTAAAATACCATCTCAACTAATTGCCAAAGAGGACATCATTACAGAAATATTTGGTAATAGTTTGTCAACTCTTGAGAACATATTTAGTATCTCAAAATTCTCAATTTTAGCGGCAAAAAATCGAACATTGCGATGAAATTAACCTCAAAATTATATATCTCAAAAACAAATATTTGAGTGTGATTACAATTGCAGATAGTGACGTCATTTTACAATTTCCTACGGAATTTCTAGATTCTTTAATTTCAGTGGAATACCTCCACATTGCTTAACACTAAAAATAACGGCAATTGTTATTCTCTTGAAAAAATTAAATGTGTAATGGTTTAATAAATGCGAAAAAATTAGTGGTACGCAATTTATACGGGAACTGTTTAGATTTGGAAGTATTAAATCGGCAAGCTACAGGCAGAAGAGTATTACTACCGCGTATAGATTAAGCACCTTCTGATATTACATTACCTTTTTGCTTTCGGAGAGGACAGTTTCCTTTACGCCTAAAATTTGCGATGACAATTAATAAATAGCAAGGACAAAGTAGGAATGTATTTGGCAGAACCAGTATTTAGCCATGGTCAATTATACCGTATGATCGAAAACTTTTAACCTCTAGAGGGCTGTGGATTTAAAAATAAATTTATGTTGGCAGTGATGAGTAAAGCTACTTAATAATATAACCTATACAATTTTAACAGATTAACTTAACTTTTACAGGATGTTTAATGCTGAGCACTAGGTGGTGCTGTGCATGGAAAATGCAGCAAATCATTTTGAACAGCTGTAGTTTTTTTTATTACTAACATTTTGATGTATTCAACAAGAGTGTTTGTATTCGTTGAAATTACAATCCTGACATAACCTTAAACTGACAGATATAAAATGCCAATGTGACTTTTACTACCACGACTGCCAACAAAATTTTTTGACAAAATAATTCCACAGCCCTTTAGAGGTTAAAAGTTTTCGATCATACTGTATGTAGCAATGTCACGGGTGCGTTGTTTTAAAAACTTAAAAATCAAAATTTTCCCTAATGGATAGTGCCACACGCTAAACATTGTCTACAAATAAGTTTTATAAGTTGCAAAATATTTTGCAATGGGTGGTTTTGTATTTATTGTGATTTTACTAGCTCGACGATGATATTTAAATGGCAATTGCTCTGAAGATAAATATAAGTACGTATTACAACAGTGGTTTTTCAAAATACAGTATCAGTAAAATAAGGACATATTGCCTGGAATTTACATAAGGGTTCACCTGAGAGGATATTCCAAGGCCGAATAGTTTTCCACACTTCTGTCGAAACTCGGCAACGAAAACCTATGTCAAGCCGTGACAGATATCGCGAACCTCACTAACATAATATATTCCGACATCAAGAACATAACAGCCAAACCTGTGTCCAGTCTTCGAAAAATGGCGATTATCACTCTGAAGAATTATAAGGCTCTAGAAATCAACAACTCACACCTCGGAGCCTTTTATTCGGAGGAGAAGATCTATCAGTCGATTAACACTGTAATGGACGCAGAGGACACAGTTGAGTTTCTCATCACTCCCGACTCTCCCGGACTTCCTCCAAATCGCCTACCTTTGGAAGTTAGAGCACCCATTATACTACTGAGAAACGTGTAGACTCCCAAACTCGACTGCAGGTGAAAGCTCACAATTTTCAAAAGTTTTGGAGAAAAGGAGACAGTCTTCATTCCTAAAACACCCCTTATTCTTTCAGACTACTCTTTTCAATTTAAGAGACTGCAATTTACCGTCAAAACCTGCTTCACCATGTAGATCAACAAGGTGCAAAGGCAATCGGCTGAATCAGGCTGGGGTCAACTTGAGGGAAGACTATACAATATCGTCTACAAAAAAGTTTTTTTTACTATTTATTCGACGGGAGCGAATTTTATTTCACAGATCGTTACATAATAGAATGTAGGGAAGGTAAAAAGTTGTAATTTGCCATATTAATTTATTTTACAAATAGGGTCAAATCATTTTCAGGGTTTTTCAAAATTCTTTCCTCCTAAGGAGCTAACTGTGGTAGACCTGTTCTTTAAAGATCTATAACACGGAAATTACTATAGGTAGGAAGCTGAAATTCCACATATTAGTTCGTTTTACAAATCAGATCAAGTAAATTTGAAGGTTTTGCAGAATTCATCCCCGAAAGAGGTTAAATGGGACAAATCTGTTTTTCTAAATATCGCCACAAGGAAACTACTACAGGCAGTAAGTTGAAATACATTTTCTCAAAGGGGTTAAATAGGCCAGAGTGTTTTTCTAAAAATAGCTACAAAAAATCTACTACAGCCCGGAAATTGAAATTCGGCATATTAGATCGCTTTACAAATTAGGTCAAATCAATTTCAGGCGTTTTCAAAAATAACTCCGGAAAGGGTTAAATAAGGTAGATGTGTTTTTCTAAAGATCGCCATAATACGGTAACTGCTGCAGTTAGAAAGTGGATTCGGCACAGTAGTGCGTTTTACACATCGAATCAAGTCATTTCCAGGATCTTTCGAAATGTATCCTCTCAAAGGGATTAAATGAGGTATACGTGTTTTTCTAAAGGTCGTCACGAGATAGATACAGGTAGGAAGTTGAAATTCGGCATATTAGTTTGTTTTACAAATCATGTCCAACCATTTTCAGGGTTTTGCAAAATGTATCTCCTCAGAAGAGTTAAATGAGATAGTACTGTGTTTTAAAGATTGCCTTAACGAGCGAAATACTACAGACAGGAAGTTGACATTTGGCATACTAGATCGCCAAATCATTTTCAGGGAATTTTAAAATTCACCACCAAAGGCTGTTACGGTCTAAATAGTCTCTTAGCGGTTGGTACTGTGTGAACAAGCCTTTAGTGCCGATATTCGGGTCGCGCGCATCGAAATTCGTTAGGTTGGCGATTATTTTTTTTGTGGTGCTCGGATTTTGTAAACTCATTGCGCTTCGGCCTTCGTCTCATTTTTACAGCGAAGCTAGCAGCTTGCACGGTTTTGAGCATTCTATAATCTGATGAAGGAGTTAGTCTGCTTTTGATTGTCTGTGTGTCCCACGCCGTTTGGCGGAGTTTTGGTGTAGAAGGGAATATTTGGACATTTAAGCCAGCGCCAATTGGCGGAGTTAGTTGCTAACAAGCGTCTGCAAAAAAAATCCGTACACATGGCCTATATTCGTTGGGCGAGTTATTTTGAAGTTTTATCCGCTTTCGCGTGAAGGGCATGTTGCTTATTTAAACGATTTTCTAGCCGTTCCTACCCTACCAGCGACCCTCAAAATTCTCAATTTTAGCCCTAAAAAACGAATATTGCCTGAATATGAAAAATAATATTGAGTGTGAATACAATTATATCACTTAATGACAACATTTTATAATTTTCTATGAAGCTTCTAGATTCGTTAAATTGCAGTGGAATATATCCACATTGCTTAACACCAAAAATAGGATCAATAGATATTATCTTGAACATTTTAAAAGTGTTTACTGGCTTAATAGTTAAGATAATATTAATGGTAGGCAATTTATTTGAGAACTGCTTAGATTTGGTATTAAATGGACAAGCCACAGGCCAGGCAAAAGAGTATTATTACCACGTATAGATTAACACATTCTAATATTGCACTACCTTTTTCTTTCGGAAAAGAATTTTTTCTCTGCATTTGTCATTTTCCATGACAATTCATAAACCATAAGAACAACCTGTATGTAGAGATGGTGAAGTATGTGTAGCCATATCAAGTGTGAGTAGTTTTAAAAAACTTAAATATTTAAATGTTACCTAATGGATCCTGCCACACGTTACAAATAAGTTTTGTAACTTGCAAAATATTTTGCAACGGGTCCACTAGTTATCTTTTAAAGTCTTGTTGCTCCTGTAAAATCTTATTGATTAGTTGGAAAGAAATATATATGTAGCTTTGAAACAATCTTGGATAATCCAGTTATTGTAAAGCTCTAATTTAAAATTTAACTAATAAAACAATTGTTACATAAATCACATATGTCGTAATTCGAAAGTGATTTGAACCTCTCCATGTATCCCTTTATCAGTTTTACTGTATTTAGCTTCACTTAGTAGTAACGCGGGTCCCACATGATGTTACGCTACTTTTCTCTTTTACGTAAGTTCATGGCTATTATTAAATCATTCAAGTTAATTTCCTGTTTGTGTCACTCCCAATGTCATGTGCAGGCATTGCTGCTTTTATGTATATCCTAAAAATATTTTAGTCAAAAACTTGCTAGAAGAATAGTTCCCATGGAATTACTTAAGCAAACGCGGATATATGTGGAATTGTCTTCGAAACAGCTTTTCTAGAACAAATTAATTTAAATGTGTTACAGTAGTTACAGCATTTTCCTAATTATGCAAGAAAAAATTCAACTAATCACAAATACTGCGATTGTAAGCACGGTGCTGTTCAGTTCAATCTCGCATTTTTTACCAAATGTAAAACATTGGAAACGCAAATTTTGTTTTTAATGAACGTAAAACTTCGTGGCTCGTTTCCCCAGCTAAGCCTTTTTTTATTTATGCACAGAGAAATTATTTACGGTCGAGAAGAGTAACAAATTTGGCTCAACAACACGGCGCGCAATCTCTTTGAAAGTGTAAAAACGAACTTTTAAATAGCTTCAAAGCAAGCCTATGATTTTCCAGTCCATCTTTTCAGTTGTTACATAATTTTGCAAACAAAATTACTGCAAATTACAGTACTCACTGCTGGCCCTAAACACGTGCAGTTTCTTGAAAAGCCTAATTGAATCAAAAGTTGATTTTGTAGCAACAGTGATGCGTGTACCTTTGAAAAGAATTATTTCACAGGGGGTTTTCGAATTCATGTACATTGTTTGTCCATTTTTTAATTTTATTTAATTACAAATCGTCACCTAATTCTAGTTTTCGAGTTAGAAAACTTCGTACCGAGTTGTAGCAACAAAAAGATTGTGCGATAGTTGAAACATGCGGCATACTGTGTTCATTGTTTTAATGCTCCAAGAAAATTTGTTGCATAGATTTGCATTAAATATCAGATGAAGGTTTTATACAACGCTAAATATTCGTTAGAGTTTTAGGAGCTACAAAATCTAAAAAATCTTACCCAGAGCCCAAGTTGCAAAGGTTCAAAGTTTTAAAACCTGCTTGCTAGCTTCATAATAAAGTAGATAGTAAACTTCGTACTTATAGCTTCAGGGCTTCAACAATGTGTTAGGACCATAAATTAGTCAGTAAAGCCTATATGATTTTTTTAATAAAAACAGAGCAGTGTAAACACCAAGCTTTAATTACAAGTTTTAAAATCCTTTTATGAACAAGTAGCAACATAATACACAGCTTATAACATTTAAATAAAAACTTACAATTCTGAAGTAGAAGCACACTACGGGTGTATAGTATATTATGTAACAAGTTTTATAAACGTCACTTAAGGCACGAGTTTTTTTAGGTACGAGCAGAACGTAGCACAGAGAGTGTTTAATAAACGAGTGTCTAGACAAGTTTATATAATATGTTACATACTATACTTTTTCTACGATTAAAAAATTTAGACAATACAACATCATATTATTTCATTAAGATTTTGAATATTAGATTACGTCAAATTATGCTCGACAAACGTCAAAGTTGACTGCTGAAAACTAACTTGATTTTAGTTTTGGCTGTAGCTAATAAAGCAAATACTAACCCTAACTTCACCCCGTGACTAAAACATCGTTGCTAACTTCAGCCCGTGACTAAGAGGTTATTTAGTCACAGGTTATGAGAACATGATTAAAAGGTCACTTAGCGACCTGTATGTTAGTATGTTAAATGCCATTTTAGTTACAGGAGTAGACAAAAATTTTTTTGGCATCCTGATATGTAAACAACACATTCATATGCAGTTGACGTCCACCGTTACTACGATTTTGCAGTAAGTCAATGTTTTTACACATCTCGGTGGGGTAAAATGACTAGAAAGTTATTATCTTTCAGATACCCTAAAAGAGAAAAGTTGCTTTGCAATAATAAGGGGCATTTGGAGAAATAAAGAAAATGCATATTTACGACTTTGATTGTTGACGTATCAAAGCGTCAACTACAAAATTTACTGAAAGCAGATTGCTTGATGACTTGATATTCGCAAGCAAAGTTGTGCATTTGTAAAAAATGTCAAAACATACGTCGACCAAAAAAATGTAATACAATACTCAGGGCCGGTTGCAGAAAGCAATGTTAAGTCTGGTGTTAGCTAACATCGCGTCAAAGTGAACAAAATCGCATCAATTTTTGTTTACTAATGTATTAGTTACCATAAGCATTTGAGATTTGATTCGTTTTTGTTCACTTTGACGCGATGTTAGCTAACACCAGACTTAACATTGCTTTCTGCAACCGGCCCTCAGTGCGTTAAGAATTTTATTTGTTCCTCACTAGTAAACATCAATTTATCAAGTCACTGTGTTAATCAAGAAAGTTTATTTTAATAAGTTATTAACTTGTAAAATTTTTACAAGTCAACTGTCAGTTTTACAAGCGTGCTCATAGATAAATGATAGCGTGCAAAGCCAGAGTTGCCTTCCTTAGTGTGTGTCATATTGATGAAATTACTTGCTTGTCAGTTTGATATTTTGATTAACTAAATGGTAAATTTCTAGTTATTTACAAGTGAGGAACAAATAAAATGTTCAACAATACAAGCGAGGTAACAGGTTTTACTGGATCAAAAAGGTGCCTGGCTCGCCTGCGGCTCGCCAGTCATATCCTTCTATTCGCCAGCAAAATCCCTCTTACCAAGCTAGTAATGTTAAATACTATTACAGCGCTGGCTTTTTTTAAAGCACTGTAAATTACAACCTACCGCACTTGAAATGTAAATAACCATTAACTACGTTTTATAACGTTTGAATAGACAGCAGAGCTATTCTCTAGCGTGCAATATCTAAAGAAGCGTGTTATATCTATATAGTATAGTTCGAAAATCTTTCAGAGTTTGATGGTCGTAGACCGTCTATTAAATGCTTACTCTTAAAATACCTAAAACGTTGTACAATAACAAAGCAAGTAGTATGCTTCATGTTTTCTTTTTATAACGTTATCAACGTTTTGTAACCTGAAAGAAAGTAGTTAAGTCCTTAACCTTTATGACTTGAAAGATCAAAGCCATTTTGTAACTTCAATGTAAACAATAGAATTTTTTTCTGATTCTTGATATTCACGAAGACATTAACCTGCCACCTTATTGGGTGATCATGACTTTTAACCTATTTAATCTAATCGCGTCGGTAACTTTACACGTTCTTAGATTAAACAATTGATCTTTTAAAAATGCTAAGCTTTATAACCGTAATAAAGTAGATACTACAATCTGTGCTTGGTTTTAAAGGTTTGAATAAATTTCATGCATATAAAAAGAACAGTGAACTATATATTTCGATTTAAAGACTTGACTCAACGGTCGTTCTTCATAATTAATACTCAGGAAATGTCAACCTTCCGTTTTTATATAGTTATATATAAGTCATCAGAGTTATTCGTAGTAGATAATATTTGTGATAAACTGTTTTATAATTGAAAGGTAGAGGTAAACTTGCTTTTGAAAGCTGCTATGGCTTTTCATCTGAGCCTGTCGTAGTAGCTAAGATTTATGAGGAAATGTGTGATAACTGAAAAGTAGAAGTAAACTTTTATTTGAAAGCTCTAAAAACGTTCTATATTTTTAGAAAAAAACGTTAAAGCTTTCGTAATTACGATTTATGTGTACGTGCTATGATTGTAGATCACCAACTTCCATTTGAAAGCTCTAAGAAACCGTTATGAGACCTCACAGTTTTTCCTAGCTGTCAAAGTTTGTGATTCGACTTTTTATAACCGAAAGGCAGCGGTAAACTTGCTTTTGAAAGGTTCAATGATGATTTATGTTTTTAGAAAAGGCATTAGAGTTTTTCATAGTCGCTACTATATTGAAATTGTAGACACCCAATTGTATCAAGGGCTTTTAATAATTTCTAGAATGTATTTGCACTTGTTTTAACTGAAATGTGGACCACCAACCAGCGTTCAAAACCTCCTTGGGTATTTTACGTCTCGTAGTAGGCAAGATTTTTCATATGTTTTATAATTGATAGGTACAGGTACACCTGCTTCTGAAAGCTTCAAGAGCGGTTTATATTGTCAGAAAATGCATTAGAGTTTTTCGTAGTAGTTAAGATTATACATAAGTGATAAAACGTGAAGTAGATACATAACTTGCCTGTAGAAGCTTTGAAGGCATTCTAGACTGTTTGAAAAATGCATTAGAGCTTTTTATAACCACAGGAATGTATGGGAACGTATTTTAATTATAATGTGGAAGACAAACTTGCTCTTGAAAACACAAAGGGCATCTTAAATTCAGGGCTTTTGGTAGTAGCTAAGATTTCTAAAAAAACGTTTTATAATTGAGGAGTAGAGGTAAACTTGCTTTTAGAAACTTTCAGGACGATTTATGTTGTTAGAAAAGGCATTACCGTTTTTTATAGTTGATATGGTTAATGAAAACGTCTTGTATTTGTAAGGTAGACACAAATTTGCTTGTGAAAGCTTCAAATGCATTTTATATTGTTAGAAAAAGCATTAGTGCTTTTTGTAACTACTGGAAAGTAGGGAAACGTATTTTAATTGTAACGTAGAAAACCTACTTGATTTTGACAGCTGCAAGGCCACTTCAGGTTGTTATAAAGGGTATTAACGAATTTTTTAATTGCTAGATTTAAGGAAATAAGCTTCAATTAATTGTAATCTAGTCCACCAACTTGCGTTTGAAAGATTCAAGGACATTTAAAATTGTTATATAAGGCATCAGAACATTTCATAGTAGCTACGATTTGTGAGGTTATGTTTCATAATTGATAGGTATAGTTGAAAGCGTGAAGGACGCTTTATACTGCTAGAAAGTGCATTAAAGTTTTTCATATGGGGAAAGATTTCTAAGAACGTCTTATAATGGTCAATCAGACACAGAATTTGCTTGTGATACTTAATGATATTTTAGATAGTTGGAAAAGGCATTAAAGCTTCTCGTAACTGCTGGGATATATGGAATCTTGTTTTAATTATAACGTGAAACACAAACTTGCTATTGAAAGCTCCAATGGCATTTTGGTTGTTTGCGCCCCAGCGCTTCTCGTAGTTTCAGTAATTTTTCAAATTTAGCGAAACGAGCTTCAAATGTAATCTAGACCACCAACTTGCTTTTGAAAGCTCCAAGTGCATTTTAAAGTGTTATATGAGGCGTTGGAGTTTTTTATAATATAGCTAAAATTTTTGAGAAAGCGTTTCAGAATTGAAAGTCATTGGTAAATTTCATTTTCGAGGCTTCAAGGACGGCTTACATTCTTGGAAAACACATTATAGTCTTTATTAATTGATAAGATTTATGGAAAGTAGTTTAAGTTGTAACCTAGACTACCACCTTGCTTTTAAAAGCTCCAAGGACAATTCTAAGTTGTTATAGAAAGCCCCATAGCCTTTCGTAATAGCTAAGATTGGCGAGGAAATGCTTTCCAATTGAAAGGCGTAAGTATATTTGCTTTTGAGAGCTTCAAGGAAGTTTTATTTTTTAGAAAGCACATTAGAGCTCTTATTAATTCCTAAAATTGATTGAAGGGAGCTTGAATGGTGAGGTAAATTTAAAATTTTATATAAAAAGTCAGAGCTTCTAATAATAGCTAAGATTTGAGAGAAAACGTTTTATAATTAAGGGGTGCAAGTAAACTTGCTCTAAAGAAGACAGTGCAAAATCCCACCATCAGCCACAGAAGCCTTAAAAAACCCGACAAACGTTATAAAATTTTTCAAACAAAGTAAATTAATTAACTTATTGTAATACCGATGTAAGCTACCAATTAATTGTAACACACAAGTTCATATAGTGCTAATGACCTTGTAGTCGAAGCACTCTAATTTCAAATTAGAAAAACTTGCTCTAGAAAACTTCATGTACGTTCTATTTTGTTTGAAATGGCAATGAAAACCATTCATAATCACCAATATTTATAGGAGCTTGTTATAATTGTAAAGTGGACCGCCAACTTACTTTTGAAAGCTGGAATGATGTTTTAAGTCGTTATGAAAGACGTTAAAGCTTTCAGTAGTTGCTAATATTTGTGAGAATAGGTAGAGGTAAAGTGGATTTTAAAAGTTTCAAATACGTCTTAAGGTCAGAAAAAACGTTACAGCTTGTCGTAATCGCTAAAAGTTATCGAAACGTGCTAGAAATGTCAGGTAGACTACAACCTCTTTTTGAAGGCTCAAAAGGTGATTTAAAATTTGCTGTAAAAAACAGTAGAGTATTTCGTACTTGCTTAGGTTTTTGAGAAAACGTTTTATAACATTGAAAAGCAGAGTTAAACTTAATTTTGCAGTCAACTGACTTTTTGAAGCCTCAAATATTTAAGAGCATACTTATGGTCGTCAAAGGAACTAAGTAACTATCTTTCGAAACTGAAATAACTTTTGTAACACAGAGAAAACCGTAAAACAGGTATGTTAGTTTTAAAATGTACAGGCTGTCCATATTTCTCGATTTAAAACAAATCAAGCGCCATGTCTTGATCTTTCGTTATCTATGGAACAATGTTACAGTTCTGTATAATCGCCGAGATTTATTTTTTATTTATTTTATATTTCTTGTAAGCAGACTTAAAATGTGCTTTTCAAAGCTACAAGTCTTCCATAGTTAGCTTCACATAATGACTAAGACTTCTAAGAACACACAACTTGCTTTTGAAAGCTTTAAGGGCGTTTACAATGGCTATAAATGCATTAAAGCTCTTCGCAGTTACGAAGTTTTTTTTAAAATATCTCTAGTAATTGAAAAGTAGAGGAGAATTTGTTCTAGACTGCTGCAAAGACGTTATATATTGTAAGAAATAAGATTAGAGTGTTTCTTAACTGATAAGATGTATGAAAACGTGCTTTAATTGTAACAGAAACTACAAACTTTCGATTCGCAGCTCTACGGACGTTTTAAAGTTTTATAAAACGCATTAGATATTTATGCAGTTACTATGATTTTTAATTTGAAATATAGAAGTGAACCTGGCTTTGAAAGATGCAAAAATGCAAATTAAATCAGTTTCTCGTAATTGCTAAACTTTATGGGAACGTGTTTTAATTGTTACATTACTCGCTTTTAAAAGTTCCAACGGCAATTTTAGTAATTATAGAAGAGATTCGACCTTTTTATAGTGCCTAGGAATTGTGAGAACGCGTTTCCTACTTTGAAAAACAAACATGCCTTCGAAAGCTTCAAGAACGTTTTATATTGTTAGAACAATTATTAGAGTTTTTCGTAACTGCTAAAATGTGTGGAAACGTGTATTAAGTGTAGCGTGGACCACCAACTTGTTATTGAAAGCTCCACTAGTGTTTTTAACTGTTATGAAAGAAATTAGTGCTTTTTGTAGTTGCTAGGATTTGTGAGAAAACGTTTTCTACTGGAAAGATAGAGATCAACCTGCATTTGAAAGCTACAAGTACATTTTTTTATGTTTTGAACAAAAACATTAAAGCTTTTCGGAACCGCTAAAAATGTATAGAAACGTGCTATAATTTCAACATAAACTACCAAATTCCCACTTCTCTTTGAATGCGTATTAAAGTGTTACAAAATCATTAGAGCTTTTCGTAGTTGCGTTGTGCTAAAGGGGTTTGTAATTGAATGGTAGAGATAAAGGTAAACTTGCTTCTGAAAGCTTCAAGAACTATTTATATTGCTGGAGAAAATATCAGAGCTTTTTGTAATTCCTAAGATTTATGAGAACATCGTGTAATAATTGTCAAGCCGAAACATAACCTGCGTATGAAAACTTTAAGGGCATTTTATATTGTTATACAAAGAATTTAATTGCAACGTGGGCAACCAACTAGCTTTCGAAAGTTTTGAAGAGCATTTTAATGCTAAGGTTTGTGTGAAAAACGTTTTATAACACTCTAGTACTCAAACGCGTCTTATCTTTTTAAAATAAACAACAAAAAACATTGGACTTTTTCGTTTTATAATTGAAAAATATAGTTAAACACGCTTAGAAGCTTCAAGGATGATATACATTGTTATAAAATGCATTAAAGTTTTTATAGTCCCTAAGAGTTCTAAAAACTTCTTGTAATTGTCAGGTAGACACATATCTTGCTTATAAAAGCTTTAAGAAAATGTTAGATTGTTAGAAAAGACAATAGAGCGTTTCGTAATTGTAAATTGTAAAATGTACGGTAAAGTGTTTTTATTGCAGCCTACATCATGAAGTTGCTATTTAAAGCTATCAGGGCATTATACAATGTTGAAAAAGGCACTATAGCTTTTCGTAGTAGTTAGGATTTATGAGGAAACGTTTTATATAGTTAAAAAGCGTATTAGAGCTTTCCTTAATTGTCGAAATTTATGCAAACAAACTTTAATTGTAACCTAGAGCAACAACTTGCTTTTGGAAGCTTTAAGGACTTTTTAAATTGTTAGAATATACATCGGAGGTTGCATAATTGCTAAGATCTTTGGAAATGCGTTTTAATTGTAATGTGGAGCGTCAACTTGCTTTTGAAAGCTGTATGGGCATTCCAGAGTGATAGAAAAGGCACAAGAGTCTTTCGTAGTAGTTAAGATTCATGAGGAAACGTTTTATAATGTTAGAAAGCATATTACAGCTTTCCTTAAATGCTGAAATTTATGCAAACAAACTTTAATTGTAACCTAGAGCAACAACTTGCTTTTGAAAGCTTTAAGGACTTTTTAAGTTGTTAGAAAATACATCGGAGGTTTCATAATTGCTAAGATTCTTGGAAATGCGTTTTAATTGTAATATGGACCGTCAACTTGCTTTTTAAAGCTGTAAGGGCAGAATAGAGTGTTAGAAAAGGCACAAGCGTTCGTCGTAGTAGTTAACATTCATGAGGAAACGTTTTATATTGTTAGAAAGCATATAAGGGATTTCCTTAATTGCTGATATTTATGGAAACAAACTTCAATTGCAACCTAGAGCGTCAACTAGCTTTTAAAAACTTTATGGAAGATTTAAATTGTTACAAAATAAGATTTTCATAATTACTAAGATCTTTGGAATTGTCTCTTAAATGTAAAGTGGACCATCAAGCTTTTTAAAGCTCCAAAGGCGTTTTAAATGGTTACAAAAGATACTATATATTTTTGTAGTGGCGAAGATTTGGAAGACAACATTTGTAGGGATGAAAATTAAATGTAAATTGGTGCTTGAAAACTTCAATGACGTTTAATATTTCTAGAAAAAATCAATAGAGCTCTTCGCAATTGCTAAGATTTATGAGGATGTGCTAGAATTGTAACATAGACCATTAGCTTGATTTCGAAAGTTCCAAGGGCTGCTTTAAATTGTTAGAAAGTGTATTAAAGCTCATCGTAGTTGCTGAAATTTGTGAGAATACGTTTCCGAATTATTGATAGGCAGTGGAAAGCGTTGAAAGCTTCAATGACGTTTTATATGTTAGTATAAAGCAGCCACCTGAAATTTTTAAATTTCAAATATTTACAAGCATATTTATAGTCATCAAAAAGCTTTAAAAACTGAAATAGTATTAGTAACACGAAGTAGGTTGCAAAATTTATCAATTGATTTCAAATGTATAGGGCATCCATATCTGGCGCCAGTTAAAAAAAGTAGCCATGTCTCTATATTTTCTTTTGTATGGTCTAGATTGCGTAAGACGTTGTTGATTTTCGAATTTTAGCTTAATTTAAAATTTTTAAACCTTGTTTTGAAAAAGGGTAAAACAGCAAGCTATTCAATGACGCCATGTTTAACTATGACCTCAATTTAAAAAAGATTTGGTATGATACATGCACACAACTTCCTTTTACAACAGTGGTGTAACTTCAGGTTTTGCCCCCCCCCCCCCCCGCGAAAAGTTGCTGGTAGCCCCTTATCCGTCCTTAATAAAATAAAGTGGCAAAAACATCTATAATAATAATAATAATACATATAATAAATAATTATAATAAAATTAGGCACTACAAAACAATGTATTAACTAAGATGGTTAAAAAATAAAACTAATTTTCAGCAATGTTCTTACGCCTTGTTGGTCTTAATATTTGCAAAATCTATCTCCGATTCATTGGACAATAAAGAAAGGTTTTCCAATCTTTCCTGGTACACATATTGTTTCTAACATAATTTTTAATTTATAGAAGCTTCTGTCAGCTGAAGCGACCGAAACAGGTAATGTTAAAAATAGTAACAGTGCTGTTGCAATTTCAGGAAAAATTGATGATAAATTCCGATTATCAACTATTAAAAACTTAGCAAATTGTTTCACGCTTTTAAACTCTTTTCGTTTATCTAGATTATAATATTTATTTGCAAATGTTAATGTCTATAGGAAATCTTTGATATTCCAAAAGTTCGTCTTTTAACTTTCGGTCTGCGTTTATTTTTAAATGTAGGAGTTATGTTCCAGTGGTTGGCTAAATTAGTTCCTTCTAATTCAACACTAAGGTACCAACTTCGAAATTTTTTCAAAAATTTTACGGGTTTTCTAATACGGGTTGTAGTTTTCTTCAAATCCGTGTCTAGATCCTGCAGCATTTTTGAAGTGATGTCAATTTCCCCTAAAATTGTATTTACAAAAACACAAAATATCACAAATTCAAAATTATCGACGCTGGTTAGGATTCTTCTCTCCTCATCGTATTCCTCCTTTTTTTATGTTAATATTGTTATATTAAGAGCAGCGGTAATTTAATTGCGGTGAGAGTCTGGGTTCTGGAAGATCATCGTATAGGGTTAAGCTTCTTTAATTTTATAACGGATTTGCCCGTAATGGAACTACCGATTTATGCTTAATCCAAAAAATGTGTATATGTTTTGAACAGTAACAAAAAAAAATCAATTTCCCTTACACCTTTAACTGTGTCATTAATCACCAAGTTGAGGTTGTATCCAGCACAATAAACATAACGCCTCGTGATTGGATGGTTCAACGCATGCTCCAATATTTAAACGAGAGAAAAATAACATATTTATAATTGAAAATGTCTAATGTATACTAAACCATATCCAAACTTCACTGTTCACCAACTTAAAATGCAAAAAATGTAAACAATAATAGACACACGCTTCTACGGGGCTGTAGTTCGTAAATTACCTTAGAAATTACGGATGAGGTAATTACGGTACAGCTGGCAACCCTCCTAACAGAGTCAGTACACGGATATGCGTTAAAACAATCCATAAATCCAATATTGAATGATCATGTTGTTAAATTATAGAATTCTTACAATACGGGCGGTATTAAATCATCCAACCAGCTTTACGACTGCAGGGAATTCGCCACTTTCATTAGCCTATGCCCGATATTACAAAACAATCTATATCAGCTTGAATTTAAAGGCCGGCAATTCAAAACTACTTTTGCCTTTTCCGTGGACATCCCATTATTATCAACGTAACAATAGGAAGATTTTTTCCTGTTTGTGTTTATTGAATAAAAAAAAAAGAAAACTAGAGGGCCCTTCGGGCCCCCTCATGCTCAGGGCCTCCCCGAGGCCGCGGGTTCTGCGTGTACCAAGTTACGCCACTGTTTACAGTGTTCTTATAATTAGCCAAACATTTTATATTTAATTTTTACACATTTGTCAAAAATTACAAATACTACAGACACCGTACAAAATAGAGCGTTAGTTGAAGAGGCAAATTTTCATATACAATACCGCGAGCGGTCGACAAATTGCCGAAAGTTTGTGTCAAATGTATGAGTGTTTATTGCTTCGATATCAATTGGTCGAGTGCGACAGCACGAGACCAATTTTGAAGCAATAAACACCAATAAACACTTTGACAAAAATGTATGCAATTCGTCGGCTGCAAGCGGCATTTGAAGGACTATTCAACGAACAAAATTGACATTTCTTAGTAATTAATCAATTTTATCACGTCCTCTTTGAAAATAAAAATCTGTTGACGTGAAATAAATTGTGTGTCAAATTTGACATTGCTAATATAATATTTGATGAATTTTACAGGAAGTTAAATAAATGTCACAGGAAGAGAAAAAAATAGTCATATACAATACCGCGAGCGGTCGACGAATTGCCGAATATTTTTGTCAAAGTGTATGAGTGTTTATTGCTTCGATATAAATTTTGAAGCAATAAACACGAATAAACACTTTGACAAAAATTCATGCAATTCGTCGGCTGCAAGCGGCATTTGAAGGACTATTCAACGAACAAAATTGACATTTCTTAGTAATTAATCAAATTTATCACGTCCTCTTTGAAAATAAAAATCTGTTGACGTAAAATAAATTGTTTGTCGAATTTGACATTTCTAATATCATATGTGATTAATTTTACAGGCAGTTAAATAAATGTCACAGGAAGAGAAAAAAATTGTCAAATGTAATACCACAAAAGGTGAAAATTTTTTGAGAATTTTTCCGTTGACATGCAAATTATTGCGTTTAAATTTCTCGAAACCAAAACTGCGTTAAAAATTCCGCGAGACCGTAGGTCGAGTGGAATTTGAGCAGTTTTTGTTGAGAGAAATTTGCAATAATTTGCATGTTTACGAAAAAAAATTCTCTTAAAAAATTTTGCCTTGAGTGGTATTTGAAAAGATTATTCAACAATATGGGTGGATTACCTTTACCATGACGACAGCACACATTTTTAACGTTTTCCACTATTAATTTAATACTGGAGCTTCCAACACGACCATTATGAGTTTTTAGAACGACGCTGATTTGCAAACTTCACTTTGACGTTTTGGTGAAATGTCAGTCAAAGGCTACTCACTAAATTGAAATCATTGAAACCAATTGTGATCGCGTGAAAACACTGTGACATTAGGTGTTTTCAATGACAGTCAATTTTGATTGGCCGTTTCTGACAAATCGAACAATTTTCATTGGTTCGTTCATTACAGTGTTGAATAATCATTAAAACTCCGCTAGCGGAATTGTTGCACAATTTTAAGCTGATTGGTGGCAAATGACATAAATACTAAATTATGATTGGTGAATAGTTAACTTGAAGGGGGTGAGTTGAATAGTCTCTAAAATTTTAAGCTGAATTCAAAAATTTAATAAGATACCTAATGTTCTATTCGAAACAGGAGTTAATAAAAAAGGAAAAAAACAAAAAATCGTTAAAGCCGTTTTTGAAAGAATCGAAAAAAGCTGAAAACTCACAAGCGTAAGCACCATACTTCCGATTATGCGATTTCCTTCAAAAACTTGCTGTCGCATCTAGATAGTACACATAACTTATATATGAAGTTTCAACGCCATACTTATTTTCATTTCTGAGATATTCTGTTCAGACACAGACACACATACAGACATGCCAATCAAGAAAAACATGTTTTTTGAGTTCAGGGGCTTGAAGACCTGTTGAAAACTCAATTTCGAATTTTTGGGGTGAATCCAATACTTCTTTTATCGTAAAAGGAAGTAAAAATATGTAAAAACTAGATGGTTATGTCACTGTAACCTTTAATTGATGCTATGTAAAAAATGCATCAACATTCTCCTGTGCTCTTGCAGGTGATCAGTAATATATATTTTAATTTAACTAAAAACGAACAGAAGTGATCGGGACATGACCATTTTTTTTCAAGCCCTTGTATATTATATGTTGAGTATGGTCGAACTGTAATAAAAGAGATTTGCACCAGACCTCCGCCTATAAATAAGAAAACGTCTTGCAATAACAGTGTCAATAAGGAGATTTGCATAGACTCGAGGAGATAAAACGCGGACGAGCCATTACTTACAGTTACAGCAAATTCGAGTAAACGAATAGCAATGTGTTTGCGTTTCTGTCAGGTCATCGTGGCATGCTGACTGATACACAATGGGCACGAGATAGGTAACTATAAAAGGGGACAGCCGGCGAGATGATCCAGTGTACGACAAACCTACATCATGTATAAGTTAGTGCTTTCCAGTGGCCTCCTGCTGGCGGTCATCGCCGCCGCATTTTGCTATGATTTCGAGGACTCTTACTTCAGTGAGTATTATTAGAACAATCGATTTAGCGCTACCAATGACGATAAGCTTTGCTTTTATATTTTTAATAGTTCAGTGTTACTCAGGACAGCTATAGACCAGTACCGATAATATTAATCGAACAGTAGTCAAACGGGAGTATCACTAGACAGCTGCACTTACTCCAACTGAACCCACACGGTTTAATACAAAATCAATTTGAGCTTTAAATATTCAGAAAATAAATGTTGTAGCAGCTTTTACCCTGTCACTCACAGCTCCTGATTGTTGTCAGATAGAACCAGCGTTTATCAATGACAGACGGCGGAATGAATTTTAACTTCCTTTCTAAGGAGGAATCTCCTCTTACGCCAAAACAGTTTCAATTCGCTGCGTTTACACTTTCATCGACATTTACAGCACGTCAAGACGTTAACATTCAAGTACATTACAGCGAAATTTGTTTCTGTGTGCTTTATGTTATGCACATTTTCTTAGCAACGCCTTGAAATGTCTGTTGTGAAGTGATATCCCATAAAATTTGTTTAACCCTCAACAGACATTGTTGTTTCACCCAACGTAAATAGTATCGTGGGGTATTATGGCACCCCAAAATTCGAACATTGTTTTTTAATAGTTATAAGTAATATTTGTACACATTTATTTAGTTGTATTATGTCTATTGTCTACTGCATAAACTTCTATATTCAATTGGAAAACAAATATTTTTACGAGAAAAGAAGAAACGTGACTTTCCTATAGGTTTTCCAAAAAACCTCGAAAATTTACTACTTCTGTTACAAAATTAAGTAAAATGAAACATAAATATTCACTGCAGTCTCGTTCTGGAAAACCCGTTCCTAATGTATGTAATAATGTAAACTCTTACAAAAATTTTATCTATTGTAGGCGTTAGTGTTATCATTTTTATACAGAAAAAATATTTCAATACAGTAGTTAGAATAAAGAAATAGAAACAGATCCCTCTCAGCTTTTAGGATTTACCAGTCTTAGGGCCGGTTCTATAAACCAAGGATAAAGTTATCCGAGGAATAAATACCCTAGAAACGATTGTTATAACAAAAGAAACTATGACCATTATACCTCGGATAGCCTATTCTAAGTATATACTTGCATTGTAGAACCGGGCCTTATAAGACTGATAATGCAAATTTAAAATATAATAATAATAGCAATCATACTTAAAAAAGGAACAATAGTCAGAACATTTCTACATCAGTAATAAAAGAACATGTGACTGTCGCGTGATCAACTAACCACGAAGTGTAGAAAAAAATAACACAATAGTCTTTAATGATTATCGTAATAATAACAATAATTGCAACAATTTCATTAATTAACTGTAATAACACAACCATTCCATTACGTTGACTACAGACTCAGCTGTAAAGCTGAAAAAATAAGAAAAATAAATAATAATAGTAATACGTTGTCCCTGATACCACCATCTTGTACAATAAAACCGCCCCCTTTCCGAATTTTCTAGTATCACCTTCGCTATTATCACCACAGTTAGTAGTAGGTCGCTTAAGTTTATTTTGGCTTAGAAAACGAGGCATGCTGATAACCAACGACAAAAAAGACAACGTAACTGGTATTGTAGAGTTGTTGGACACCGCAAGACACTTTAACAATGACAGTATTATTTTTCAAAAAACTTTTTATAGTTGTAAGTAAATTATAAATACATAATTTTTACGCTAATACAGGGGCTGAGGTGTCGAAATACACCACGATACCAGTTGAGGTTTAAGATTATGGCTTGTACACATCTTGTCATGTTTTCCAATAACTATTTTGACTTCCTTTTGCGATAAAGGAAGTATTGAATTCACCCCGAAAATTAGAAATTGGGTTTTCAACAGATATTCACGTTTTAGAGTCCCCTGAAACAAAAAAACATATTTTTGTTTAGTGGTCTGTGTGTCTACCTGTCTGTCTGTCTGTCTGTCTGTCTATCTGTCTGGGAACAGAATATCTCAAAAACGAAAAGAGTTATGGCGTTGAGACTTCATATATAAGTTTTGTGTACTATCTAGATCCGACAACAAGTTTGAAGAAAATTGCATAACCGGAAGTATGGCGTTTACTCTTGTGATTTTTAAGATTTAAAAAAAACGGCGATTTTTTCTAACTTAACATTTTTCTTACATTTTTAATGTGTATTGATGTGAGATAGGTGATTTTCCAGTTAAATACCTCTAAAATGGGTTCCTTTTGTTTTTTCCAATGTTTTATTAACTCCTATTTTAAATAGAACGCCCGGTATATTATCACATTTTTGAATTCAGCTTAAAATTTTAGAGAAAATTTGTCGCTTAAACTAATGCTCTATTTTGCGCCGTTTTTGTAGAATTTGTAATTTTTGAAATTTTTTTGCAACTGCTTAAAAATTAAAAATCAAATTTATGGCTAATGATAATATCACTGTAAAAGGAAGTTGTGTGCGTGTATCACACCAGATTTTTAATAATATATACAGAAAGTATTATGTTTAATGAATTGTTTATATTAAGTGTTCGAATGGATTAAATGCAAATATAAATATGACAAAATGCAATTTTTGTTATTCAAGCAACGTACTGAAAATTATATTAAAATATAAACTGTTATGCTGCAAACAGATTCTTTCTAACTTGCTTGAGTTTGAAAGGTAGACACTTTTTTCAACTGGGTCAAGATTTTGAACATTTTCTTTTTGGTTTTTCAGCTGTGTATTAAATTATTTATCGGACTTATTTCGTACGAAATATTATAGAAAATACGTCGAACGACTCAGGACGATGTAGATATATTTTCTACTGTTGTTTGAAAAATATAATAACTATACTTTTCCGCAGAATTACAGTAAGGCAAACCTATTTATATTGTATCTACTATATTTAGTATTACTATTAATAGTAATTTATTATACAAGACGATAAAGTTAAATTTTATCTACGAGTGAATCGTTTAACGTCGAGACGAAGTCGAGACGTTAATGATTCAAGAGTGGATAGAAATAACTTTATCGTCGTGTATAATACAATATTTTTTTCTATAGCAAGAACTTTAACAATTTTTAAAAAAATAAGGACAGTCAATCACATTTTAAAATGTCAGTAGCTATATTGGGTTGCTACGATAATTCGCAGCTGTCATATTTAATTTAAGCAAAAGTTAGAAAATTAAATTACTTTATCTATCCTTGATGTTAAAGTGCTACTTTATCTACCCTTGCTGTTAAAGTAAAACTTGACCTTTTGTTTTGAGTTGATAAAAGCACACTTTAACATGTGCTATAGAAAAATAGTAATTTTTAAGTTCTGAAATACAACTTTTTATTATTTCGCTGAGAAAGTAAAACTATTCATATTAATAACCTCTGAAAGCCAGTTAAGGTTTGTTTGCTATTGAGGCCTCAGTATATTTTTGTGCGATTATTAAGTGACTTTCATCCTCTTTGAACCAGTAACGTTGTAGATAATCTTCTAAAGCAATGTGTGCCTCAAAAGATTTAATAATTTGAAATCTTCAGCAACTTGAGAACGCCTTGAATGCTTTTTATACCTTCAGATTATTATGTATAATTTTAGCTTTGATCCTAAAGAAAAGTTTTGTATTATTTCTAATGGGTGCTGGGCGAAGAGAGGGCATTTCTATGAGGTCTAAACCCTGAATGTTGGTAATTTTTTAAATCCATTCCTAGCATTAGTTTGTGTTACATATCAATCTTAAATTTTGTTGAAACACTCGATTTATAGAACTGCAATGCGATTAATCTCGAATGTCAGCTAACAGTTTCTTACTCAAGATCGGGCGGAATTGATCACTTTATACCCCTTTTCAATGGCTTTACAGCCCGCTCACTGTCTTCTTTATTATCGGTTTGTCAGTTTGACGAGCAACATCATAGGCCGCCTAAATTGATAAACATTATAAATCTGGTTTTAATTGTGAATACTCCGGTTTATACATAAATTGTATGCATAACTAATGTTTATTGCTCTGGAAAAAGCATTAAAAACCTTTATTAATAATTTTTTTTAGATTTTTAGCACCAATTTTCACATTTACAACAAACATTTTCACATTTTGCTTTCGATAATGACTGTAATAACGAATGAAATATGATTTTATTTTGTTTTTAAACAGTAATAGAAAGAATATAGTAGACCTACCCCTTTCTTTAAAATTGCGGTTACTCTTCTTCTTTGCTCTAAGCACACTTAGAATTAAACTAACGAGAACTCATTCAGGCATTGAATTCCATTATTACATTAAAACGAATTATCTACCTGTCCAGACGTTATCCACGATTAGAAATTTGTCGTCTCAACCAGTCCCAGATATGTTTTATTGGGTTAGTATTAGGGGAACTCATTCAGGCAATCTATTGTGGTAATACTACGATCATGAAACATAGTATTGATACAACCAGCGCGATGAGGTTGGGCCTGTTATCGCAACCAGTACAAAAATACGGACGCATCTTGTTGCAGTCATTCATCCATTTATAACAACAACCAACGGAGTTGGTTCCTATAAAGTTATGCATCCTCAAATTGTTAGAGGTCCACCTCCAAACGTAACATCTTGCATATTTTCTTCTTGCTACTGCAAAGCGGCTTTCGTCAGTGAACATACAGTACTTCCAATGATCGATGTTTCAACGTATATATTCTTGAATCTAATGTGTTTGGGTTAGGTGATATACTTTGCTCAAAACATAATGTTTAGCAAGCCGGCGAACTTCTAATTTCTTTCATGTAATCTGTTGATCTGTAGTTTGAAGAGAAACCATCAATCCCATGTAATTTCTCAGCCTATTAGTAGTAGAATGTTCTTTTTATCTTACAGTTTGCGCTAGGTATCTATCTCCTCCTGCATTGTTTTCACTTCGCTGTAATTGAAACCATTGGTTTCCTACTTGCGAATATTTACTATTAAAACCCCCTGCTAATATATTCAGTTTTATTCGAATAAATAAGAACTATTTATAAGATTTGAAATCCAACATTGCTCTTCATTATTGAATTTTTTATTTATTTCATCGTGATTAAAGTACCAATATTAGTCTCCTTTCTTGAACGGTAGTAGAACAAATATTGTGAGCAACACTAAGTCATACTACCATTTATGCATACTTGTTGCACAACAGTTATTTTATATATTAATTATATATTTCTTTGTTGTAAGTTGTAGGTATTCTTCTCTTACCCATTTATTGCTAAAACTCACAGTTAATATGTTGGCTTTCCTTTGAATACATACAAACTTTTTACAAAACTTCTTGAAATTAAACAAAAAATATTTCCTTCTTCATAGTTTAATTTCTGAAGATAGTATTTCTTCTGAGTTACTTTTCTTTGGTTGGCCATATAACACTTAGGGCAAAAGTCAATATAGTATCCATGAATGGATTTTGTGGAAAATGCTAAAAATAATAAACGATTAAGTAAGAAACAATTCGACACATTACAATCAGACGAAACATGACAAATTCCTGAAAAAGTAGAAAGAGTTTCTGTAGTAGAAGTATCAGCAGGTGATTACTAAATCAGAAATTTGGGAAGGCCGATTATTTGTGCTTTATAATCCCAAATTGTACCACTCACGTCTTGTACCCTTTCCAAAACATAGTCATGAACTATTTACAAACTAAAATTGATTAATTGACATTACCATGCACGATTATATTTCCTGCTGCCTGTTATAAGTGTAATTTGGGTGGCATATACTGATAGGGGTGGTCCAAGTCATTTACAGATTAAATTAGTTGAAACAAAAGCATCCAGTTGTCACAAACCAAGGATATATTTTCAATTTAAAGTAGCTTCTGATGTTTGTAAATGATAATTGGACAATTTGTTTTCTTTCACTCTCTCTTGATATATCTGATATTTTTCAGAATTTTTTTGTAATAGCAGGATATTAACCGAACGTTACCTGCTCAACTTTACCAAGAAACTATTTAATTTAATTTTCTGAATTTTTAAGATTTTATTTGCTCACATATTTCAAAACAGTTTTATTTAGTTAATTTTTATTGACTTTTATGGACATATTCCTATTTTTTTATGTTAAGCTGCGAAATCCTTTGATTATTCTAAGCATTGGTACTAACTAAATGGAGTTGTTTGTTTTCAGCGTTTATAATGTTTCGACACAAAACGTACCTATACAGATATACGAGGTGTGGCAGTTAAATAACGGCACTTGGGTCATAACATTTTTCATATATACATTTTAAGTTGAAGGTGGTTTTGCTGTAGCTTAAATTACTCGTAGGTTAAGTAAATGAGAACCGGGGAGAACAGAAACAAAATAAACATACACATATGCAGCAAAGGTACAGCTATACTATACATGGAGTACATGGATACAACGATTTACAAGTAAAATATCTAGAACTAAAAATGGGCAGACTAACACCAATTTCTGAGTTGATGAACTAGGAGCTGACCAAGTTCCTTCAGAATGCTTAAAGTAAGCAAACGTGATACCCAATGTCTGCTGGTGCCTCCCCGTCTAGTTATGTATCATAGTTTATGCTAAAAGTGGGGTTATTTTTTTATTTCCGGTTACTGAAAGAATGCTTCGGGCTAACAATGTCCCATTTTTCACCGAGTAAAAAGTTTGCACCTTGGAATTCGTGTTTATAGCTTACTTTCTTTTCGGTTGCGACAATGTTTTATGGAACGTCTTGATCGGCGAGAGGCCAATTTGGCATGCGGGCCGAGTCTAACACTTTGGCTTTATTGTTACGAAAAAGGGGACTGAAACATTGTGCCCTTAAACTCAGGTTGCGCTTTGGTCATGACATCATCGAGCAGCGTTTATTGCCTGATGTCTTTGTAAGCCCGTAAGGATTGAACCCACACCGGCTGAGCCTTCTCGGAATTCCCGTAGTTTGGTTTTCCTCCACTTTCTTCAGGGCAACATATTTCAATGCTGGACCCTCTTTGAAATTGCAGAAGTGAGGACGTGCTGGCACATAATTTAGATATTGACATTTTCAAAAAATGCGCACTTCTGTAGCATAGAGTTTTTAGTTTTATTAGTGCCTATGGAATATTTCCGCGACGAATTTATGATAGCGCACAAGTTGGAAAATTCACTGTGCTCCGCCTCAAAGTTATACATATTTTCCCATTAAATGTACTCTTCTTTTCCACTAAAATAACCTTGCATTCCACTACTCAAAATACATCTGCAGATCGTTTACTTTCAACCACTTCAGTAGCTCCGTCGTTTTCTCTTAACTTTATGAACCAACTCTAAACACGAACGTCATTTTGAACAACAAATAAAGGTAATATGGATTCAAACCTGGTGAATATGCACGATACTCCAGCAGTATAATATTTTACTACACAAAAATTGCTCTACAGAGAGCGTTAAAAGGGCGAGTTCTTCTTGAAACCACCTCGTACAAACTTGTTTAGTGTTGAAACTATAGTGCAAAATTTGCCTGATGCCAGTCTTTTATCGATATTTATCATTAATACGATCATCCTAATACTTACCCAACTTTTGTATCTAACGATTTAGTATATATTATTTTATTCGCTTTCTCGTCAGCTCTCGAAGTTGAAAGATTCGTCCTCTTCACCTTTCTTAAACCTTCTGTGCCATTTGAAAACAATAGCACAAGACAAACTTCTTCCCCATAAACCTCGTTTAACATTTAAAATAAGCTTTCGGCTTTTCTTAAAGTTTTACCGTAATTTACACTTTATTCGTTGCTCGGCGACATTTTTTCTGGCGCACTATAAAAAATTTTTGCTACAAATAACTCGTGTAACACAATAACTAAAGCTATTGAGCTGAAACTTTGTGCACAGGTTAAGACATGTCCAAGCTTATAAATTTCATTCGCAAAAGTGTCTCGACTTGTATGTGTTGTGAAAGCTTAATCTTGTCATTTAAGGTAGAGATGGGCGCGTGAGTGAGTGTTCGCTCACGTCACGCACGTTTCACGCTTGCTTTAAATACTCACGTTCACGCACGTTCACGCTCACGTTCACGCACGTTCACTCTCACGTTCACTCACGTTCACGGCGTGACACGCCACTTACGACGTGACACGCAGCTTTTATTTCAAAATTTAAATTCAGATAGAACAGAATGTTCAAATTTAAAACCAATGAAAAAAACCCTAACGAGAACTAAAAATATGTTTTGCATGTGACATAATTTACGTGATATGTGATATGCAATCAGAATAGTTGAGATAAAAAGAAAAAAATTAAAATTGACTACAATATCTTACCACAAGGGATAAATACTAATTTCTCGCAAATACATTTCTTGCAGCTGTCTTCAAAGACATTACGTTTAATATCAAAAGCTGTCATTGGAATTGACGCTTCTCTTATTGGTATGAGTACAGAAATTATATGTTGCTGTATATAGGCAACAGTTTTAGTCGTAGGTTTAAAAGTACTTTTATGTACAAGGATCAACATTTTCAGCGTTAAGGCGAGTATACAAAACAAAACATTACTTTTATTACAATAATAAGTACATGTACACATCTACACATTAACATTTTTATTTAAAAATAATATGTAATCAACATTTTCAGAGTTAAGTCGAGTTCTGCGCTCTTTTAAAATTCGCCCAGCTGTGGAAAATACTCTTTCGCTTGTAGCGGAACTTGCCGGTATGTTTAAAATTTCTCGAGCTAATATTTTTAACAGTGGCGTATTTACACTGTTTTTCCAAAATCCTAAAATGTCATCTACATGAAAAGTTTATTAGCTTTGTAGAGCCCAATCCCTGACTTTAAATACAGCACTTCTAGACTAATTCGACAGAAACAAAGAACAGCAATGCTAGGTCCATAACATCACGGCACTGCAAGTGACTGAAGGCCCGCGTCTGAGATTCAGTCGCCGTGTCTGAACAGACTCAGATTCTGTATCCCGCATACTGAATCTGGGAAACGGAATCTAGTGTGTTCAGGGCCTAATAGCCAAGCCTCAGCATTCGAAGGCCAAGCGTGATTATTATCGTATTCGAACAATTGAAGTTTCCAAATGATGGTATACTACTTTAGATTTTCATACACATTTTAAATGAGAGATTTGAACTGGTAATATTAATATTAAAATAAGAACAGTCGTGTGGTTAAAGATGTACAAGATGTTGATCTGCTGCTTAGTTGGTAATTTTCTATTTTTATAATTTTTCAAATTCTTAGTGGAAATCCTTTTATCGTGTGCGTCATCTGGAAGTATATTTTCCTGTAACTGATCTAGTTTAATGAATGTTGTTTCTTCCAATGTGAAATGCCTTTCTGGGGAAGAAGAAATCACAACACTCGGTTTGAAGTTTCGATTTTAATTGTAAATATTTCGGTATAATTTTCTCAGCACAGTATTTCAGCCTTCTAACGGCGCTTGCAATTAATACAACAAGTTTATACATTTTCCGATATCTTCAAACCATCGTTCCACAACGTAGTCATAAACTTTTATAAATCTCATTGCGTAAAAGAAAGTCGTACAGCTCGTAAACACACTTTGGAAGAATACATTTTTACAATTTATAATTGGATCAACTTCAGCGATTTCTACATTTTAAACATTGTAAGTTCTAAGGTTTAATGAAATAGTGTGACTACATAATTAATTTTGAAGGTCAGTCATCGTAGATACTTAAAAAATTGGTGATTGGCCACATGTGGCGCAAAAGCAACTAGGGACTAAGTCTAAGGGCAAATGTAGCTACTTGTCGCAATGGTAAGGTTAGTAAAAAACCAAAACGGGTTTGTAGTGAACAGGTTGGTTCTACGCATACTTGCTAAAAAGAATATCTGAATAACAGCGGCAAGAAGGAGGACCATAAGTAACACTATTTTGACCCAAAATACACCTCTCATGCCCGCCCTATAAATTGGATTTACGCCAACCACCGTTTTCTACCATTGCACAAAAAATAGCAAGAAGAATGATCGAAAACAATGACCAATGTTGTGAAAAAACTACCTAGGGGTATTATGAAGTTACTAGGCACTTGGCATATTATTAACGGAAGGTGGTTCTCTTATATTTCGGTTATTTGTTCAACATCTTGTAGAGAATTGATACTTACCCTACGCTTCCATTTATTTATTTATATATTTATTATGCAACGTGTTTGTGACAAATTGACCCAAAGCTTATTATGTTTTGAGCTAGGGCGATGCAACTCTTAAGTGCTTGACGTAATGGACTCAAAGCCGGCTTTGAAGGTGCAGGAAATTGTCGCGAGCGCGGGATAATTCCAAATTGCGAGCTTACAGCGCGGCTCGCGTATCAGATAATCCATAAACAAGCATAATCGGACGAAACAAAGCATGTAAAACATTAGTTATTTAGCGAACGCAGAAATTCTTATCTAAATGAAGCGCCTAAGAGCCGTCGACTTCCTAAAAAGCTATTACACTTCCTCGATCAAGCCCTTCGAATTGCTAAACAGCAGCAATCTTCATAGTGCAGTGACAATAATTCCAACAGGATTGTTAAAACATGAATGAAGCCCTCTTGTACTCAACAAGTGATGAAAAATAGTAATCCCACAGCTGGTTTCTCTCTTAACTCACATCATACACTGCTTTGGATAGGTTTTGTACAACAAAATATCTATAAAAGGGCACATTAACCAACACGAGAAATTAGTAATAGATAAAATACTGCTGTGTTTATTCTTCAACTTTTTCATCCCACTTTAATACCGGGTCACTATCTAATTATCCTTACCAAACAGAGACATCCGACGGTTCTGTGAGAATTACAAATTTGTAGGCTGTAGAGGTTGCTAGCCTTCAACGAGGGCGCTCTTCTCGTTTACGGTTGCTTATTGTGAGTGTTCACAGCAAACCGCCATTGTGCGACGCGCTCTCTATACCGTGGTCTTCCCCGAAAAAAAAGAGATTAGACAGAGTACTGAATGATTACGTACAAAGTAGGTGTAATGTTACACACCCAACGCATTTTGTAAAAATCAAAGGGCGAGAATAGAATGACCGTGTCGACAGGGTGGATAACAATAAAGTATCTAAAATAACTCATGATCTAAAACCTATGGAGAAACGACGATCGGGTAGACCAATGAAGAGATGAGGGACAAGATCTTGAAATCATCATTTCAAAATCGTCCATACTACACTACATTCTAGGCGAGAAGAAGAACAAAAGAATTCTTACGTAAAAATGAAGAAGAGCAGGAAGAAGACGGAAGAACTAGAGTTCAACATAGATACTCTTAATTCAGGAAGGAATGCATTGATATTACCTCAGAAAAAATAGGCAAAGCTATATGGTCTATGAAAAACGGAGGAGCTCAGTTAATCTACCGACTCACTTTACTACCGTATGGATGCCTAAAACATATACATTTTTAGGTCAGTAAAACGTATTGTGCACATCAGTGTACAAAAAAGATAGACAAACAATACAAACCAAATTTTTTAGGCTTTTGGTAATTTTCGAAGTGGGTATTATTTTGTAAAACAAACATCAACAATGGAAATATATTGCATTTGCGTACCATACATTGCTGCAACAGTTTCCTACAGTCACTTTCTAAAAAAACTGTGACCACGTCACCTTTGGCCATCATATTTTTCCAACATCAATAAGCTTGCGGGGAAAAATCAAGGTGAAGTGAAAATTAAAATGGTTTAACAATTTATTGTTGATATGCTATACAGACCTTGTATATGTGCCTCGACCTGTATATATAGAACACGTATTTAAACACTCTTGGTCTGCTAAAAGCTATCACTAGCAGGATTATCACAACCAGCCTCATCCAGAACAACACTTCTGCACTTGGCCGTATATTTGAAATGATTGATACCAAAGATCAGCTTCTGTGGGGGACAAAAAAGCTAAATTGAAAAGCCTTGCTCAGCTGTTACCCAGAAATTCACTCTTATCTCATCACAAACTTGAATAACAATTTTTTCGAGTTTCAGCAGTCAGAGATATAGTAATATTTTTTAAAACAGAAACAGCTTTTTATAGTATTCTACTTCAGTTTAACCGCTTCAAAACCGTTGAAGCAGTAGCAGCTCCACTCAACCCATCGAGTGTTTCCTTTTTATGGTTTTAAGATCTTACTTCAACAGTTCGGCAATCTGTTCAGAATCAGCAGTAACATCTTCAAAAATAAAAGTGTCTGCACGCATTTAGTAGCCCCTTTTGATGATTTCAAAATTCACCTTCAGCAATCTGCTGTAAGTCAACTGTAGAAGCAGCTTCTTTAACTTATGGGCTTCAGTTTACCTTGGTTCAAAAACGCTGAATTACTAGAAACTTTACTGGTGGCATCCAGTGCTCCCTTTTCATGGTTTTAGGTTAAGGATTCAGGAATCTTTCTGGAGTAATCAGAAACACCTTTAAAAATAAGTAGAAGTAGCTGAATGCACCTAGTGGTCCCATTTCATGATATTGAGATGTTACTTCAGCCGTTTGTCCAGAGTCACCAATAATAGCTTCAACAGAAGTAAATAGCTGAACACACCTACTATTTTTTTAATGATATTAAGATCTTAATTTAACCGTCTGTCTAAAGCCACCAGTAACAGCTTAAACAAAAGCAGCTGCACGCATCTAGTGTACACTTTTCATGGTTTTAAAGTCTTACTGCAGCACCCCATCTACAGTCAGTAGTAACATCTTTAAAAATAGAAACAGCTCCACTCATTTACTGTTCTCTTTTTTATGTTTTTAAGATCTTACTGCAGTAGTTTGTCTAGAGTCACCAGTAACACCTTAGAAAAACCAAAACAGCTGAACCCATCTAGTGTTCTCTTTTTTATGGTTTTATGGTATTGCTTTAGCAGTCTTGTAGAGCCAACATCATCAGCTTAAACAAAAGTAGCTGAACGCATTTAGTGTTTCTTTTTCATTGTTTTAAGTTTCGCCTTCACCAGTCGGTCCAGAATCAGCTTTCACATTTTTAAAAATACTTCAGCAGTTTGTGCAGAGTCAACAGTAACATCTCAAACAGAAGCAGCTGGATGTATGTGGTGTACTCTTTTCATGGTTTTAAGATGTTAATTCAACAGTATGTCCATAGCAGCAGTAACAGATATAAAAATAGAAGCAACTGAACGCCTAGTGTTGACTTTTTACGGTTCTAAGATCTTACGTAAACAGTCTGTCCAGGGTCAGAAAAACATCCTGAAAAATACTTACAAGTAGCTGAACAGGCCTGCTGCTTCCTTTTTATCATCTTAAGATCTTACTTCAACCGTCTGTCCAGAGTCACCAGTAACAGCTTAACCAAAAGCAGCTGGACGCATCTAGTGTACACCTTTCATCGTTGTAAAATCTTACTTTAGCAGCCCGTTCAGAGTCAATAACATCTTTAGAAATAGAAACAGCTGCACTCACTTAGTGTTCTCTTTTCATGGTTTTAATATCTTACTGCAGCAGCCTGTTCAGAGTCACCAGCAACATCTTTAAGACAGTGGCAGCTCAACTCATCTAGTGTTCCTCTTTTATGGTCTTACTGTAGCAGTCTGGCAGAGTCAACAGTAGAGGCTCAGACAGAAGCAGCTGAAAGCATCAGTCAGTAGTAACATATTTTCATGGTTTTAAGATGTATGTATGTTCATTTCTGAGTTAGTGACAAAGGGTAAACTTCGTTATTTACAATAGAAGCTGGCTCATTCTCAGTGAATGCTTTAACAGAAGTTTTAAAATTGATGTGTCAGCATCCTCATGGCTGTGCTTTATGTCGAAGCTATCTTTTACCGTTCTAGTTTTGAACATTGTGATAAGTCGGGCGACTTGTTCTCGACACGGTTTCTGTAAGGGAATAGCTTTTTAAATAATATTTTCTGGTTATCTATAAACGATGAAATTTTCCTTGAACTACTTCTTTTCAAGGTCTCCCATTCAGAACGGTTTTAAAACCGTGTCGGTGTTGCCAAAGCACCTCATGCACCAGTAATTGTCTATCAACGATTTAAATGCATTTAAAACGCTTTCTCATTCACAGAGTGGCTTAGAAGTACCATCCGTATTACTATCGCATCAAAAGGTAGAATAGGGTATATACTCCAAGTTTTCTTCTAACTGATATGATTTTCTGATAATAGATGACCATAAAGCATCCTCGCAAATCTAGCGCTTAAACGTCAAATCTTAGCCAAGAAAATTATAGAATCTATTTTGTAAAGGATTTTATGTAGATAAATTTTTGTACTCAATCTGTTTGCAGTCTTGCAAGCAAGATATTTTAATTACTTTTCGAAGGTCGCGACCATATTCGGGCTCTTACAGATGTAAAATTTATTACTGTTAAAGGTACTTTAAAGAAGGCAATACAATTTCTTCCAGATAATTTTTATTCAAATCCTGTAACTTCCTTGTTGTCTAACTAGCCGACTTCTACAAAATATAAAGCCAACTTTTGACTAACGTCAGTGGCAACCTGTACCGCATCAGTTAGGAGATCTACTAACCTTACTGCACCCTAGCGAACGCGCCCTCACTGTTACCATATTTCAGATGCGATCCTGGCGACGGATTTGGAGGAGACGCAGCGCTCCCTTGACTATTCCTTCGCAGGGGAGCACTCCAGGGCCCGCCGCGATGCCGGAGGCCCTGATAAAAAGTGTCGCAGGAGGCGGTTCAGCGAGTGCTGCGATACCGAGTTCATGGCAGGTCTGCACGACCGCGCGCGGGAGGCCAAGAAGGAATGCTACCGACAGGTCTATGGCAACGACACCATCGAGTCGCCACCTGATCCCTTCAAATGCAATAAAGTTAACAAGCACAGGAGAGATATGACGGTAGGCTGTTTTTCAGATTTATTGGCTTCGAAAGGTGAAAAACGAAATGACTTCGATATGCTGCCAAAGTAAATGTCTCGACATTAAGCCTTTTTCAAAATTTTCATAGTAACCTGTGTTACTGTAATATATTCATATACAGAAAAAATTTCATTATGCCGTTACTACTAAAGATGACTTTTCATTCCACGGCACGCTAAGAATAAGTTTTTATTGATATATTGATACGTGGTACCCAAATGTTTGCATTCTGTTAATTATAAATAGGTACTTTCAACTATAAAATTAACAAGATTTTTCAACAATAAGGACAAAGATACTTCCACAAAATTCAATGAAATGCTACAATTTTGAAGTGACTATTTTTAGTATCATGTAAAATCAATTTTCCAACGATTTTCCATGAATTAATTCTGAAGTATAAGGAAGTAGCGTGCAACTAAAAATACTTTAGGTGCAATTACACCTCATCATCCTATTAGAGGTCATAACATAATTACATGTTTTGAAACAGTTTCAGACGGACTGGAATATGGGCTGCAATTCATATACACCTTTATGAAATCTTAAAACTACTAAGAGCTATTTCTAAAAATAACAGATATAAGGTACATGAAAAGATTTACAGAGTTATATTTTAGAATTGCTTGGTCATTATTGCTATTAGATAAATTTTAGTCAGATTTATTATCATCTGACTACCTACTCTCCATTGCATTTTCCGTATGCTTTACATTATTTATCACATCTCTGGTGTCACCCCTGCTAAAGCTTCTTCACATTTAGTTATTGCATTCAACATATTTTTTTAGTGTCCAGTCAGGAATTCTCGGAGCTTCTCGGTCTTCTACTACTTTAAATAATTTTCCACACCTTCTATTACTCGAATATCTCAAATATCTTTAAGTTATGGAATTTGCTTTCTGTAAATTCCTCTGCGGATTTCCCTGTATTTTCAGATTTACCTTCGTATTACAGAAATATGCTCACATTGTGTCAAATTGACGTTAGACAATTTAGCTATACAGTACATTACTTTTTTGTTCGAACTCCTTGTGTCACCAGAGGTTATCTGCGAGCAGTCACTGGAATTGTCCCGATTTTTATTCAACCGGTGTTTTCCGCAAGAAAGGTGGAGCGACTACCTACTGTTTGCTCTCAGATCTACTACAAATGTCGTAAGGTTACCGAGATCTGAGGTTTAAATTGAGTAATTTTTACACAAAATGCGGATTCAATTCGTGATTCGCGACATTAATTACTTACTTTACGACATTAATCACTTACTTGAGCGTAGCGTAACATCCAAAGTTAGTTGTATGCTGATTTCGGCTGCACAACTTGTGGGTCCGAAGTTTTCACTTTCTATGATTACCTGCGCTACTGTTCTAGGCCTTTCGCACAGTACCCAAGGAAAATTAAACTAATAACACATTTGGACATGTTCTTTGTAGAGTTAAGTCATTGTAGTTTGGCCTTCTTCGTTTTTACAATCAGACCCATCTTTTCGCCTTTAGCATTCATAATACTCACCAGTTTTTATAGGATCTGAAAGTGGTAGGCCGTCAATTTTCACGCTTATGTTTTACTAACAGGTAGAAATCGTGTAACGACTAAAGCATTGCTGGAACCACACAAGTGCGATATATGCGATATACGTATTTAGCAGTTGTTAAATATTTCTGTGGTTAGGGGCTTTTAACGAATTGCTAAATAACAAAGATTACAGAATGCAGCCCTGGCGTCCAGTTGACCGTATTTTGACTAAGTTAGTTCTCTCATCTCCAATTTTCGCATTTGTCTTTTGTTACCAGTAGAGGTTTTTGATAATCCGTACATATTTATAAGCAATTCCAGTTTTCGGAAGTATAGGATTTTCATTCCGTACCCTGTCGAAACCCGCCTCGTAATGTAGGTAACAGGAAAATGCGTTTTACCAAACTGCACGTCAGCGTGGTCCAGAAAAGTTTCACATTGATTTTCACAGAAAGGTTTTCAACGTATGACTCATGATGGGTATCAATTTACGGCGAGCAAAACATTTCTGAAGAAAAAGACACGTTGCTTTATATTTTTATTAAAGCAATATATTTAACAACTGAGATTATGGAAGTACACAAATATTTAAAAGAGAGGAAAATATTTAATTCATGCATAATTGTTAATACAGTAAATTGAAACTGTTTGTTATTAAACGAGAATATTTAATGGAAACTTGGAAAAGTTGAGCCTATTGCCAGTTTGTTAAATAGAGCGTTTATTTACACAGTACACGAAATTAGAAACCTGTTAAGTAAACAATGCTACTTTACAGTTTATCGTGATAAGTGCCCCTTAATTCAGTAATGCAGTTGTTTCTTGATGACATGCTCGATGTTCCCCTTATTTATGGGCAGAGCGATTTGACGTCCTTTTAATTAAAACTTTATCATAGTCAGGCGTGGCTCGTTTTATGTAATATACAATAAATTGTCTTATATTATTTACGCGATACTGCCCAAGTTCATTAAGCTCTTTTAACACGTTGCAGTCATGCACGTTAGCTAAATATATTCTGACAGATGAAATAATCCTCATTTAACCACGTGTATTTGACAGCAGGCATGCGAGTAATTCGTTTAATTAATTAATTCGTGTTAACCAGAAAATATTAACTTTAGGGATTTTTCGAACACACTACAAACCGGTTCACGCAATTGCAAAGTTCTAATCAATCGCACTATAGCCCAATTTTGGCACAAGAGCCTGCAACGAAATTGCAACCAAAAGCGCAGCGTGGCTGTATGAAAGCGGATATTAAAATGCAATTGTGCCCGAAAATATTGCCCCTGAAGCCAATAAATCTCCGTTTAGTAGTTTTACAGTATCAAACGCTCGTCCAGAGTGCTGTAAAGACCTTTTTTTTGTTACAGTGCTTCGCCCAGTGCATGGCGCAAAAAGGGAACCTGGTAAGTGTCAAAGTCAAAGATTTTGTGTCCTCGCTCGTCCAATTTGAGCACAATTTAATGTGAAAAGCACAATACCAATTTCTGTGAAAATGTGAACGTACGCTGGCACGTGACTGCTCTCTTATCTGTCGTCGTTAGGTCAGAAAGCAAGGTCGCCAGATAGCTGTTTGCGAGTGGTTTTATTAAACTACGTACCTGTTAAGGCAATGATGAAGCATCAATGCCTCAATTGTGCTTCTAATTTGACGGCTGTTAATTATAGTCGGTTTTTAATATTGGTTTGTATGTACGGTTATGCTCACATAAATCTAGAACAAACATATTTGTTTTGTGCAGGAGACTAAGGGCTGGTGGAGCAATACAATATTAGTGGCCTTTATTTCCTTTATTTTGTACTCAATGAAAAGTCAGTTGTACAATAAACAATTTTAGATAATTGCGTAACTAGATCTAAATTACTTGTACGAGATTTATGTGAAAATGACTGTACCTGATTGAGACAAATTTCGTTACTAGCGCTGCACATATTCAACCTTTGTGAAATACAAATAGTACTTTCCTAGCATTTGTCCACCTGATAATACAAAAAAAGTTACGTGATGATTGAATATACAAGGATAGTTCAGTTTATTTATGATCGGAAACTGTACAGATACTATTTCATTGACGTAATACACTCGTATTATTAACGAAACACTTTCTGCTAATGTTCGACGTGCTTTCTCTCCTTTGCCTGTAGCTGAGTCTCTAAATTTGTATTGCCCCAGTTTTGCAAAGAAAAATTCACTTGACTATTGTATTCAAATCACACTCCTGCTAGAGCATCTTAGTTAGAAAATAAATCTAAACTTAAAACATGGCAAGAGTGTTTCCAATTTCAATTCGACGAGTGATTGTAAAGGTACAGTTGTTGTATGGGGTCTAGCATTACCGTGCTAAAATAGAATGCTTTCTATGGGCCGAGTTTACCACGAAATATTATATGGCAAATAACGAACATGAATTGTTCTTTTATCACAAAAATTACAAAAATAAATTGCACGTATTAAAGACAATAGACGGATTAGGTGATTAGGTACTTACTTGGATACCACCCGAAATAAGACAAGGTGACACTATATCTCCTCATCTGTTTATTCCTGTGAAGGGAAATATTTACAAATTTTAATTACCCGGATAAATTGCTGATATTATAGGCAACAGGGTGATAAGGTGATTACTTACTTGGAGACCGTGCAAAATACACCGTTATTCTTGAGAAGGAAAAAGTCGACAAATTTTAATGAAAGGAATAAATTGCAGGTATTAAAGCGGGGCGCGGACGTTTCGCTCCCGCCGTTTCGCCCCCGACCATTTCGCCCCCGCCGTTTCGCCCCCAGCCGTTTCGCCCCCTAACCGTTTCGCCCCCGAACCGTTTCGCCCCCGAAGTTTTACCTCTAGCTTTAGCCAGCTTCAGTTGTTTCCAGTTGCATCACGATGAGGTAGCTAGTAGGATTTCTGCAACCGTTTTTTAATTTTTTTTTATATTTTTTATTTGGTGTTTGTGTTTTAATTTTAGATTTTTCTTTGTTTTTTAAAATTTTTATTTGTATTTTAATTTTAAGTATGTCGCAATATCAGCTCGTGTGAAAAGAATCGTTGAAGATTTTGAAAATCGTTAAGTTATTAATTACTTGCTTGGAATTGCGTACAACTTTGAATTTTGAATATATTCCGGTTGCACGTCGGAATATAGATGTTAAAAGATTTCTTTTTCTTTATATGTATCTACTAAAAAACTCTAAAATTAAAACACAAACACCAACAAACAAAAACAAATAAAAATTTACAAAAAAACTAAAATAAAAAATAATAAATAAAAAAAATAAATAATAAAAAAGGTTGCAGAAATTCTACTAGCTACCTCCTCGTGGTGCAACTGGTAACAGCTAAAGCTGGTTAAAGCTAAAGATAAAACTTCGGGGGCGAAACGGTTCCTGGGCGAAACGTCCGTAAACCTATTAAAGCAATAGATGGAACGATAATTATTTATTGGAGATCACCTGAAATAAGACAAGGTAACACAATATCTGCGATGGGGAAGATGTTATATAAATGGCAATACATTTGATCTCCTGTACGTATTAGAGGCAATAGATGGAGAAGATGGTTACTTACTTGTAGAGTCCCTGTATATACAAGAGTTGGGAAATGTAGGGCTACTTGTTTTGGATCCACAAACAATGATTTTGGCCGATTTTAAGGTTTATGCATACATCTATCAAACAAAAGAAATTAAATATATCTTTGCTACATTACATGGTCCTTGATTTGTGGATTCAATTGCCCAACTCTTAGTACATATAGGAACTCTACTTACTTGGAGACAACTCGAAATAAGGTAGGGTGACACCATATCGCCTAATCTGTTTATTCTTCGTTAGGAAAAGATCAAGAAATTGCAATGGCGAGAATAAGTTACACGAATTAAAGGTAAAAAAGTGGATTACTTACTAGCAGAGCACACAAAATAAGGCTAGGTGACACCATATTGCAAGAGCTGTTAATTATTCGTTAAGGAAAGACAAACAAATTGCAATGACCAGAATACATTTCACGTATTAAAGGTAAAGGACGAGTAAGCCGAATACTTCCTATAGACCACTCAAAATAAGGCAAGGTGACATCATTCTGACTTAGTTGTTTATTCTTGAGAAGGCAAAAGTCCACAAATTTTAATGACAGGTATAAATTGCACGTATTCAGGCAATAGATGGAACGATAATTATTTATTGGAGACCACCTGAAATAAGACATGGTAACATATTATCTGTCATGGGGAAGATATTACATAAATGGCAATACCTTGGATCTTCAGTACGTATTAGGGGCAATAGATGGAGAAGATGGTTACTTACTTGGAGACAGCTCGAAGTAAGGTAGTGTGACACCAGATCGCCTAAGCTGTTTATTTTTCGTTAAGGAAAGATCAGCAAATTGCAATGGCCAGGATAAATTCCGCGAATTAAAGACAAAAAAGTGGATTACTTACTAGCAGAGCAGACGAAATAAGGCTAGGTGACAGCATATTGCAAGAGCTGTTAATTATTCGTTAGGAAAAGACCAACAAATTGCAATGATCAGAAAAAATAAGGCAGGGTGACAACATTCTGACTTAGTTGTTTATTCTTGAGAAGGGAAAAATCAACAAATTTTAATGACAGCAATAAATTGCAGGTACTAAGGGAAATGGATGGAACGGTAATTACTTATTGAAGACCACCTGAAATACGACAAGGTAACACAATATTTGTGATGGGCAACATATGTAAATGGCAATGCCTTGGATATATTATACGCACTAAAGGCAATAGATGGACAAGGTGATTACCTACTTGGAGACAACTCGAAATAAGGCAAGGTGACACCACATCTCCTAAAATATTCATTCTTCGAAAGGGGAGGACTAACAAACTGCAATAACCAGGATAAATTACACGTACTTGATGTAATAAAAGGATAAGGTGATTACTTATTTGAAGACCATTCGAAATAGGGCAAGGTGACGCCATATCGCCTAACCTTTTTATTCTTGTGAAGGGAAAAACACAACTTTTAAAGACCAGGATAAATTTCACGTATTAAAGGCAAAGGACGAGCAGGCGATTACATACCTCTAAACTACTCGAAATAAGGCAAAGTGACAGCATATCGTCCAAGCTGTTTATTCTTGGGAAGGGAAAATCCACAAATTTTAATGACAGGAATAAATTGTACGTATTAAGAGTAATAGATGGAAAGATAATTACTTATTGGAGACCACCTGGAATAAGACAAGGTAACACAATATCGGTGATGTGGGAAATATATAAATTGTAATACCTTGGATATCCTGCACATATTAAAGGTAATAGATGGAGAAGGTGATTACTTATATGGAAGCCGTTTGAAATAAGGCAAGATGACACTATATCGCCTAAGCTGTTCATTCCTGTGAAGGGAAAGACCTACAATTTTTGAAGACCCCGGTAAATTTCACGTAAAGACAAAGGAAGAGTAAGGGCTACTTACCTCTAGACCACTTTGAATAAGGCAAGGTGACATAATATCGTCCAAGCTGTTTATTCTTTAGAAAGGAAAAATGCACAAATGACAGGAGTAAATTGTGCGTATTAAGAGTAATAGATGGAAATGTAATTCATTATAGGAGACCACCTGGAATAAGACAAGATAACACAACAAATGTGGTGGGCAAGATATATAAATGGCAATGCCTTGGATACCTTGTACGTAAATGGCAATAGATGGACAAAGTGATTACCTACTTGGAGACTACTCGAAATAAAGCAGGGTGACACCATATCGCCTAAGCTGTTTATTCTTCGTTAGGGAAAAGATCTGGATAAATTTTATGTACTAGAGGCAATAGACAGAAAAGCTGATTACTTACTTAGAGGCTGCCGAAATAAGGCTAGTAACACTATATTAGCTAAACTGTTTATTTCCGTAATAGATTATCCCGATTATCTTGCATGCATTACAGACAATAGATGAAGAAGGTGGCAACTTACTTGAAGACCACTATATCACCCAAACTGGGAAGATGTGTGAATGGCAATGAACCGAATATATTGCACGTATGAAAATTAATAGATGGATAAGGTAAATAATTACTTGAAAATTACCTAGATTATTTTGTTCGTAGTAAGAGCGATAAATGATGAGGATGATCACTTACTTAGAGACCACCCGGAATAAAGCACGATGACACTATACCACCCTAGCTGAGAAGCTATATAGATGGTAATGAACCGAATACGTTGCACGTATTAAAGGTAATAGATGGGTAAGGTAAATAATTACTTGGAGAGCACCTAAAATTCGTCGAGTTTCACGTATTAGAGGCAACCGATAGTAAAATGGTCACTTACTTGGAGACTAACTGAAATAAGAGAAGGTTACAATACGTGGCCGAAACTGTATAGTCTTGTGATGTGAATATCTTGGAAATTCCACTGACCCTAATATCTTGCAGGTGTTCAAGCAGTAGATGTCTAAAGTGACTATCTGCTTGGAGACTATCCGAAATAATGCAAATTGACACCATATAGTCTAAGCTATTTATTGTTGTCTTGGGAAAAATATAAAAATGACGATAACCCCGATATTTTGCACGCAATTGATGGACAAGGTTACCTGGAAAGCATATGAAATAAGACAAGTTGACAATATATCGCCGAAACTGCTAACTACTGCATTGTGGAACTGCCATAAATGCTACTGGCTCGAATGTCTTGGGCGTATTGAAGCAATAGATGCATAAGGTGACTACTTACTAAAAGATTGCCCGATATAAGGCAATATGACATCATTATCTCCTAAGCTGTTTATTACCGTATTGGGGAAGATTTACAAATGGCAAGGATTTGGATATTTTGTATGTACTAAAGGCAATAGGTGGATAAGATTATTACTTACTTCGAAAACACTCGAAATAATGCAAGGTGATACTATATCGCCTAAGCTGTTTATTGCAATGATGCGGAAGATCTCAAAATGGTAAGAACTCGGACTATATTGCATGAACTTCAAGCCATACTCGGATAAATTGTTTAGTTATTTGAAAATCAGTTGATATAAGACTAGGTGAATCCATATTGTCTAAGCTGCGTATTTCCGTAATAGGGAAGATCTACAAATGCCAGTAACCGGAATATCTTTCAAGATTTAAAGGGAATAGATGGACAAGATGATTACTTAATTAAAGACCAACTCAAATAGGGCAAGATGACAATATATCGCCGAAATTTTTTGTACTCTGATTTGAAAAAGCTCAAATGGCACTGACTTCAATATCTTACACATCGTGAAGCAATAGATAAATAATACGTTTTCTTAGTTGGAGACTACCCAAAATAATGCAAGATGACACCATGTCGATTAAGCCGTTTATAGCCGTTATAGTGAAGATCTACAAGTGGAAGTGACCCACATATCTTGCACTTATAAAATACAATAGATGAAGAAGATGATTACCTACTTGTACACCACCCGAAATAAGGTCAACTGACACTGTATCGCTGAAGCTGTTCATTTGCACATATCTTGTAAGTATTAAAGGCAAGAGCTGGATAATGTAATTACTTACCTGGAGATCATTAGAAATGTGGCAAAGTGACACCATGTCGTCTAATCTCCTTATTACCGCCATAGCAGAGACCTAAAAATGTCAATGATGTGGAATGTCTTGCACTCATTCAAGGCAATATATGGATGAAGTGATTACCTACTTACTTGAGAACCATTAGAAGTGAGGCAAGGCGACATTATATCGCCTAAACTGTTTATTGCTGTGAGAAAAAAAATCTATATATGGCAACCTCTCGGATATTTCGCACTTCTGGTAGCCAATAAATGCATTAGGTGAATGCTTACTTACAAAACGTCTCGATTAAGGTAATCTGACCAATCACCCAAGCCACTTACTGCTATATTCTAAAAGATCTATAAATTTATTGTAAACACTAAGCTGCTTCTTGCAGCCATAAGGAAGATCGATAAATGGCAATGACCCAGTTAGTTTGCACGCATTAAACACAATTGACGAATAAGCTTAATAGCTTCTTAGAGACCACCTGAATAAGGCAATATAAAACAATATCATTTAAACTCGTGATTGCTATGATAGGTATGATTTATAAATTTCAATTACTCGGATATCTTGCACGCATGGTGCTTAGCCAGTAAATGGATAAGATGAATACTTACTTACTTGCAGACCACCTGAAAGATGGCAATGTGAAATCATATCGTTTAAGCTGTTAATTACTGCGATGACAAAGATGTATAAATGCCAATGAACCGGATATCTTGCACATATTAAAGGCAATAGATGAATAATTTCTTAGAAACCTCCCGAAATACGACAACGTGACACCTAGCACCTATGCGATTTATTGCTGTGATGAGCAATATGTATAAATGGCAATGACCCAAATATCGTACACGTATTAAAGGTATTAAATGCATATAGTAAATACACACTTGGGAACTACTCAAAAAAACGAAGGGGTGTAGACTACCTTCCAATTGATCACGAGATGTACTCGTATGTATGTATGTATGTATGTATTATCTGTATGTACTCGTATGATATGAAAACTCAGGAGAAATATGAATGATTAAGTGAAGACCGAAACAGCTGACAATAAATTAAAATTTGCCATTTCTTACATTACCATCTTTCATCCTACATAAAATAGAGAACATGAGACTCTGGCGAACTTACAAGAATAGTTCGTTCAATTCACAGCCAAACCGTATCATTGCGGAGCGCTCTTAGGATTCTATAAACGCTTGTAACAACGAGCTTATTTTAAAGCGATCATTAGCTCTTCGATGCTAACCGCAGTTATCAAAAGGAACTTAGCATTCGCTTGCCTTTCGTGCCTCGATTACACCGCTCGCCGCATTCGGAGCAGAATGTTAAGTTGTTGGAACACCGATTGATCCGAGCGTTGAATACAAGCGCTGCACACAATCAACTTTACAGCGGTGGCTGAAATAGTGCCGAATGCAGCATGCAAAACTGCGCGATTTGACGTGTTCGAGGTGAAATATGGATGATGCACGCCGGATCACGTTTGCAGCAGATAATGGTCTGTTGTGAGTAAAATACGGGCTTGTTATTAATGAGAATGGCGGTCTGTGCGTAAGGAAACCTTTGCAGGTGGGCTGGAGTGCGGATGAAAAGTTAATTCTGATTGCAGACCCCATTTAACGGTTCATTTATTTATGGGGGCCTGATAATACCTTATTTTCGCAGTGTTGGTAGTTGCTTGCTACATTAAAATTGAGAATGAATGGTAAAGCTTGTTGCTTGTACTTCTTTCCATGGATTTCCTTCGTTCGCTGATTTTTTTACTGTTGGTTTATGCTATATTTATTCTTTTTCTTTTTTTATCATGACCTTGTGGATTACTAATCAGAATCTATTATGGTCTGTAAACAATCATTTAAAATTTCTAATACTCTCTTTCTAAGGTTGGAACTGACGGCAGCCTCAAGGACGCCCAGTTTGCAGCACTCGTTCGTGACAACTTCAAGGAAGCTTGGCTAGTTCCCCACCTGAACACCATCATATCGAAGTGCCTTTCCGAAGCTAAAAACGCAACGGCCAACAAGAGCAACGACGTTATGAACTCTTGCAACCCTTCTGCCATCAAGGGATTCTATTGTTTGTTCCGGGAGGTGCAGATGAGCTGCCCCGAAGAGCAGATCAAGGACCTCAAGACTTGCGCCAAGTTCAGGGAGATGGTAAAGAAGCACGAAAAGCTCGTGCCCGTCCGCCAAAGTCTTGAGCAGTGAGCTATGGGGCTAAGTTGAGAAGGACAGGTTTTGCAATAACTATATGTTATACTGAATAAATCTATGCTGTTACCAAAGCTGTCTTATTTTTTATTTTGTTGTTGGGTTGCAACTTTGAAGCATTTATCAGATAGCATGTGAGTTTTGCTCAGCGGCAAGTTCTATACGGTTTGCTTGATAAAAGCTAGCAAGCTGAACGTGATGACCATATCTGCCTCAATCCTAAGCTGATGCGCCCTTACGTCATAAGTAGTTTTACTGCCCTTTTCGACTATTTTGCAACACTTTGTCGGTAACAGCTCTAGCAGAACGCCAGTATCATAGTAAAAGATTGCGCACTTAATGTTACACCTAAGGGTATGCGTACTGATTTGTACTGATCAGGATTCCACGTACGAAGTGGCTTGTAAAGGGAGACGCAATTGTTAAAGACTCTTTTTATATATAAAGAAACATTAGCAAACACCTCATAATCTAGTACTAATTTAATTACTTAATTGTTAGAAGTAAACACTAAACGAATTATTAACAAACACCGCAGTTCATTCACATTTTGTTTATGGATTTTGCTGTATATTGTTGTGTAATACTATAGTAAGCTACTCCGACACATTCTGGAGCTAATTAAATAAATTTAATTGCTTAAACATTTTGAAACCTTAACAACTAATAACTCAAAGTAGTCGACAGCAGAGCTTGGAAAAGCAAGAGTTGGAAGTAAAAAGATGCATTTCAGATATTCTAATTTAATTCAAATTCAAAACAGTATTAGATGGATTGTCTCTATTAACATAACTGGCATATGGTGCGAACTAACAAAAGATCAAAATATGGCAAATGGGCAAACAGCTTTCCGCAAAGTCCATCATCTTTGCTTTATTATTTCAGGGAGCACTTGTTCAGCGCAGATAAACCGAGGGCATCCAGAATTATATATCTTTGTTTGCAGAGCGATCCGAAGGTCTCCGCTGGCAGAATAATAAGCAAACCTGACTATGATAAAACCATTCGTTTTTATCCCGCAGCTCCAGGAGACCTGTAAAGTGCTAAGCTCGGCTGAAAGGAAATTAAATTACTTCCTATTCCCAGAAAATTTCTTGTTCTGGTACATAAATAAGCGGAACGCTCAGTCTCAGATGTTGAATGCATAGTTATTATTGTAACTTGTGGGCTATAAATAACTTTAAGTAGCTATTTCATGAGTAGCTCGTACTTTTATTGATAATAGTGCCGCTGTGGATGGCGCACCCAACATCGGCCAATAAATTTCGCTAACATTTTTATCGCAGTGTATAATTTGCTAACATTATTCTACTCCGGATATTTATTGGCCGAACGGGTTCCTTCTGCGGTCACTTTAAAGTTCTATCAAAGAAAATGTCTCAAAAGTTTATGAAGTTCGTTCTCTTTGGGTATAATGAAATCGAACACATGTTTCATGTAACAGGAGCTCTCCCCATTGTATGCTACGACTTTTTGCTGTTAGAGGCAGCAGGTGAAGGCCTACTTTAATAATTGGTTTTTATTTATTTTCAACGTTAATTTTCCAAAGACGGCGACATTATCATCTTGTGCTCTTTACGGATACAAAAGTAGTAATTTGGTACCTATATGAGTTTCTCACACCTGCGACAAGATCGTTTTTCAAATGTCAAAAGTTTCATAATTATTTAAATTAGCGGGAATAGATACTATCAGTTGAATTGGAATATACGACAGCCTTGGTGAGATCTATTAGACCACAATAGAAACTGTAATATAAGAAATTAAACCTTTTTCTATTTACATTGCAGTATTTATAGCATCAACTATAAACGATTATTGTACTCTGCATGCCCATTATCTAGAAGCAGTTAGATATTATCCCATGTATGGATGGCAGACGTAGCCTATAGACAACATTGTTGGCCGCAAATGAATTGAACGTTTGAGGGTGGAAATTGAGAATAGAGTTCAGAAGTACCTTTGTTAAAGAATTTGACTGTATGTATTTGCATTGCATACGTTTTTATGAAAGTTCCTATTAGCCCAGTCTGTAGGGACAAAAAAGGCCTTTGCTCAACAAAAAATGGAGTATGAACGGTTTTTATATATATGTTGTTCAGGTCGGGATCCTGATGTTAAATCCAAGTTTTCGACCTTGGAGGGGCGCCGCGCGATCCGCCATCTTGGATTAAAGGTGATAAAAACTGGTGTTTTCCAAATAGCTCCGCAACAGTTGATCCAACGTCAAAAAAGTTCAATATACAGTTAAAGAAGGCAAAATTCTTGACATTTTTTGTTCATTAATTTTTGTTGTAAGTGTAATATGTAACGAGCTACAGCGGCTGAAAGTTGAACATTTCTCCAAAATATCGTTAAATTATATTTATGTTGGTACATTTTGTAGGAACAACTTACACTATATTGTTTGTAATATTTATATACATCAGAATAACGTTCTATAGAGAAATACAAAGTATTATCAAAAATTATTTTCATCTAATATAGCTCTGGAATAATAGTTCTTAATTTATGAATGCAACTATAAGTCACTTATACTCGCACATGCAGCCGTTGTTTTCGATGGATATCCGTTTGATGGTGGCAAAAAATACCAAGACTGCAAATGTCTGCGGATGTCATTTTCGAAGAAACAACGCCGGTTCTAGTTTCCTAAGAACGATTTCTAGCAAACGAAAAGAATAAAGTCCGTTTGATTTCGATGCTGAAAAAAAACATTCGAACATTACAAAAGTTTGAAAATTGTTAATGGAGATAATTATATCAATTCAAAATGAGTTAAGCTTGATTTTTATATAGTATAAATAAAAATCATATTGTCGTAATATTTGATTTAATGAATATACGTTTCGCTAATAGTATTAGCTTTTCAGTATTCTATTTACATTATAACGAAATGAAATTTGTCATGTTGTATTATGGAAGTCAGAAAAGCATTATATTACGACAAATTATAGTTATAACACATTAAAAAGACGATACAGGGAAAATTATCATCCCCACAATTTAAAATTTACGTTGCTTGCATGCAAAATGTTAATTTGTTCGTTTCGTAAATTTTAAATTGAGGGGATGTATATTTTCCCTGTATCGTTTTTTTAATGTGTTATAACTATAATTTCAAATCACAAATACACAGCTATAACAAAATCCACGAAGTTAAGGCTCGTCCATTCACTTATCTTCCCTATCGCGATGTATGCAGCAGAAACATGGACCATGAAAAAAGCAGACATACAAGAATTAATGCATTTGAAATGTGGGTATATAGACGTGTCTTGCGTATACCGGGGACAGCACACCGGACCAATCTCTCCATACTAAAAGAACTTAATATTGAATCCCGACTGTCCACGAAAGTCAGCCAATCTTTCCTTCGATACTTCGGTCACATATCCCGAAGGAAGAATTCTATGGAGAGTTTAATTGTACAAGGAAAGATTGAGGGACGTAGATTAAGGGGTCGATCGCCTAAAAGATGGGTTGATGAAGTTGGAGCACTGACAGGACATACCTTGCACGATGCTATACACTTAGCTGAAGATCGCAACGAGTGGGCAACAACTGTGTCAACTACCTGATAATACTACCAAACCCCTTCGTGGGGTAAAGGATAAAAGAAGAACTATAATTTGTCGTAATATAATGCTTTTCTGACTTCCATAATACAACATGGCAAATTTCATTTCATTATAAAGTAAATAGAATACTGAAGAAGCTAATACTATTAGCGAAACGTATATTCATTAAATCAAATATTACGACAATATGATTTTTATTTATACTATATAAAAATCAAGCTTAACTCATTTTGAATTGATATAATTATCTTCATTAACAATTTTTAAACTTTTTAAATCTTTTATCAATTTACTGAATATTTAAAAAAAATCGAACATTACTGTATTACAGTTAAGCAGGCTGAAGAAGATGTGTTGATTGTCAACACAGCGATTTCTTTGTGCTCAACATTTGCTGCTGTTTTCGTCTTTGGAGAAGACGTCGATCTTCTAGTCCTGCTGACGGCATTAGCAACATCTACTTTCGCAAACCTGGGAGAGGCAAACTTCTTGAAAGAGTGTATTCTGCAAATAGTTTTAAATATGAAAAAGCATCTGAGAACATTCTGTTTCTCCATGCGTTTAGTGGCTGCGACACAACGTCGTCCGTCTACAACCAATGAAAAACAAAATTTTGTTAGCTTGTCCAGAAAAGCACCAGATTCAATGACACTATAGGCACATTCAAACATCACGATGCCAAACCAAATGATATCGCAGATGCTGAAGCACTCTTACTCGTTGTTTTGTATGGCGACATGGAAAAAATATCTTGGAAGAAGTTCGTTACCAACATTTTGCAAAATTAAGTGCAAGAAACACATTTAATTTTGCTTCTTTGCCACCAACGAAGGACGCTGCACGGTATCCCGCATTCAGGACGTACGTACGTACGTATCACCAGGTCCAACAGTGGTATGGAATTGAAAAAGAAGCACACTTCAATAACAATAACAGAGAATCCAGCACATGAGACTTTATTAAAATTAATTTCATGCCATTGTAAAAAAGGATGTGGCGGAGCATGTGGCTTTAGGAAAAGTGGGATGAAGTGCTCTATTCTGTGTGAATTCTGTAATGGCCAATTATGCGGAATGCACCAGAAGTTCACATCGAGAGTGGGAACGAAGATGAGGACATTTCATCAATAGAAGTCCCGAGTCTCAGGAGCAATGACTTCGAAGATAACATTGAGGATAAATACTCTTATGGAGACGTCAACATCTATCGACCGGGGCCTTCAAAAATAAAAAAAAAGTAAATAATATAATCGCGAACATGAAACATCACTAAACTGGAGCATCTGTGGATCAGGCCTACTGGGATACCACATTAAAAAAAAAGCACCATTAACTTTACCTCATGGTGGTGTGGAAATGAGTTTACTATACGTTTATCAAATTATTATAACTACCTAACGAATAACTAGAAATAATACAAGAAAAAATTTAAAAAACGAGAAATTACACTATTTTTTAGAGAAATGTTCATTTTTCCGCCGCTTTAACTCCTTTCATATTAAATTTACAAAAAAATAGTTGTTTGATTCACACAGATGCGTGCATCAAAACCTTTTTGATTATAATTATTCATGCAATTCAAGTCATAACTGTTCTATCTCATTCAAAGGTCGTGGGAAAGTCAAATTTGCATCTTGCCGTATCTGTTTGCCTCTGTTAATATTGGAAAGGAATTTGTAAGCTTCCCTTAATGGATACATTTTCTAATAGAACTTAAGCCGACTTAGCATATTTGGGAATCATGTGTTTATGGATTTCGTTCAATTGCCTCATTGAGAGAGCTTAGCATTAAGATTCTTAGAATAAGCAGTTATTCCAAAACAACGTGCGACGCTCTGATTGGCTACGCAGGATCGCCTCAGCCAATAGTGTTTGAGCATTCCCCTCCCTGTTGAATTTGCGAGTTGAGATCTTTGTCAATTCAGCGTTAGTTAGATTCAGAATTTCGAGTAAGCAAGTTCAGCTATGCTTTGTGCTGGTTTGCGTTTCGGTCTAACTCCCTGGTAAAGACGTTACCAGGTTGTTATGTGTGACGGTTACGCGCAATACCCTATTTTCGCGTGGCCAATCCAAGCGTATCGCAACAGTTACAGCTATTGTAAAAAACCATCGGTCATCAGTGACGTTTGTAATCGTTGTTACTCAATATACTCGTGTTTGTTAAGTCTTGTTTCACTCCAACAAATAACTGAACCCAAGTCAGGGTTATTAAGTGGCAGTTCCCGGCAATCCCATTGAACCGGAATTCGCAGCGGATTAATTGGGGGCCCCATTCGTGGAAGCCTCTTTTCAAGTTAATCATACAAAAAACATAGTTATATACAAAAGATGTCAAGAATCTTGCCTTCTTTAACTTTGAGTAAGAGTTTCTTGGCGTAGGATCAACCGTTGCGGAGTCATTTGGAAAAAGCCAGTTTTTAGCACCTTTAATCCAAGCTGGCTATTCGCGCGGCGCCCCTTCAAGGTCGAAAACTTGGATTTTTTATTAGGATCTCGACCTAAACAACATATATAAAAATCGTTTATACTCCATTTTTTGTAAGGCAAAAACCTCTACTGACTGGACTATATGTTTATAATCAACAATTCAAATAACAAAGTATTTATGTTCTTATACAATTTTGCCTTCACTTTGTCAACTACTGCAGTTAACATGCTGTCCACTATTATTCGTGCAACCAATTATTGCGCTGCAGATATGGAAATACAGTAAGGTCCGTTGTATTGGAGGAAAATATGATCTTTTGGGGTGATTTACAAGTATTGCCATACAACCTCAAACCAGAATGGAGCCATCTCCAAAATTAAGATCGCAAACCATTTTACGTAATATAGCGTTCATTATGCTTTACATCAGTTACATAAACTTTTAAGTATTGCGGTCGGCCATTCTCCATAAATTCTAAGCTTTTAGGTAATTCCCCTAAACTTTAAATAATAATAATGATGATAAATCTGTTACTTATACAGTTTTTGGAAATATTTGTCATAAATGTTGATGCTATTTTTTGGAACACTTTCAAACATAAAATTATGAAAATTGAAGTAAGATTTTCCAGTGGAGTCCGTTCGTAGGTATACGAATTTCCATCTAGAAAAATAAAATTTCAAGAATTGAAAATTGCTATATTACCAAGTTGGATTCCGTGTCTTTTGATATAGTTATTTACGGAGGCACAATTCCAATTCGACTTGATCTTGAAGTCCAACGACTATGACTTTTGCTTCAGAAAATAATGCCAATCAAGAAATCTAATTTTTAACTGGGGACCTACTTAAACTCGGCATCTATTCTCAGCGGTAGGTTCTACAATGGCGTCAGCGGAAGGAGGGGTGTAGGCGTTACCGTTATTGATGCTGCTAAATAATGCGCGTAAACTTTTAATACGTTTTTTGCTAATGACCCGATGATACATACAATCAAAAACCAACTTACTACTATATATATACAAGAGAGAAAAAAACAAGAAAAGAAATATGTACAAAACAGTCGTCTAGACTCGGGCGCAGGTGGCGCAGGAGGTGATGGGGAGCCCTTTCCCGGTTGTCGGAGGCGGGGAACGCGGCCTGGATTCGGTCCGATCCTCCCGGGGAGCGGGCGGGGCACGGATCGTTGTGGGCGCTGGCGTGGGTGGGGCGTCGAGCGGGGCTGCGAGGTTCTCCTGGGGCGTCGGCGGCGCGAGTAACCCTCTCGGGGACGGTGGCTGGAGCGGGGCGTTGTCGGAGCAGGAGTGGCTGGATGGCCCTGATGATAAAGTCCGGAAGAGCGCTGGCTGGTTCTCGTCCTAAGTCCTGAAGTGGCTGGATGGCCCTGATGACAAAGTCCGGAAGAGCGCTGGTTGGTTCTCGTCCTAAGTCCTGAAGTGGCTGGATGGCCCTGATGACAAAGTCAGGAAGAGCACTGGCTGGTTCTCGTCCTAAGCCCTGAAGTGGCTGGATGGCCCTGAAGAGAGCTGCTAGTTGGTCCTGGAAGGCTGGATGCTGCTGGGACTCTCCGGGGTTTTGTGTGGAGCTGTCCTGGAAGGCTGAATGGTCCTGAAGAGGCTTCTTGTTGGTTGGACTCTCCGGGGTTGAGTGATTCCTTCTGGCCTGGGTAACTATATATAAAGGAGCCCCGTCCTTTGTTTTGCGCTTCCTGGACGCTCATTGGTCCGAGGAGAAGGGATGGACTGCTTATTTTCCCCGTATTTAATAATTTCGCGGTTTTTTCCGCGGCGCCACATATTATCACCTTGATGAGTGTCGCAATGGCTGGCCGTTGAAATGCCGATTCTAATGATACCCCATTTGCTATGTTTTGTTTGGCTTTAATTAAAATAAGGATTTGTTTCTCTCGAGTTCTGCGTATAAAATTACTTAAGCATTATTGTTACTGAGTGTGTTAAAAAGTTCTCTTTGTTTTTATTATTTGCCCGCTAATTTTTCTGTTTTTTGATACCAAATACTCCTGCATTTGATTCCTCCTACCGTTAATTAAAATTTAATTTGTAATATTTGTACATTCGCCTGCTGTATTTGGCCTTTGTCCCGATTTAGCCGTTTAGGAAATACGTCTTTGTTTTGTCCTGGGTCCGGGCAAACTTCGCCCGCACGGCGAGCCGCGATGTTTTCGCCGACTGAGGGAAAAATCGTTTTAATCGGCTTTTATGCTTATTAGCGACTTGAGGGTAATTTGATTAGGTAGCGGCTAATTTTTCCTATGCCTGTGTGGTTTCTATAGGGCGCACTATTGATTAGGAGTGCCGTTGATAATTAAAATTAGATTTTAATTTGGCGTGAGTTTATGCTGCGTTTAGAGGCTCCGCTCGCCGGCTTGCCCTGGTGTTTTATTGCGGGGTGATTTGCCGCACTTTAGAAACTGGCATGAGGTTTTTATTTGAACTTTGTGTAGGATCGTGGCGTTTCGGTAAACAGATGGTTTTTTTTTTGTTCTTTTGCTTCGTCGTCGTCTAGTTGGCGACGCAGATTTCCTTTGTTGATTTCGTACTAAAAAACTAATCAAATAGTATATAATTATATTTTGATCAGTATTGGAAGGTTACAATTAACCCGATAAGGGTTCACAGATTATGAGAGCGGTAGGTGGTTCAAAGTTCAGTTTTCTTTTGAAAGGCTTTTCCTTTCAGTGGTAAGTTTCTTATGTGTAAGGCACGTATTTTCGCGGGGACTACCAAGTCCTAGATTAAAGAAGGTATAGAATATTCTCTATATTTTTACAGCGCATATGTTACGTCCTTGATTGTAAGCAGCTTCTTCACAGAGTTTGCAAATTTAGTTCAGGTGGTAAATAAGATTTATACCCTCTGGGTTCCCGAGGAAGAATATGCGCAGGAAATCCTCTACCTGTTAAAGGAGGGGGCGTATCTGGGGCATCTGCTCAAATACTTGCCTACTTCTATGTATTCATCTATTCAAAGTTCCGTAATTTTCTATTTAGCCCTTTATTAAGTTGCCCTGGTCTAGACTACAGACACTGCTGTCTGGCATGGAAGTACTGGTTGGCTAAAGGCTAAAGTAAGAAAACCTTCACTAAAAGTTACCTGGTCCTCCAGGTTGTGGTTGGAAATTCTCGCCAGCAGCTTGGGAACTATACAACAAATAGAAATTTGTTACAAATTCCAATGAGCCTCGAATAAGAGACAGGAAAAATATAATGGAGTTTGGATGCTTTAAATTCAATGCAAAGATATTGTCGTATAAGAGCTAGGACTCAACATGCACAAACTAACACAAATGATAGTACACAGCTGCTCCTGTACTATAACAATTTAAATGAGTTCAGGGTTCTATCTGAGGGTCCTTAACTTAACGTGGACTCAATAACCTCATGTACTTATTATTAATAAAAAAAAGATATTTTTACCTTATCCTCCTTGCGCAATTTTCACGTTGACTTAGCCAGATGGTTGTTTATATGCATCAGTAAAATGGCTACTTGGGATTATCTTACCAAGCTTAGAAAACGTTAACTTAATTGCTATTTAATTAAAAAATAAGTCTTACTTGATAGGAGTTCGAATATGTTGTAATGCACTCATTTATTTTCACCATACCTTTATAAATAAAGTAAATTAAACGACTTTAACAATAAATGAACTCCATTTCCTAGCTTTGTGCAAATTTATACCGTTTTCCCATTTAAATGTTACGAATTATAAGCACTGAATCACTTTTACAGTTGAAATGACGGTTATTTCAAATGTTTGTTAGACAAAACTTTTTCTAGGCTTAAACTCAGATTATATTAGCCGTGTACGCCGTAAATTCCCTATGTATGCGTCTTTCTTCTTAATTGCAAGACACTTATAGCGTGAATTTTAACGATGGTCTATTTCAGGTGGAGCGATTTTGTGCGTAAGCAGTTATGACTTAGGAAACGACACTTAAATCCAGAGCTGAACTATGGCACATAAAATACCAGCTGAGGACTACATATAAATAAAACTTCATACTATGCCGATGTAATTTGACTGGAAAAACTCAAATCGTAGGTAATTCGAGAACGGCATGGCATTTTAAAATCTAATTTTACATTATACACTAGATGTTGTGCTACAAATTAACAAAAACTAGCATCGTATAACTAAACCACCCTTATCATGTTAAATTGGTAATATTATTAATAATTCGTGTCTGTTTAACTAAATGTTTGCAGTCATATAACCTCATGTGTGCTACTTTTACTTTCTTTGGTAATTTCTATTTAAAATCCTAAGTTTAGATATGAGTTAGAAAGGTGTTTACAAACCACATCAATTTCAGTTACTTTAAGTACAACTTTACTTAGCAATGCCGGTCAGAACTACCTGAAAACTACAAGAAAGCATTGTCGAAGGGCAATTCAAGATCGGGGAGTTTATAGTTTAAAGTAGTTTTAATAGGTAGACTGATTAATCATGACCCTTTAATAGTAATTAACGTATTTAGAGAGGTAACCGAGTCTTAACATTCGAGCATATTTTTACCACTCGAGCGAGCGCAGCGAAGCGAGAGTGGTAATTTATGTGAGAAATGTTAAAACAGTTACCCCTCGAAATGCATTCATTAGTTTATTGTTCATCCAGGCAATAATTTTGAATCAACAATAATTACTAAAAACTGCTTAATCGAAATCGGACTATCATGAATATGTGTGATTTTGCTATAGTGCATGCATGTTAAATGAGTAGATGCATGTTAAATGTATCTTAACATTCGAAGACGCGAGTGCATGCATGTTAAATAAATGGATGCATGTTAAATGTATCTTAACATTCAAGGAAGCGATCATGTTAAACACTGTTTAACATTTCTATGAACAATAAAAATTCAAAATTGTACTAATTGTTCGGGTTACATCGACAAATAATAATTTTTCATGGATTATTAATACCAATTGAAACACAAGGTGTATATGTTGGTCTGTATTGTGATATATAAATACAATCTACGATATTTCGGTAGACAGTAATATTTTTAGTCGTTCTTTGGTATACCAGAACTGGGATATACATATGCTTGCCTGTAGAATAAATTATTATTATTGATTACTTCCTTCATATCCATAATAACGCGTAATCATTATGATTTCTGTCAGTTTAACCATGACAAAAATTTAAACGTCCAAATTTAACCGCGGTTAAATTTGTGTCAGAATTTAATCGCTTGTGCATAATTTTAACATGATTCTTAAAAGTGGTTTATCAACTAAATTTTATATATTTATTCAGGAAATAATCACTCCGAACATCCCGCTTGCATAAACTAGCCTGAATAAATTTTGACGATTTTTTGTCAGAATGTTTTGCTCTGAAGAAATATTGTACAGCACTATTGTAATTTTTAATACGCTTAATACTTACATCATGTACAAGACTGGTTAATAGTAAATAAATAATTATATAAATAGGTTCATTGATTGTAGTGTTTTGCCCCCTGTAGTAATTCGCACATCTGCAAGTAAAGTTATTTATGGCTAGCTTTCAGTAGGCATGAAGACTCAAATATGCAAGTTAGGTTCACCGACATGTTCATATTTAAACTCCCGTGTTACGCCACTGGGCTGTGAAATTAAAAGCAGCAACGCGCAGACTCACTACGCTGTCAATTTATCTATCAACAAATTGAATTTTCGTGCGGTTCGTTTGTGGTGTATTTACAAGTTAATTCAAAGGCAAATCTAGGAACAAATTATCAGGTAATTCAAATCTCGCGCTTTATTAAGCGTTACTAGTCGTGTTTTGTTTTTAAATCGTTCACGGCTTCGTGCGAATTCAATTGTTTTGAACGCGCCCTTTCATGTAAAAAAAATAACCTCAACTTATATTTTTACAATTTCTGCACCTCATGCTCTTTTTTGAAGTATTGTAAGACTGGGATCGGCTTCCTCTTATAGGACTCGTTCCTCATGGTAAGTTTCGAAACTCTAGCACGGATATTTGCATTGCAACACTAACCTGACCTTTTTTAGGCTGCGGGAACTGGCTCGGAACAGCTTCTCCTGATGCTCGCTGCTGGAAGCGAAACCCTAGAATGCTGGAACTGCTGCGGTCTACTCCTACACGGCGTGCGAACGTGGTGCTACCAAAATTTCAAACGCCTAACCTCAATTGTGCTCAAAATCTGATGATCGCTACGCACTCGGGATTCTTGTTGAGCGGCAAATTTACTTGACAAGTTTCTTAGCAAAACATTCTGACAGACAACGTCAAAATTTAATCGACTATTTTAATGCACTTGGGATATGGTTGATTATAAATTAATCTGGTTGTTTGATGACTTTTAATTAAATTTGTTATTTTGTGAAACGTGACAGCACAGAACATACACGAAGCTTATCTTGTATTTTGCCACGCAATTTGTCAGGACATTTTTATTTTCTATAAATTAGTTAACCTTTTCTAGTGTTTATTCAGATCCCGCGTGTATATACGTTTCTTTTTAGCCATATTTACGCATATAGTACTCCAGCTATTTGCATCTAAAGTTCTAAATATTTGCCACACGCGCAGCTTCTTCTAGTAGGCTTGCTCTGGGCTCTAGACGGTTTTCCTTGCAGTTGCACTCGTTTCGCCACGTTAAGAACGCTGGGCTACCGCAATTTCCCAAACATAGCTCATGGGAGCGAGCGAGATATCTGCCTTCAATAATTTAAATTTGGGTCGCTCTCTCTCGTTCGCGGCTGCCTCTTCGTTGTAACGCGAGGCAGTCTGCATTCTCATTGGTCACAGCTGCACGTCGCAAGGCGAGCGCGTCTATCTGGAATTTAGCTTAGCTTCGCTTTAGGGAGTCAGTCTCGATCCGCCAGCTAGTGTCGATGTAGCCTGATATAGCCTGATTTTTGGGTGCTTTCGCGCTCTGGCACGGAGGCGACCGATGTTTTTTCTGCTGTTACGGCAAGTTTTGACTTTGTTTATTGAGACGGTTTTCAGAAGCTGTGCAAGTAGGAGGTTGTGCGTCTGGGTGTTGTTTTGTGATGTCCGTATCGATGGCCTATGCCGCTCATTAAATAATTCCGGAGGCCTGTAGGGCAAATTATTACGACTTCTGGTCCGGAATCCATTCTCCCGAGCGAGCCTCGTAAATTTTTGTGGTCGCCAAGCTGGCGTTGCGCATTTCTTCCCGAGCAATTAGGGGACTCATTGAACGTCGCAGGTTTCCACCCACATCACGTCGAACGACTGTCGTAGCAATATTTGGCATCCGCTTACTGCAAACAACGCTTACGCATCGAGGCTAAGCCGCTAATTCGAAGGTATTGTGCGCTCCTATATTTGTACAGATTTAGCCTTTGTGTTACAAGCTCGGCCCGATCTTTGAATCATGTCTTGCCGCCAACCGTCCGTTTAAATGTATTAAATTAAGCATATTTGCCGTCCGCCGCTTAAGCAAGGAGTCTTGCACTCACTTACAAACTTAGCCTTTGTGTTACAAGCTAGGCCCGATCTTTGAAACTTGTTTTTCCGCCAACCGGCCGTTTAAATGTAATCTGGGCATGGTTCGTTTATGTTTTTCTGCAAGTCGGCGAGCCGGCGACGCAGATTATACGTTGAATTACTCGTATAGGCGTTAGTAATAAATGTTAGATAAGGCGTCCCCAGCTGGGCTTTATTTCTTTTAGGTATTATTCTTGTATATTGCAAGACTGTTGTATATGCTGACCACGTCGGCACCGCTCTAATGTTCTTCCATGAGTGTGGCCTAATAGATCTGTTTACTGTATCCGACTTACGATTATCCTTTATATTACTGCATGCTTGTTTACAGGGTGATTTAGTCACTGTGTCAAGATTAATGTAAGGTAAAGCCTGGGTGTTTAAGCGTTGCAGGTAAGTCGATTGCGCTCGTCGCTGCAGTGCTGAAGTTAATGAGGCTACTACTATACTCGACTCCCGTTAAGCTTCAGGTTTCGCCAAGGTGATAAGTTAGAAGGTAGGCTCATTTGATCGTTCCGGTTTTACTCTGGATCTATCCTTGTAGTTTCGTTTGTCAATAAAACCGGCTGGCGCCCTATTCAATTTTATCAATGTTTACCGCCCCTTTGGCCGGTGCCCGTAGGTAATCTCGTGAAGAACCCTCCCTCGTTCCACTGATGTTTAGCCGGCATATCTTGTTGCGGGTTGGGTAGCGGCCCTACGTGAGTCTTTGTCCCGATTATGCAGAATATCGTCCGCGCCGGCCGTTTAGTTTTTGTATGAGCCGGCGCGGTGTCGTAAAACCCGTTTTAGACCGCAACAAATTTCAGAAACAGTGTACCTTTTAGAATTGATAAAATTCATAAACTTTAATCGAGTTTCCTCTTGCAAAATTTTTTTGGGTTGGTATTCAATTCGATCTTTAAAATCTAAAATAAAAAAAATGGGGCTGATCGAGTTTTTAAATTTGTAACTACATTAAATATAACAGTGTACACACAACTACTACTATAATGAGTTGTTTGTTCCGACTCTTCGCAGAGGTTCGAATTCAAATGCTACCTCTATCACCTCTCCTTGATTAAGTTAAATTTGCAACAGGACGCCTCGTACGCCTTACTATGCTAATAATCATTTATCCTTTTTAACCCTTTTCCAGCTCAGTGAACTTGAAAGTCGCTTTCTATCTTAAGTTACTGGCTTGTAAAAGATTACTATTTGTCAAAACAAGAACCTGCTTCCGCCTGCAATGTTGTCTCGAACTGAAAATGGCTTTGAAGAACGCACAACAAAAGCTATTGATAAAATAAAAAAGCCTATAGAAAATATATTTTACATACATACCGTATATTGAAAAATCACAAAGCAATGCAAACAAGGTACAAATCAAATCAAATAATATACAAATCAAATAAAAAGAAACAATAAAGTCAAAGGTAAAATAAACCCAAGATTCAATCCCAGTAAAATCTACGTACAACATAGCTGAGTCTACTTGTAACACATACACCAAATCTAATAAAAATGGTGTAAACATAATCGTCTTCAAAGAGCAAATAAAGCATGTCCTTAACAAAAACGCAATTTAATAATTTTCTGAAACCGATACCTGTTTGAAGCCGGGCCTGGTTAAATTTACGTCCAATCCAATCAGTAAAATCGGCATATATAGCACCTTGTTTAAACGCAATTTGGACAACGCGTAGGATGCGATGTCGATAGCATTTTACCTGGAATTTCACGCCATACCTTTGAGAACGTCATGTCTCCGATTGCATCACTGTTCTGGACAGTACAACGCATGATGAGGAAAACCGCCGATTGTTGGCTTCACCGCAGCGTGTCTGAGTGTAGTCACGTTTTATAACCAAGGCAGCTTTTGGAGGCGGCGTTTAACGTCTACCAACGAACGCTTTAAATGTAGCGCAATTATTTAAGTGTACAGGTTTAATAATGCATTCACTTCAAATGTAAACGCTGCTGTTTGCAGCACTGCAAGACTATTAACCTGTTTCTAATTCACGTACATCGCCTTGGGCGAATTAACACACTGCATTTTCGAGTCGCTTACACGGGCAGCTCCTAACCGAAACTGCGTGCGACTAAAGTTTCTTAAGATAATCTCTGAAACTTCTTTGTGGGGAGAATTTATAGTTAGTATCCTTATTTGGGTATTTCGCCACTCTGAAAATTAAAAATATTAAATAGAGAACGTTTCGAGGAACAATCTGTCCTCGTTATCAAAGATTAACAATTAAAGAGAACAATAAACTTAGCTTCTTTCACTGGGAGGATAAACGACCAACCTTCAATGAATTGCTTGACACTGACATTTCTGTGTGCAATATTCTGTCAATGGGATGTGAGAAATCTCGCCGTACTAATCGCGTAGCACTTATGACGGTGCAAGCGGATTCTGTATTAGTTCTATTTAAGGCAATGTGTTATTGCTGCTTAGATTGAGTAACTAGTTGATTGATTATATTATTCACACAGTTGAATAATATACACACAGATTAGACTCAGATGCCTAATTCTTTAAATTGCAGAAGTAAATCTTTAGATCTGGAAGTATGTATTCAGGAAGTTTTAAGTTTAATAAAGCATAACCGATGTAGACCACAATAATATCTCTTTTATTGAGAACACGCAATAAAATCGACAAGAATACATTTGAAAATGGAAGATTACATGCGATGATTACAAACACAATGCTTATTACATAAAACGGTTGAGTCTTAACTACGCGATTTAAGTTTACGCGATTGTTAAAATATCTAATATTATCTAGATCTGTGAACTGACCAGATCCTCCAGAAAACTTTAAGTGAGCAGACTGGAATCACAATACATAATGTTGTTTATTTGGTGTTAAGATGCTTGAGAACTGACCAGTGCCCTCGTCTTACTTAGAGTATGCCAAGCCGTAATATCTGGAGACGCAATCTCAAGACGCCAGGCTTCCTGGTCTTAAATAGCTGCTTCTAAAACAAGAAGAAGGAATTTTATAATCATTAGCTGCCTCGTACCAGTTTTGGCTTACAATGGCCCATTGTCCTTTGAATAGAATGTCCAGGCCCGGAGATCGGGTTTATTACTTCTGGTTGGGTCAATAACCCTTGCGTTGGGCCAGCGGAAGGCCAGAAGTCGGACTCATCTTTATTGTCGGAAAACAGATGAATGCATTTTCTCTGTGCCGACTCGAAATCTTGTCACTTTCTCCTGGGCGTTCAACTGCATAGCTGAACCTTTTCGACTTTGTAGGAGGCATACATATTTCTTTTATAACCTTATTGCTTGGTACTTTCATGCTGTGGCAGTATGGAGTAGCTTTTTAGAGGTAATGCAGTTATTTGGAAAGAATTTATGAAAGACTTGACAATTTGGCTAAAACGGCGGAAGCAATTTGTCACCTCTTCCCACAAGTACGACGTACACAAATTAGTCCTAGACGTTTAGCAAGTTTGCTTCGCTCGAAGTACGCTAATTAGATTTTTAAGGTTACAAGAGTTTTCTTAATACGACGTTCACAATTGACTTCAAATGCCCACTAGCTTACAGGCTACGCCACAGTATAACATACATTCGTCCAATTGCCGAATTGGCTCTTTTAAATTCGGCATTTGCTTTTAACACATAAATCATACGACAAAGAACAAGGACAAGTGATAGCAGAAGTTTAAGCCGAGAACAATGAACCTGTTGAAAATGATATTGAGTTTAGCGACGAAAACAATGCCGCCGATGATGACTACATACGAGAAAGTGGTCACAATGCATATAGTAGAGTGGTGACGAAGTAAAATCGGAGGACAGCACTTGTAACAATACTTCGAGGGTTCAATCTAAGGATAAACGTTTTCTAGGTAAAGAGAAGCATATTAAATGACTAAGAAAGATGCTCCACAATCTAGTAATGTTAGCCACGAAAGTATTATTTTGTTATTAGGTTACTCCGTACCAAAAATTATGCAAAAAATATCAAATCGGAGTGTGAATGCTGGTCGTATTTCTTTACTTCAGATCTTCTCAAAGTATTAGTAGACTGCACAAATATTTACTTGGAAAGGAAATTACTCAAAGATAAAGAGATTGTGGACACAAATATACTAACGTATGTGAAATTAAACCTCTGATCGGTTAGCTGTATTTTAGCAGCATGTCTTAGGTCTAATCGATGAAGTCTAAAAGAACTTTGGTAAACCAATGGTACAGGAATCCTTCAATGGTTTATCTTAGATTCGATGACCTAAATACTAGCAACGACAAAAATACGTATGAAGGAATTTAATCTGTGAAGGATTTTTTCGCATGGAGTTAACGGTCCATGAGAGTTTTCTTGCGATACACATTAAGCATGTCACAAAGCATCTTTCTGGAGCAATAATTGCATTTTAATTGAATAAAAGCAATGAAAGAAACCACATGGGAACGATCCTTTGAGCAAGTGTGTTAAACACCAATTGTTATTAAGCAAACACATTATGCTGAAGCTATTAGTCTAATGCCCGAGCTTCATTTCACGGCCGTTGCCTGGACAAAAGTTGAGCATCTGCAGCATGTCGCCGGCCAGCAACCGAATTTCCACATGGGGCTACATAAATACGCCGCAAATTAATTTCCCTTCTTTTCCATTATAGCTTGGTGCGGAAAGCTTTTTACGAAATATTTTTTGCGAATAAATACAGAGCGCCACCCGTTTGATGTGTATTGGAATTCCTATTTAAACTTTGTAATGTCCACCTTGCCTCAGGTCGCATTCAGGTCCGCTCGATGTCAAAGGATAAATTGAAGTTGGTTTCGTGTTTACAGTGTCGCATTTACGTACCGCTACATAATAAGGCTTAAGCGCAAGCTTTGAGCCCTGACCATTGATATTTGTGCAAGTTTTGGCGATATGCTCGCGGATTAATTATTTCCTGTTGCGGTACAATTTGTTTAATTCGCTTATGTCGGATTGTGAAGGAGGGGTTCTACACGAGAGAAATTTGTAAAATTCATTATATTTGGAGATTTATTATTAAAGCGGTGAAAGATTAACACTACGTCCAGTAGCCAAAGAAATCACTTAAGCTACTGCTTTAAACTCATGAATCTTTGGGGTTTACCGGCTTAAAAAATATGGTTGGTCTATTCATTTCGTGAAAAATAACATTGATGATCATCGTTTGTTAATAAATAGTAGCGAATTACGAGTACAGATGGCGGGTACTCAAAGAAATATAATGTTTACCCTGTTGAAAAATAACGATATAACCCATATATTGACTACATCAAATATATCAAATGCACCACATATATTGATCACATAGAATGTATTAAATATGTCGACTATATCGGATGTACTCAATATATCGACTCCATAGACTGAATGGTTTACTTCGCAAAAATTTTATATACCGACTAGTACATTGAATATATTGTCTCTTTCGAAGAAATCTAGTATATGAACTATAGTGAATATATTAACTATATCGACTACAAAATATATTGTATTTTTTATATAAATCTAGCATATCCATTCTATGATATTATATCGAAAATGTCGTTTATATAAAGTACATCGAATACTTTAACCAATTTGAATACATTATCTATTTCGAGTAAACGTAATATATCGACCGTATTAAGTATATTGATTATGTCGGATACACCAAATATATTGTCCATTTCGTGTACATCTAACATATTTACTATACAATGTCTTCCAAAAGGTTTGCAACAAATGTAAAACTTTTTTTATTGTTGATTTCCAGCTATAAGTAAACGTTTTTATTTTGTAGTAATTTTCTTGTAAATTTTTTAATTAATTTTGTGTTTATTATAACGTATTTTAAAGTTAATCGGATAAATACTTCCCAAGTTATAGTCAGAAATAGATTTGTTTGCATTAACACCCTGTATCTTATTAAGGGAGCATTTCTGTACTAAGGTGTACTATCTCAATTGCTATGTTTTGCCCTAAACAAGCTTTGGTAAATTTTTTTACTTCTAGTTATGACTCACACTGTATACAGTGTGTCCCAGGATTGATGTTACAAGAGGTGAGATGTACTAAAAATTTTTGAATTTTATTTTAAGGTTCTGCGATTCGGTCCTGCTTGGTTTGAAAAAATTTTAAGAATATTTTCATTTTTTGAAAAACAAGTAGGCCTTGACAGGGAAGCGAAAACTATTTTATTTTCAGGTAAACTACCCTTTTTCTTTATGATACGGCAAAATTCTATTAAGGAAAGTTGTTTATAATGATAAATTATGGCCCTACACAAAATTTCAGAAAGATCTGTCGAATTAGGAAAAACCGTTATTTTTTAAATTATTTTATTTTATTTTCAGGTATACTACCTTTTTTGTTAATAATACGGCAAAATTGTAGGAAAAAAAGTTGTTCATAATAAGAAATTATGGCCCTATACAAAATTTCAGAAAGATCTGTCGACTTAGATTTAAGCGTCATTTTTAATAAATGCAATTTGTTTAATCTAAAAAATATCGTTTTAATCTAAGTCGACAGATCTTTCTGAAATTTTGTATAGGGTCATAATTTTTATTCTAAACAACTTTTATTAATAAAATGTTACCGTATCATGAACAAAAAGGGTAGTTTACCTGAAAGTAACATACAATTATCTAAAAAATAACGGTTTTTTATAAGTCGACAGCTCTTTCTGAGGTTTTGTATAGAGCCATAATTGCTCATTCTGAACCATTTTTCTTAATAAAATTTTGCCGTATCATAAACAGAAAGGGTAGTTTACCTGAAAATAAAATAGTTTTCGCTTTCCTGTCCTGTTTTTTCAAAAACTGAAAATATTCTTAAAATTCTTTTCAAACCAAGCAGGACCGAATCCCAGAACCTTAAAATAAAATTCAAAAATTTTTAGACCATCTCACCTCTTGTAACATCAATCCTGGGACACACTGTATAATACTTAGCACCTACCCACTATATCGAATACATGTCACAAGCATAGAATATATTGATTACATTGACTGATTCGTCTATGTCGAAGAAATGTAATATGTCACCGTACAGGGTCATTCACGTAAGAGTACGAGATTGACCAGGTAAAAATGCAACACAATATACAAATAAAAAAGTAGATAGCTGCTGAAATGCCAAAAAACAATGTATGTTTGGTAAAATGTATTTTGGGTTGCATTTTTACCTGGTCAGTCTCGTACTCTTATGTGAATGACTCTGTGTAGTGAATAAATTGACTATAACCAATACATCGGATGTATTGCTTATTTCGCATAAATCTAACATATTGCTTATATATGACATACCTATTGGTATTGGCAAAATCAAGCACATCGAACAAATCCAGTATATCGATTAAATCCAAATATATCACAATTGTCGACTACATTAAATGTATCGTCTATTTCAAATAAATCTTATGTATCTACTATATTGAGTATATCGACTATGTCGGGTGCATATACGAATGCAAAGTCCATTTCCAAAAAACATAATATATGCATCATATAGAATACATTGCTTATTGCGAAAACACCTCATATTTACTATATTGAGTATATAGACCATATCGACTACATAGAATATATTATCCACTGCCTATAGGTCTAACATATCGACTATATCTAATACATCCTAACTATCGACTAACTTGATTGAAACGAATATATCCACTATGTCGAATATACTGAAAGCATCAAGGATAACGACTACACTGACTACATCATCTGTTTCGAAGAAATGTATTATTTACATCGAATACATCTGCTATATCGAATACATCTAAATACCTTACGAGCATCGAATATATCAACTACAGGCATTAAGCACATCGTCCATTGTGACTAAATCTAATATATTTATTATATTGAGTATATGACTATATAGAATATACCGGGTGATGACAAATGATTTTCCATCAATTTTCCTTTGAAATATTTGTTGTATGAATAATATGTTGGTGACTCTGTAAGTCTAAGTAAAATTCGAGGTTACCAGGTAAGGTTTTCCGTCAGTTTTGACACAGACTGACGCTAAACCTAACCTGTTAACCTCAAATTTGACGTACACTTACAGTGCCGCCAACATATTATTCTTACAACAAATATTTCAAAGGGAACTTGATGAAAACCCATTTATAATCACGCGGTATAATATATTGTGTATAAGTCTAACATATCAAGTATGCCTAACATATCGAAATTAAAGAGATGCTGTCGTACTGGATGCTATACTTCGGATGCGGCTTTGTTTGAAATACCATCCGTACCAGAACCCACTATAACCAGGACTATATTGGTGATCGTTCTACGTTGATATTCTCGAAATAGTGACCTGCTGTGAGGACCCACGCTGGGTGCACTAAGACTCCAACGCATTCGTTAATTTTAGCCTCTTCTTCTGCATTCGGGAAAGTATTGCTATACTGGCATAAAATGAAAGATTCTTGAACCTCTGCTAACTTTGTGTCCACCAATACGTCTCTTCGCTTCTAAATTGAGTGTATCCAATATATCTGCATGTAGAAAATATCGAAAGCATAGACTATGAGAATTGCACTGAATAAATACATTGTCTATTTCCCAGAAACAAAATATTTGCATCGGATGTACCTACTAAATTGAATACATCGTTTATTCCGAAGAAACCAAAATATCTATTCTATCGAGTACGTTGACCGAGGAGCGGGTAAATAGGCAGGGGATCTCTATTGGGTGCGCATGCGTCACACTTGTCAGATGTGTTTTCTTATTTTCGACATAATCTCTTGTTTTTGTTTTACAATTACAAACTTTTACAATGTCGATTATATGCCAAATTTGTAATAAAATATTTACGTGGCAAACCAATTTAACTCACCATCTAAAGAATGTGCATAGCAAAACTGCAAATCATACTTTTAATAGTAAATGTTTGGAGGAAAACAATCGGTGACTTTAGTAATCATTTAGAAGTTATCCACGATTTGCAACCAGCTAGAGAAGAATTGGTATTTCAAATATTGACGGTAAATGAAATACAGTAGTCCCATTAATATTTATTTTGTTTATTTTGAATATAAAATTTGTAGAATTCCAGGCGTGGTTGAAAGCAATATCTCGTGTTGATAATGTACGGTACATTAAAAATAACACAGATGTTAATTCCACTACAAACACAGAAAGAATGTACTTTTACTGTAACCGTAGTGGTAAGTAAGTAAAAATACGATGCTTGCAGTTTTATTGCTAAATGTGCATTGTTTTTAGGCAAAGACTATAAATCATCGTTTAACTGGAATAATAGCAAAAGAAAATTAAAAATCCAAGAATATTCCAAAATCTGTATGTCTTGTACAAGCGCAATTAATGGAGAAGTAATAAGTCATTTAAATACATTAGCAAGTACCAGTGTAAGTACTGTTTATACAAAAACTGATATTTGTGAGAAAATAAAAGAAAAATTTATTGAATTATTCGAATATGACATAACTAATGTGGACGATGCAATCCTTTCCCATTCATTAAAGACATTCAACAATTTAAAGAATTTGTGGCAAAGCTGTAATAGTAACAATCAGACTCAATTCAATTCTAGAACAAGTCGTGAGCCTGAAAATAAAAAAGTGAAAAAGCAAGTACTCTTTCAGTCTACCAAAAGGAAAAGAAAAATTGTTAAGGACACTATGAATAAGCCGTGTATTGCGGAAGATGTAAATATAAAACACGCTCTCATGGGACTACCGATTGCATCAAACAATTCAAATTTAGGTCATAATTACTTGCAATTTATTATTGTATTCTAACAAATGATTCAAAACTAGTGTCATCAAAAATAGCCAAGGAAGAAAAAGATAGACATACACTGAATGTCTAGAATTGATTCAGAAAGTCAGTTTAAATTAAAACAACTACCACTTTGTGTCAGGCAGAGACATAAGTAATTTTTTTCAGGCTAACTTTGATGGAACTAGTTTTGAATCTCTCATTATAGTGTATAGGTTGTTACTGTGTTGATTTGACTAACAAAGCGTTTTTGGCCCTCTTGTTCTTACACTTGTGGATAGTTTTATTTTATTTGTTGTGTGTACTTGAAAAATAATTGTTTATAATTATTTCAAAGGAGTATAGCTCCCATAAAGAAGCGTTTGTGCACCAATATTTATTAACATTTTTGTGTTACTACACTAAGTGTGCATAGTGTTGAACATAAGTTCAAACATTGTAACAACTGTAATATAATTTTATGAATTAAAGCTGCACAATATAATGTATATAGCTCATTGCCGTTTTTAATAAAAATTATAACCAATCAAGAAGCATTTCTTGTGGAGAGGGCATAACACCCCCCTAGATACTATAAATTATTATGTAAGGGATCCATTTTTCTTCCCAGTGTTATATATTATTTCTAGCAGTTGACTGCTATTAGGTCTGTTCGATTTGTTACTCAAACTTACCCACTATGTTTGATTTGTCTGTTGGTACTTTGGTGTAAATCAGCTGTTTCCGGTGTGGAGTAAAATTAGTTTACCCAAAAAGGTGTGTTTGCCGATTCACAATATTTTCTTTTTATAAAGGATATTGAATTTCTGAATATGTTGTAACAATTAGTTTTTAGGGAAAATCAAGAATGATTGTGCATTTTCGTATAAAAATAACAAGGAAATCACCAACAAAAATTATGAAATTGTAATCCCTCACGTTATAGGTTATAATTTAGATCTATCACGCTCAGAAAATCGCACGACATAATTTGAAAATGCCGCTTATTAGTTTTGAAATAGTTGTCAGAGAAATAGCGCGCATGCGTACTTGCTAGGGATTTCCTGCGTATTTACCCGCTCCTGTTGACCGTACCGACTACATAGAATATATCATCTATATTCTAGAAGTCTATTACATATCGACTACACCTAATATATTGAACTATCTACTAAATCGGGTACCTATATCAACTAGGTATATCGAACATATCGAAGGCATCGCATTATATTATCTACATCCAACGTATCTACTATATAAACTACATTGATTATGTTGATTTTTTTTTCTTAGCGATCTCAACTAATCCGTAGGCTGGATTTAGTTAAGTTATCACATATAATCTCATAAGAGCATTAATTCTTTCCGGAAATTTTTTGAGTGCATTCCAACAACGTCGTATTAATTTTCCCGAGCGGGACGCGAGGGCAAATTAGGACGTTGTTGGATGCACGAAAAATAATTTCCGGATATGAATTAATGCTCGAATGGAGATTCGGTAAGAAAATCGTAACGACACAAACCCTAAAAAGAAGTAATGTCTACCTACAAAAAATTTCCAAAAAATTTTGTTGTTGTCTTGGATACGGCTCGTGAACTAATTTTTCTATTGGTCATTAATGAGTGTCGTACGATTTTCTTGTATAATTTCGATTATATAAAATCCTATACCAGAGTAACTTCACTAGGCAACACAATATATAACTTTTGTTAACTTGATGTTGTTTTCATGGAGATGACTTTCAGCTAAGTTGATATAAACAAATTGAGCTGCCAATAAAATGCTTATTTGTTTCTAATATTGAAATATACTCAAAAATTTAATCAAATACAATGCGTTCTTCGAACAGTATACTTCTCAAACTTCCTGCACGATTTCTTATTGTGCAGGACGTTTGAGACGTATAACCTGTTTGAAGTCAATTTTGTTCTGTCAGTTTCACAGAATAATCGTCCGGCTAGGCGGTCGGACTATTTAACCTGTTAAACTGACACTCTTTTATTATTGTGCAACAAGTTATCGACATATAACTCGATAATATTGAAGTACTAATAGTATTACTACTGATTACATCAACTACATGTAGTAGATCGTGCTACCAAGGAAAATGGAACTCTGATGTCACAACAAAAGAGAATTTCTCCAGTGGGCTCCAAGGAGAAGGCGTCTTTTGACTGCCAGAAGTGCTCGCTTGTGGGGCGTAAAAATATATTGTATGTATTATTCGGGTAATTATTAGGTGCCACCTGTTGTGTAAACCTGAAGATGTCGAGGGACGCTGTTCATCAGGATGGTGCAGTTTTTTCGGCTTTCGGAAGTTATTCAGATTTCAAAGGATATCTAAACTGCTTGGATTTACTTCAAAACTCATGAAATTACATTCCGCTCTACAAATATATTGCAACGCATTAAGGGCAAGCAGTCCCATAGTGAATGAACGTAAATGCATTTATCAGGGATGTACAAGTGATAGTTTCGATTGCAGTAAATAATTATAATATCAACCTGTGTTGTGACGTTACGTAAAATTAACAAATAACGTTCTAAGAAATTTTTCTTCGAGCAATCCAAAGAAACAAGTATCGATAGGCGAATTGTATTCAAGCAGGTGACAATTAACATCATCATCCTTATCATATTCACCGTTCACTAATCCATCTTTGGACATGCGCTTTCTAAATATCACGTCATGTTTTGCTCTCCGTAACTACTCTCAGCCAAGTTTTCTCCACATCTTTATCTATTGATATCATTCCACCATCTTGGTGTTGGCCTACTACGATTTCTAATTTCCTAACTCGGTCTCCACTCCATTACTTTCTTTGTCCAAGGGTTGTCTTGTTTGCTTAAGATATCCTGTCCACTGCCACTTTAAGCTTGCAATGTGTTGTGATCATTTACTTTTATCATGTGCCTTAATCTTTCGTTATACATTCTATTGCCCGGTCTCACATTTACCACTGCCATTTCTATCTTCCTTTGTGTTTTCCTCATTGTTTCCATTGGGGCCCTTAGTTAACCATGTCTTAATAGCGTAGTGGTGTACCGGGAGAACACGTTGGTTGAAAACCCGTCGTTTGAAGTAGTGGGACTATTTTGAAGTGAAGAAGTCTTTCTGAGTTTTCCATAAGCCAAAGTATGTTCATTTGTTCACTCACTTTATGTGTCGCTTCCGGGAGCTCGTTGATAATTTTCTTTAGGTCAGCTAATCTTAGATTGGAAATGTATTTCACGTGAACATTGATACCCAGTTTTGTTTAGTTTAGATTCTTGAACGCGTCATTTATAACATTCGTGAAGAGTTTAGGGAAATTTTTTCCTCTTGTCTGATGCCTAATTCCCAACACGCATTGCCTAATAAACATAATATGTATTGCTATGAACACAATGTTAAGCCTGCATAATTATTCCTGTAATTAATAACATTTCATGAATGTCAAATAATATCTAAAAGTTTTCCATAATGTGCTGATTTGTAATTTCATCTTTGTACAATATTGCTATGGATTTGACAATAATTTTGTTAAAAACTGTTTTGAAATCATATTAGCTGTGCAGTAAACAAATGTAATCAGAGTAGGCTGTGGATTGTCATGACAACAATAAAATCTGTAAACAAAACAATTAGGAAGAGCAAGCCAAGCTTGGTGGCTGTGTTCTGTTTGGCTTCTCCAATTAAAACTAAAATTATCAATCAATAAATACGCCAGTTTCTATTAAAAGTTGTGTAATTTATTGGGAGTGTCTCGTGGAACCTGTGGAACTTTAGCTGGTGCCTGATATTGGTTCCGTCCAGATAAAGTAGTCGAAGTTGGTCGATCAGTAGTTGGTGGTTTTGGACGAGCAGGCAACGTAATTTAAATCTGAGGCGAATCTGAACGAGGCAGCAGGTTGTCCTGAAGCAGTTTGGAGCGCTAGGACGGGGCAAAAGACTGAGTGGTGCAGTATAGCAGCCGAGAAAGCAACCGGCAGCCATATTCCTCAGCGACGACGGGGAACTTACTGCTAGGTTCTTTGTAGCCCTATTATCAATCACAGGAGCACCAAAGCAGGCCAGGAAAGTGATTCTAGAACGCATTATTCTTAAAATCGTAAAGTGGCGGCTATTTTATATTAACTTCCGGCAAGAGCGTCCCTTAAGTGTTTTGTTTTGTGGCGTTTATTTAATTACGCTTTTGTTGTCGTCAAGGAAAAACATGTACTGATGTAGAACTGAACTGTTTCTTAATGAAAAGCGAATTTATTTGGCACAATTTGTGAGGTTGGAGCGCCATATTTTCTACTTGAATCTCATTAGCTGTAATGTTGCGTAGCATCGATCTCATTAGTTAAATGCGTATTATTCAAAGTTTTTAGTTTTCAAAATTATAAAAGAACCCAAATATTGAAATTGATATCAAATGTATTTGAATTAGTTCTCATTATTTAATAGTACTTGCTAGGATGTAGAGACGCAACCAATTTATTATATTACATTTATTTAGTTAACTAAATAATACACAGTAAAGATCATATCATAGTGATATATTGCTTGTCATTGGAATGCGTCGGTTTGGCTAGGGTCACGATTGAAGGATTCAGCAATCATCGCTTCGGTGCGGACTGGAAAAGTTGTTCGCTAGGTACCAGAATGGTGGAATTGAAGAATGAAACGGTAGGTAGAAGCGGTTATACGATGTTGCAGCAAGACGATGAAGGCAGAATTCTAAATATCCAACCACTGGCGACTAAGAAGTTCAGTGCGAAGAGACTGAACTTCGAGGCTTCAAACATGTAGGCAAATTCCTTGGAATTGTCTAGATCTATGTAAGTCAAAATACCTAGAAACGGCCGAGAACCTTCCAAAACTGCGACAGCATAAATATAGAGTAGTCTGCAGGGCGACTCCGAATTATTATGTTCGTGAGAAGAACACCGGCGATCTCTGACCATACGCTACCAATTGGAATTTCAACCGTGATAATAAATTACCCTATCTTAAAGACAGGACGTTTAAAATCAAATATAAGAACGATAGTGCTTGTTAATATTATATTTTAGTTTTCTAGACGTTTGCATGTTACAATTGCAAATTGGCCATAATGTAAATGCTGAGAAGTGCTTTTCTAAAGAGTTGCATTTTTGTGGCAACTCGAGCCCTGCGAATTATACAAATAATATGCCATGTCACAACGTACTTCCCTGAAATGTATATTTTCACTTAATGGTGTGTGCAATTCCCGCGACCTTTATTTATCATCCTCATTTGACGACAGAAAAATTACATTTGCCGCAGAGGACGAGTTTGTTTATTGAAATGAGTAGCAGTATGGTCAGTACATTCATTATTCTGTAAAAATTGGTGTTCGTCTTTCGGCCAATTACAAGTACAAAAGTAAAGAGAACTCGCACATTTCCTTTATAAATAACTTGGATACTGCTTGCACTATATTATCTCTTAAGCAACTTCAAGCTGAAATGCTTCAATTTCCACCAAACTTGTATTATTAGAAAGCTGCTAATTTGGTGTTTAACCCTGGCATTTAATTCGATTACCGAGCTAATAATGATCGACAGTCAGCTAACTTTCTAATTAGGCCAAACTCAATAGTAATGAGATTCTCGCTACTATTTCTCTGACGATACTCTTAAAGTGATGCTTAAGCAGAATCTTGGTTCCTCACTAATCGTAAAGAGAAGTGGTATCTGAAAATCTAAAATAAGCATAGACGGTTTTTCAAGCTTTCTCTTGCTTGTGAATTCACTCAAAGTTTATATTTCGCGGCTAGTGATAGTTATAAAAAATTAATTTCAAGAAATAGAGACTGTATGAAATCTGATTAGCATATCAAGTTATTATGTAAAACTAGTTCAAGTGATGAAACCGCAATTACTTAATTCCAATGTAGTATTTGCCACAAAGATACGGTTTCTTCTTGTTCTTCTCTAAAGTAATTTTAAGACCAGTTTAATATTAACGTACCCTGAAAAATACGCAATAAATTAAGTAAAAGACAAGAGTACATAAAAACTAAAAATTAGAATCAATTCCTTTACTTCCCACTCGCGCAGCACGTCAGTGAAACAAAACGTTAGGCTTGCATTAGTGGAACCCTCGTCTGCGAACTTGAAATTGTCTAAACACGAATGTTCGATTTGTAATTAGGCCGCGTGTATTCTCGTCATTGATGATACTAAGGGTTGAGTTACCATTTGGAGTTCCAATTTTAATGTGCTGGGAAAAGCGCTGAATTACAAGGCCCACTTTTTGGATATGTGAGGGTCTGTATTGACGTCAGGAGTTCGTTTATGGATAAGCAGTTTAGATCAATCATTAAAGTTTTGATACTGACTACTATTACCACCTGCTACGTAACACTAATTTGCATAATTTTTAATGTTTGTGTCTATCAGGTAATTTTTTCCTATCAATTTAATGTTGCACTACAGTCAGGTATGTAGCCTTGGACACTTGCTTTCTAGCTCGAATATTTTAAAAAAAGTGCTAAAAAATGACGGAGTATGGGAATTATATTAATGCCTGTTATTTACATTTCAACAACGTTGAAAAACGTAAAAAGTATGATTTATCTATAACTCCTATATAAGCTAAGGCCATTGCCATACATTATGAGCTTCCAGTTTTAAACCTTAGCTCGTATGTAAAAGTTATATCTATAAAGAGTGATCTTGAGACTATAAATCATACGTTTAGGTACCAATCAGAAGAATATTGAAGTCATGCTCACTGTAGTTGTCTAATCAAGATGAACTCAATGATATCTTAATCTAATGCTAAGACGCTTAAACTAAATTCTAAGGATCTTTGTGTTACAGGGAAAATGCTAGTCACAACCCGCAGCAAATCTGAAGAGTGTGCACACGACTAGCTGCGGCGAGGCATGGGGCCGGGTTTTGCTCTGAATATATTTTTAGGTATAAACGTCAGTTCGGTAGAAAACAAGAAGATAGTTACTATTGATTGGACGCGATCCTGGTGACTAAGAGGAGGACCGGAAAGGTACTAAAGGTCCTCGACGGCGACAGTGGAATGGGCATTGAACCCCGGACGTGAAACCTACCTTAATCCGAATTGCTGAAATAGTATGTATGTATAATCGTTAACCTCTTGTTACCTTAGCGGTGTAGAGGCTTATCTGTCAAATACGCGCTTCACAATTAAGGTCAAGCAGCACTTTAAAATTTTTGTTCAAATAATATATACACGAAATTACATTATAGCGAGCTCAGCGGAAAACCAGAGCTGTAACAAACCATGAGATCAGTATCCTAAAAGGATTTTACAATAAAAGTAACATAAATAACAATACATATAATCGACACCGCCGAAGGCCAAGACTGAAGGGCAATAATGACTTGAATTTCTTAAAAGGGTTTTGGAAATTATACTTGGAGCATAGCGTGGAAGGCGACAATGGGTAGCTAACGAGGCAAGCTCCAAATCTTATTTCAATTGTAATCTTCTTTCTAAAACATCTTACAATATAAAAGGTAACAACAGATCAATAAAAAAACCAATTAGGGTAGGCTGTGATATGTGTTACATGTTTGGCAGTACTGAAGTGTATTGTCAGTCTATGTCAAATTCGAAATTTGCAGGTTAAGTTTTACGTCAGTCTGTGTCAAACAACAAACAAAACCTAACCTACTAATCTCGAATTTGACATATACTGACAATACACTTCAGTACTGCCAAACGTGTAACGCATATCACAGCCTACCCTAATTGGTTTTTTTATTGATCTGTGTGTAGTTTATATACATACAATTCTATGCTAAAAACACACATTAGGGATATAACAATAAAGAACTCACTCGATTGAATACTAACAGTATACACTTAGCTGAGTGCATTTAAATACGTGGCAGTCGGTTAATGTTGAAAATTACAGGCAACTACGGAGCGAGCGTTAGACATAATGTTGGCCGAATTGGGTCCTGCGTCGGCTAGCAATCAAAAGGCACAATTCGTGGGCCTAGCAAAATGCACATAAGGCGTCGGTCTGCCTTCGATTACAATAATTTTTGGTTTACGTCGGGATGCGGAAACGGTGCAACATGATTGTAACACAGAGCTTCAATAATTCCTTAAATACGACTAGAAGATAGACATGAAATCTCTACAACCGCTTGAGACGAAACGGCAACTAGATAGTGATAGGCTGTTTTGTGTGAATACAATTAGATCCAACAATTTGTCGTAATTTTTTTGAGCGGCACGATTAAGCTGCAACAAATTGCTTGTGGGACAATTCACACACCACACGCAAACATTGCTTAATACTCCCCGGATCACTTTGAAACTAACTAAAAACACTCAGTTTATCAGCAGAACTGCGTTTTAAAAAAAACATGATAATCAATGGAACGAACATCTGAAACCTCTTCTTTTTTGTTGGGTGTGAAACCTCAAAATATTATTCGGTGAAGCTAACCTGATAAAATGTCAAGTAGATAATTTTAAATTAGCTTATAATTTTTGAAGTTTAACAAATATACTTATAGCTAAAATATTTATTAAACGTTAAAAATTATAAGCTAATTTCAAAGTATATACTTGACATTTTGTCAGGTCAGTTTTACACAACCAAAAAAATTGACGGAGAGGTGTGACGGGCCTACCGTCTTAGAACATTTTATGAGAGGATCCAGTGGTAGCAACCGGGCCAAGCCAGAGTGTAGTGTGGTTACGGAAAGTCCCAAAAATAACCCAATAATATGCCGAACTAATATGCCGAAGGAATTTTATTTAATAATATTGTTAAAGCTCCTCGTTGCGGTGCCTTTTATGTTATAATTGACTATGTTGCAATGGTATTTATGTATATAAATGGTTTTATATTATAACAATATTTATTATGCTTTAGCAATTACGTTTGACTTTTCTTATACTTTTGTTTATTTTTAACCAATTCTCTGTTAAAATGAATGTAAGTCAATCATTTACCCTTTTATAAATTATGAATTGTCAATGTTATTAAATATCTCTAGCTCTCGTAGAAAACATTTACTCTTAAGAATCACAGGTGAGATTCACGCATAAGACTGCTTTTATACCAAAAATAAATTTTATGTTTAAGAAAAGCCAAGTTCAAAATTATGTGACAATTTATATGTCTGTCACAGTCACTTCAAATAATGCAAGTGCAATACCTTTTCCTTACATTACTGGTCATTCAACAAACATTAGATAGTAAGTAATCCTTTTTATAATTACCTTACTTCACCCTTTCTGTGTTTTACTTTCAGTTTATTCTATAGATACCTGCGGTTTCTCACCTGCCTACGGATCTTGATATGCTTCTTTACCAATCCAAATGCATCCAGTGACCTCAGAAAGGTCTCGCAATGTCTACACAAATCCTAGTATGAATGTAATCAACCACCAGGAACCGCAAACACCTCTCAGCCAAACACGAGAAGACACCTGCTATTTTCTCCAACAGAATTGTCAAGATTGACCAGAAGAAAAAGCCATTCACGACTGCCTTCCAAAATTCACAAATCGTTGACAACCTAGTACCACGAACCTCGCCTAGATGCAAGTTACAAAACGTCACTTCAGTAACAAGCTTGGCGAAGTACAATTCCAGTAGATGAAACCCCTTTTATCGATACCACAAAACGTTCACTCTGCTAACAAATTTGATGTAAGCTACGTCCAGTAAAGCCAGCCCCTGCTATCCAATTCATATGATGTAATTAATTGATAGTAAACTTAGTTCTGCATCCAATTCCAAAAATTGCTTTTGTATATTATTACCGTTTAATATATGGCACTCACACCATATCGATTCTTCTCCATAACATCTTCATTAAATTGATTTTTACTTTTCTTGTTAATTTTATTGTGATATCTAGCCCTTTACATAACAAATAGATTTTAAATTATTTAATTAAGGCTTTATTTTAAAAATTTCAGCCGCTTACCAACTTATTACATATTTTCAAGTCAAAAACTATTTGTCCATTCAATAATAATAAATACCTCCTTAGTTATATTGTTTCATAATAAATATTTTTACAGTTCAACACTCTATATAATCTGTGTCATATTTATTTCACACCCAGAATATTGAATGATATATCTGGAATAGGTATTTTATACTAATCCTCCACTCTATTTCAAATAATAATTACATTATGTTATAACCTTTCTGTTTCTTATATTGCATCGTTCAATTGAATTTAAATTCTATTTAATTATTTTACCAAATACATATTAATAATGTTGATATCCTTTTAGTATTTAAATTCATCTTTGTAATTTAATACTGTATTATTTTAATCATTTTTAATATGATATCTAACCCTTACACTAAAACCATTACAATATTTACGTACGCAACATTTTCATTAACTGGGGATTATGTTGTATATCCTTAAACACATTATACCACTTATTTCTACACTGTGTTTTTTCTGTATCTAATACATTTGAGTAGAACGGAACCCGGGCGTCGGAGCTTTACCCGACGCAACCAGGTTTAAATTATATACAGAAAATGTTGGTCAAGTTTAAATAAGCACCCTCCTCAGAGATTTGGAATTAAATTTGAAGATTTCCAAAACAATGAAGATACATTATAGGTTGCTTCTAACAATTGTTAAAAAGTAAGTCGGTGAACGAGTGATACATTCGAATTCTCTTCTTCCGGTCGTGCTGCTCTACAAAAGCCGACTCCACGAAATGCACACTGTTTTTTTCTATCTTCATTAAATAGCAACAAAGCTTTTCAGTAGTTGAGTATAATCTATCATTTTGGAAGTTGAATTTTTACTCATTTTTCTTTTTCACAATTTTTAATTGCTAACGGGCTGCAACTGGAAGCTGTGGTTCGATTTAAATTGTAGATTAAGACTTAACAATCTCTATTTGATCCATAGCTCACGCAGGGGCCCAAGGGCGCGGGAGCACCGGAAATAGCAAATTCAGGCACAACGCAAAACCGATAAACGAGCTTTTTTCCGCTCAGGACGCGTCGGCGTTTGCACGACAATCCGTTAATAATTTCTCGCCAATCCCTATACATTTCCGCCGCAAAAACAATTACCGAGCCAATTACAGAGCGAATATTAAAACCAGAAATCAAAGCGGCGATGTCGTGATTAAGATAATGCCATTACAGCCTATATCTATCTCATAATCCATTAGCGGGCTTTGTTGCAGGAACGAGTGGGCGCTCGCATTCTGCCATGCAGAACTGCATGCAAGGGCCGCTAAGTAGTTTGCGATACAAGATCAAAGCATTTGTTCCGGGATGCACTGGAGTCCCGGACTCGGGTCGGCGAATAAAACGCGACTTCCCCAACTTTTAATCAAATCAGCCGAGCAGATACAAATTAAAAAAGTTGCGGCAACAGCGGAAACAGTTGCTGTCGCCGAGGTTTCGACGAATGCATATTTAAAAACGTTAATTAGGAGTGCATCCGACGTAATTAGAAGCAACAACAGCAGCTCCAGAAAGCCATTAAGCCCTATGCACACAGAAGTTGCGCCAGAAGAAGTTATTTCCGGCTTCCGCGAGTTCTTAAACGTCACATCCGGTTCCTGCGCGACTGTGTTAACTACAACCTCGGCCTGATGTTCTTAACAAGTCTCGCAATGAATAATATACTCTGAATATTTTAAAGGATAAGATAGAGGCGTCGAAGTAAAGTACTCGGCACCGTGAACTAACTTTTGTTTCTTTTCGCCGGGAACTTAAGAAGGCGAATTTGCAAAGAAACTCGGCGGCTCGCAACTCCAGTTACCTTGCCACGGATGCGGAGTTTAAGAGCATTAATGAGAAATAGATGCTCGCTGCAACAAACACGAATTAATACTTGAGCTGAGCTTAAACAGTGAGGTTAGGAAGCGCGGCTTCTCGAGAAGTAATTATAAATACAGTTACACTCTTGCCACAAAGAAGAACTGACGATAATAATATTACCAGCTTCGGAGCACTGAAGTGGCGTGGCGGTTTCATTTGATAATTTTCAAGGCATAGTTTAAATATTTTAACAATAGATATAAAAATAACAAAAATATTAAAAAGATGTGTAGCATTTATTTACGAAAACTGCAATTTTCAAATCTATGAAAACCCAAAAGTGTAAACTATCGTATACAAGGTGTTAATTAATCGCTTTGCAATATAGGAGAAGACTAAAAATAATGTATGATATTATACTCAAGGTCGACATAAATACTTTGGCACAATAAAGACATATCGGAAAGTGGAGTATGACACACGAAACATCAATAGAATTAAATAAAAAGAAATGCTTAAGATTATTTCAAAGTGGCGGTACGTCAAGACACTTCAAAGATGTGCCTATTAGACCCATTTTTTCAATCTTATTTGATTCAAATACAGCTTTTTTTTTCGTGAATTGTTGAAACAAAACAGTTTGGTTGACTTGAATACAACTCATTGTTGATCTGCATAGCTACAGACAAGTTTTCATCATGTTATGTGAGTTGCCATAGTTTCAGAATTTGAAATTATGCCAGATATAGTAGACTATCAAATTGAAAAGTAAAGTAGGTGTTCCAAATTATGTAATTATTTCAATGTTGAAATATCATGTAATGTAGGATAATACTTTTACATTTTTTCGTTACTCTTTTTGAGGATGGTGCCTTCTTGCACCTCCTTCGCGATATTTTCTAAGAAAGCAACCAACCACTGTTTAGATATGTAGATATAGAATCTTGAAGAAATCGCGTTACTGTCTACAAGCACATAATTATTCCATCGCCATTATAAATTGACGAGGCAGTAATGATACAATAACGGGAGCATTTTTGAAAAGTGACCGGGGCAAATTACCGCTAGCAGTAATGGGTATTTATGGTGCTCCAAGTTAGGTTAACATAAATCTACTCAGGCCATATTGGCAGGTGTCGGAGGATCCCAGTAGGCCAGTCTTAATTAGCGGTCGCTAGTTCATTATTCACTCGCGCCGCGGCGCTGGCCGCCGTCGCTTTGTCCGCCAACCCCTGTCGATTGCTGTGAAATATTTACGGCTTTTCTGCTAACTCTAAATGTTTTGTCTCGTTTTATACATGCTGACTGTGCAGGCGGCTGCATTGTTGATGAATGACTGGAATTTCGCTCTGCCTTGGTTTTTGCCTGGCCTTCGCAAGAACGCTCGGGCAAGTCAGACGCTAAGACTGAGGAATGATTAATACCGTTAATTCGGGGCGCTGTGTTTAATCTTATGGACGGAGACTGTTTTTGATATTGTTAATTGAATTGAAAAATAGAAACTTCTAGTTTTCGGTTTTAGATTAACACAATTCTTGATAAAGTGGAGTATGTTAGTGGATACTGCTTATATTACCAGGTTAGCCCTAGGCAATAACTGGATTGGTCAAAAAGATAATGAGAAGAAAATTAATAAATCAGAGAGCCGTCTATAATATTATTAGCAAATACTTATAGGAACTTTGATTTTGGTGTAATAACTGTTTTTTTAAATTTTATAGTCCAAGTACTTATTAAACTATGTTCTGATATCACAAAATTCTGAACTTGTTCTTTCACTGATAAAAAGATAGAGGAGGAATCGGAAAATATTCCGATTTGTTCTCTGAATGTCATTTTTTGGCAGTGGTCTATTATGATATGTTTTTAGGACTTTTTCCACTGTCTAGGGTGTAAATCATACAACGTTTCGGGAGTTTTAATCTACTCCCGTCTTCTGGTGTTCCTGGTTAGTCCTGAGAAGGACTGATATTATACGTTTTTCTACGTAAATTTGTGCCTCCCCTGGGGTTTGAACCCGGGACCGCTGATCGCTAGTCTGCCACTCTAACCACTAGTTGTAAACTTATATATATATTACAGCTGTATGCGCAGTAGAATATTTTTGTAATTCTCTGCCCAGTAGTGGCATCCAAATGGGCTTTAGTTCTGCGCTAGCCTGGCTAATTGATTCTACTGCCAGCGCTATGTATGTAGCTTTTTTCAGCTTCCTACGGAATCTGTTTTCCTCTTTAGCTACAATTGATGCGTTATCCCATTGTATGTGGTGGTCTTCGTTCCAGACGTGTTCTGCGATCTTGGATTTGGTGGTTTCGCCCATTCTAACATTTTTGCGGTGTTCCGATAATCTCACTCGTAGGGGTCGTTGTGTTTCCACTATGTATTGTCTTCCACACTCGCACGGTGCGCTGTAGATACAGTTCTTTGAACTCTGATCTTCGTTCTGATGCTTGATATGCGTCATCATGCCTCTTACAGTTGTTGTGGACTTGAAGGCAGTTCCTTATCTCCTTTTTGGGCATCATTACTAAGAGGTTATGCCTTCATGTATTATTAGTTGGTGTTTTTGATTATTTCTTCTGCCGTTTGTGTTTATGGAATGAGTAGTATTTTCTTATTTTAGTCTGTTCCATTGTGAACCAGCTTCTATTTCTTTCATTTGTGATTTGAGAATGGGTAATTTTGAATGTATTATGCTGTTACATTTATCTTGCAAGTATGCAAACAAAAAATAGTAGAAACAACAGCAATGAGCCTAATACGACTGCCGATTAATTGAGAGAAAGAGAGAGAGAGATCGCATACCTGAAAGCATTTTTATACAGTGCTGCCCATTACAGATTTTCTTGCAATTTTGTAAGATTTTAACTGTTTGGTTTCCTAGACTTCCCAAACAATGAATAGTCACAAATGTCGATAAAACGCTAAAGCAAAGCCAAAAATAGCTTCACCTTCCATGCCATGTTCGTTACAAGTCGTTGACTTACTAAAATTTATCGATAGCTGCCCTGGAGAAAGCAATGGGGAAAAGACTGAACCAGAAATATGGACATATTATAATTGGTATATCCAGATCGTGAAAATCAGGACGACGTAAACCACATGGACGTTCCCATAATATACACCAGTATGAGATGGCTGGTAAAATTTACGAAATGCCAAGGTCTGCAGTAGTTCAGTTGACTAGAAAATGGCGTGATAGAGATATTACAATACGAACGAAAATTAGGATGGTGAACACTTTTGTCTTGTGTATGTTTCAAATTGTAAAATATTAACTTTTCGAAAAGCTAATAACAGGAGCATTGATGTCTTGCTCTGAATGTAAAAGCGAATACTTAAAATTCCACGAAAGCACGTTCAACAAATGCCTTTATCATTGAGGAAATGCTTACCTCTTGCCAAGCCAAGTTTACATAAAAATTGGTAATTTTTGGCGCCACATCTACATATAAGATGGAAGTTAATATGGTGAGGTTGAATATCTAGAGAAAACCAAATAAAAAACGGAAGAAGAAGATGTTTCAAAAAATTTTGGGTTGATGTCACCAAAGACGTTATGTAGAGAAGGTTTGATAAAACAATACGTTTAGCAAACAGTTGCGATGTATAGCGGGAAGCAGTCCAAAAAAGATTATGTTAGAATATAATTAGTATAGCAATGAATGTGCTCGACGTAATGTTGCTGAAGTAAATTCTTGGAAGCTGTTTGATTTTTAACGCTCAGACGAGTATGCCAGAGCCAGTTACCAAGCATAGCCTTTTCTGCGAAATTTAAATAGTCGAAGAACTCTTTATGATCCGCGTGCCTACAAGAAATCGTAGTAAAAAGTGAAAATGTCCACGCAAGAAACCATGCTTCTGTGTAGTATCAAATTAATGTGTGTCATCAACACGTCGTCTTCTTCAATTTTCTTTTTGGACACTACTACCGTCTATTAAAAACTTTTCTGATTATTATAATACGTTGTCGTTTCATCATTTGTAGGCCTTCTCATACTTCTTCCAGCTAGTGTCCATTCTTAATATAAGTGCGTTCCACTTTTTTCCCCTGTTGTCTACCGATGTCGTTATTGTCTCTACATATTGTCACGTTAGCGCCAGCTCAAACTAGTATTTGTACGCATAACATAACACAATCAATTCTTGAAATTTTCGTACGCACTGATTGAATATAATTCAAACCGACCCAGCGTCGTGCGACGACGCGTACAGCAGAGTTTCGCGCATTTAGCTTTAAATTCCCCTAGAAAATAGTCCAGATACAGATGCCCGGGAGAGTAGAAGGCAAAGGCACCCAGGCTGCTAAAAGACTTCGATAGTCCAACGAATCCAGCTCAGATTTAACTGGAAGAGCCGCCAGGCATTTGGGCTTAGCAGAAACCCTTAATCTAAGACCTAAAAAGCGGCCAAGAACCGTAAGGCCTTTGAGTGTAGTTACTCACCTAGAAAACCTTCTAATAACACCCTATCCAAGCCCTAAAATTTCCTGGCATATTTCTACAGCTTATTGGGTACAGCACCTGAAAATATTGCCTTCGAACTGCTCTCCAGGTTAGATTACCTGCAACAACGAAAGCATGTTAAAAAAATCTATGTTACAAAGGTTTAAAATTATATAATGAAATGCCTGATGAAGCGAAACAGGCAACAAATGTATCTCAGTTTAAAAGGTTACGTTCTAAATATGTCAAATTTCTTTGTAAATGAAATATGTGTCTTTTTGTTGTAAACATCTATCTTGATGAATAAATTTAGTTACTTACTTACTACTTACTTACTGTCCCTGCATTGCTAAGAGCCAGGGCTCTAAAACAGAGTCGCAAAAACGACAATAAAATGCTCCCAGAGAAGCCGCGGTAAAGATGCACGATTTACCGCCTGAATTTGTTAAGGGCACGACTTCTCTGTACAAAGATACTTTCATGTTTTACGGGATGGGGGGGGGGGGGGGGAGTCGTGGAGCAACACCAGAAGAAATTGCAGCTTCCGCTCCGACCCCGAAATTTCGACATGCCGATTCGCCCCAACTCCCGGCGTTTGCACTTTTACAAGGTAAATATTTATCCTATCGCGGCGTTACTGTGGCCCTAAAAGTAGGTCTAGAGACTGTCTAGTAACTACCCGATTCACCTACGAGAAGCACATGAATCAAGGTTACTAGTCGAAATGTAGCGATGTTTGTTTCACAGTATAAACAAAGCACCATTTAAGGCGGCTTTCGCAACACCCGCTACCAAGGGTATACCGTGCAATACAGAGCTGTTCAAGACAAGTTCGGCGGTGTCCCACCAAATAAATTTTATTTTTGAGCGGCGAATTTCAAGGCCCTAACTTGGTTATCTGCTGTTAGAGACTACTGCGAAAAGTTGCGCCGGCAGGTTGGCGATCACTAGATCGGATTATCCATTTTATCAACGTCCAGGACAGTTTTAGTAGATATATTTTTGGAGCAGCCGACATTTCGGGCCTTATCGTGGTCAGGTTTGACGCTGGTCGTTATGTTGCCCCTTGTGGAGGCCACGCAGGTGTTTTGGCTATCAAACCGGCCATACTCGACGTTGAGTTCCATGTGTACAACGGGGATTGTCCTACTATATAAGCAGATGTAGTTGCAGCACGGTCGTACGTGACTAGAGGCTGCACTTCACGTTGTATAGAAATTTCATATTCTATATTGCAAATATATTTATAATATATTCCAATTTTTTCGTATCTACTGTAACCACCTAGCCTTCATCCTATAAATTTTCTAGAAGTGTGAGGTGTAATTCCGGTGCTGAAATTCAGTTCTACAATTTTGTTAAAAATAAAAATTGTACCAAAACTGGAATCGCTGAATGGCTAAAGGTAACCTTATGCACGTTTACCCAAAGCAGTTAAGCACTATTTTTATGAAATAATTTGCATTCCGGCTTACTGTCAGAGCAATTAATATTATTTGGTTTGAGTGTGGGGAAGAAGTGTAAGGTACTTGGATAATTTGGCCCTTTCTTGGTGTATAGAAAAATTTTAACTTTGGGAAGATGTTAAAATTTAAACGCCCAGTGAATTTTATTTAGTCAAAAATTGCACATACTTGTATAAAAGTAGCACCATTGCAGTGTGTTAACTTTTGGCTCCTCTATCAGCAGCGTTTCACAGCCATTGCTCCTTATACAATTTGAGTAAGCAACGAAGTAGGAGCCGGGTCAGTTATAAGTATTAGCTTTGTATGGTTTGTAGTACCATTTCAGTACTTTTAGGTAAGGTTTAGATTTGACACTATAATCAAGTAATTAAGTACGGTCTGTAATCTTTAAGTATTATTTAGGTTTGATTTAGCATATTTCTTTGTATTTGTATGAAGATGCAGTTTTTCAAATTTAGATGTTTTATGGTTTGCTTGTTACTACTAATAATTACATATAATAATAATAATAATTAAAGTGTGAAAAACACGACATTACTTGCCATATTTCTTTGGTAGGAGAGTTTTTTTCAGCTAATTTTGTTGTTTAAATTTACGTTACTAATAGTTATAAGTAAGCTTATTAGTTTGTACATTACTTAGAAATGGAACTTCTAATGTTTTTTATTATTCTACTTATGTGTTATTATACGTGTGTCCACAGGAGGACGCACCATAGGGATAACCAAATAGAATAGAAAGATCGGCTGATGCTGTGATCGCCGGCACGCTAAAACGTTGTTTTCTGGCTTCTGACTCGCCACTGTATGAAACAATATTGTTATAAATGGTACAAGAAAAGGAACGGTGGTCATATCACTGATTGATAGTTATATTCTATTAGCATTATTTTATCTCTATGGTGCGTACTCCTGTGGACACACGGTATAGTTATATCCTCTTGGATCTCTGATGTTATTAAACAAGTAGCACTTTTAGTTGAGTGGTTTTTCTTATAATATATATTATTTTTCAAATTAAATTCTCTTGTTTTTTATGGTGTGGGTCCAAAGTATCAAACAGAAATAGAAATTTTTGTTAGACACAGGCTTTTTTAAATATTTATTATGGAATGTGGCTGGCCATTTTTTCCCTTTTTCCTACCCCTTAAGGTTTGTGTGGTATGTTTCAAAAACTGGAACGCATAAAGCTTTTATAGCTCAATATGATATGTTATTATTTTATACTTGTGTCTTATAGTATTTCCATTATTAAATCGATATGCCACTTTTGTGGTTGTGGTTTTTAAAATGTTTTCCTTTTGTATTTTTTCTCTCTTTTGTTTCGGTGTTGCACCACTCTGGTTTTTGAGATTATTAGATATTATATTTTTTATATGGAAATAAATTAAAAGATCACTTATTTTGGTGTTGTTTTCCAGCTGTTTCGGATATTCGTTTCTTAGTTTTTATTACACTAATTATTCCGGAGTGTTTTGCTTTCCTTAATGTTTTAATGGTAAACTTGCTAAAAGTGAATCTAAAACTTTAGGTAGAATTTGTAATTTTTGTGTTTGACTGTTTTCTGTAAAATTCTTTATGTAAGGGTTGATTAAGTTTTCCCTTATGTATCAGTTGACGCTTCTTTTGGTGTTACTGCGCCGTTGCTCCGGTTGTACCTGTTGAAACCTTGTAGTTATGAATTAATCTGGGAAAAAATCCAAACATCTGGACAGTCTGTAAAAATTAATTGGTAAGTTTGGGGGTGTACGGCTAAATTTTCGTTTGTTGTAAATTATGTTGGTTCTGCCCCCACATAATTTACAATAAGTACACTAAAATCCCAATAATCAGAAAACCGTACTTCTCATACCAAAATAAATTTTTCGCAAAAGATGGCCAAGCTCACTTTTAAGAATAACTATAACAGCCGTTTTTGAACCCAAAGGTTTTACTTACAAACGGAAATTTAGCCAAATAATTTTTTTTAACTAAAAATTGAATTTGACATGTTTTGACAAACCAATAAGCTTACTTATAACTATTAGTAACGTAAATTTAAACAACAAAATTAGCTGAAAAAACTCTTCTACCGACGAAAAATGGCATTATAATGTCGTGTTTTTTCACACTTTAATTATTTGTATAATAATACAGCTGTAACCAACAATTAATAGAAATAATAATAATAGTCTTTATTGCACATAATGAAATACATATTAATCTTTATTATATATCTTATTGGTTACCATATAAAGTTGCTACCTTATTATTATTATATTATCCTCGTTATGACTTGAGCTTCATTGGATATTTTTGCCTTATTTGAGTTATTTAGTCGTCTCAAGTATTCAGAGATGAACGTGCAAGACAGGACTACTTAGCGCACTTTAATTTAAGGTACGTTGAACCGACTCATTCCACGAGCTTACTGGGTGGCATGTTCCCGTTTATTAATCCTCAAAAATAATCTAACATTATTACTGCCTTATACCGATGGGGCCACAATTATACGGATGGGGCCATAATTATATATAACAGCAATGAGATAACATGGATAACAAAATAGAATGCTTGAGTAAGAAAGAGATGGCCATACGAAAAAATGATTTTAGTAGGCATGTTTAGTTGACAAATGTCATAATTAAATTAAACGTCAAGCCTTCTCGAATATTTGCTACTATGTTTATCTCTTTCTTACTCAAGCAATACGTGTCATCTTCTTGTTCATGTTATCTTATTGCTGTTATATACCGATGGGGCCACAATTATATATAACAGCAATAAGATAACATGAACAAGAAGATGACACGTATTGCTTGAGTAAGAAAGAGATAAACATAGTAGCAAATATTCGAGAAGGCTTGACGTTTAATTTAATTATGACATTTGTCAACTAAACATGCCTACTAAAATAATTTTTTCGTATGGGCATCTCTTTCTTACTCAAGCATTCTATTTTGTTATTCATGTTATCTCATTGCTTATATATATAATTATGGCCCCATCCGTATGTCATGACTTCATGTTCTAGCTTTCACATCAACTAAATGAAAGCACAGGTAAGGGTTTTTTAATGTCATGCTATAAATCGACAACTAACTGTTATCTAATACAATCCAACTGCGATTGGTTTAACTTTTGGACCCGCATTTTAGAAATACGCTGGGCGAGAATTTAACAAGGGGGCTTGAGAGATAACAATCGCGAGCTCCGGGAAAATAAAGGCCGGAAGCTATTAAACAACCAGGTAAATAAAAATAAAAGAGTACCTGCAAGAACGAAGAGATCCCATCGGGAAAGTAGACCGCCTGCCCGGATTAAAACGCCGACAGTCCGCGATAAAATTAATAACATACAGCGCGAATGAATTAAATTACAGTAATCTTGATAAGACTATAGGCATGTATGGTATGCAAAGACGCATAACTTAATAAGCAATACGATGGGCCACATTAAAAAAGCAGCAGCGCGTAATTAAGGGCGCTAAAGGCAAAAATCATCCCCCGCAAGCGAAAATAGCGTGTCACACCCCGGCCAACGGCCGTCTGGGGGAAAACGGTGGGAGTGGAAGCCTTTTAAAAGAAGGAAGCGCAGCCACAAACACCATTCGATTGAAGTCTCTTCTCGGATCAGCCTAGCTACTCCTGTTCGATCCCTGATCACAGGAATCAAGCTCCACAACCACATTCTGTTCGATCCCTGATTGCAGAAGCCCCACGTCTCCTCACACTTCGATTGAACTCTGATCTCGAAGCAAACTCCGCGACCCTGCCTTTTGCTCGATCTATGGTCGCAGAAGCCCAGCGTGTCATCGCAGCCGATCATTAATCACCGCAGCCGTCCGCCTCCACCCGGAGTGGCGTACAGCCCCAGGTTCGACCGCCGCATACTACGCCTAGCCCTGCGCACCACTGTATCCCGGTCCCATCGGAAACCTCGCCGCCTCCGTAAACTCGGGAAAATTACGCCAGAAGCCACGTTAGTCGGTCCGCCGCCCACCGTGCAGCCACCTCCGAAGGTACGAGGTACTCTAACGCCAAAATTTGTTTTCTTTTGTTCTTAGGACTCGAGAGCTACTGGAGCACCTCTTTGGGCCATCGCCGCCGAGCGCGCCCGAATATCTGCTTGTCCAGGGGGCTCGCCAGTGCCGACGTCGCCAAGGCACCCAGGCAACCGCCCCCGCCGAGACACCGCCCCCCAGCCGCCCCCGCACACTTAAACCCGAAGACGCGCCCATAGGACGAGCCGCCTATGAAGCCGAAACTCCGGAAGGCCGCCCGTTGCTACGCATATCGCAAGTCCGCCTTACCTGCCGCTCTCTGCAACTCGGAGTAGCATTCCTCCACAGCCCAGAAGAAGAAGCCGAATTCGAATAGTTGTGGCAGGAAGTCAGGCCAAGGGCCGCCAATCGCCTTCTGCTGAGCGAAGTGCAGCTGTCGCCACGCCGCCCCCGAGACGCCACCGCCCGCTCCACCGAAGGAGGAACGCCCGCCTGCTCCTCCGCTCTCCGCTGTCACTCGTGCCCACGCCCCGCCGCATCCCAGGAGCCAGGCGCTTTCCGCGACGACGCCGCCTCCAGAGAGACGAGAACGCGCGATCGCGGTAGTGGAAAGTAGCCCGTGAACGGACAATGTGGTGTTTCGGCCTCGCCATTGGCAACGCGACGTGCACCACGCAAAGATTATAGCCGACATGCCGGACATGACCCATAGCACTTAAGTTTGACTAAGTCATTTTTCTTTGTTTCTTTATAAGTTGTTCTGAGTATTAAAGAAAAACTCAGCACGTAAACCTGTGTGGTGTATTCTGTTTCCCCAGCTTTTTACTCCTTGGTCGCCACGCCCACATCCGCTGAGATAGAAGGAAAAACACGGCCATTAGCCACCATTCTTAACCACCGACACACCCTCAAAAGCGAGACGTGTAGCGAGGTGTGTTAAATTAAATAAAGCTCTTGCTTTCCTGTTAACGCCCGGTAGGTTTTAGTTTAATAATTGAAAAGTAAAAATTGTCAATTTAAAATCATTTATTTTTTTGTTTATTTGTAAGTCAAGAAATATTCTGTAGAAGTGGTAAAACAAGTAACTTGAATATAATACCGAAAAGGCGATTTGAATTCAGTCAGCCTTAATTGAATAAAAATTAAAAGTAGCAATCAATTTGTGTCAATTATAAGTTAACATTTATTAGAGTTGTCTATTTACACGCAATTAGTCACATATTGTGTCGTTTCACCTGAACACTCAATTTGTGCGTTTAAGTTATTTGAATTGAATTGCTACATTTAGATGTTGGCTTAAAAGTAAATTTTCTGACAGTTGCCCGAGAGAAAGAGTCAGAGTAACGTTGTTAGGCGTTGTTCATGCTATTAAAATCGTGCAACAGATAAGTGATTTAGTTTTTTATTTGATAAGAATCCTGAGATTAAACATTTATTAAACCAGGCCGGTCACGATCTATGAAAGAAATCACAGCAATATTTTATTAGAAAATGTGGAGTAACCCATTAAAAATCCCACTTTTCTCCGAAAAACTTAAATAATCAGAATTGAACGTTAAAGTATTGTATCTGACCTCTCCACCAACCTTAGTTGTCAAAATCTGGAATATCAAAAAGAAATAATATATACTTTTAATTGTATGATGAATGATGAACGATGATGAAATCCATACATTATGTACCTTGATGTATTTCCTGGCGTGGATGCGAATGAGCTGTTAATACAATTTTAGGTGTTACTTTTCGATTCCATTTATTGCGGATTGTTTGTCTAGCTTTCTTTATAAGATCCTGTTTCTAACCCTGTTTTTTGCCCAGTTGATTTTGCAGATATATAATGTCGGAAGCTGTTATTCTGGCCGATGTGTGTCGAACGTTGTGCTCGGAATGCAGGAATTTATACTCTCTTTTAAATGTGTATCTTTGCTTTTGTATTTAGTTCTCTAGTTCTATACTGTTATTTATGTGGTACTACCACTAATATATAACTTTGCTTATTCTCTTTAGCATTTCCTTCTCTATTTGTCCATCACAATTTATTATTGGTCCAAGGTATTTATACTTTACCACAAACGCCAGGTGTCTTTCTTCTACGGTAAGTGGTGCAGCTGTTTTGAATAGTTGCTTCAAGTCTAGAAAAATATAGATATATCGTATACTCAACCCTTAACGAGTTATTCTTGACTTTAGAATTTGTGATTATTATTCATAAAAACGAATTAACCAAATAAAATTTATAATATCCTCCTATCATTATAATTATTGACAATAAATGTTCGAAATTGTCCTCATTGCAATTGACACACAAGGCTTTGCGTCGTAAAGGCGATTGTTGGATTCCCGAAAACATTTGTGGGATATTACTTATAGTATCTGCAGCCTGTTATGCTATGATGAAGTGTGTACTACTTTCGTAACATAAACTAACTGTTTTATGTGATGGCAAACGCGATGGCCATGCCACAGCACTGACTGTTCCAACCCATCTCCTTGAAAAATCTATGTTAAGCAAATATCTTACGCGTAAACTTTCATGAGCGGGTGCCCCACCACGCCCCTATTATATTTCATATTTCCAGTAATAACGGAAACGAATTATCTAAAATATTTTTGCCATTTTCAGCTTTTAAACATTGTGGTAATTCGAATAGTACTACTAATCGATCATTTAGGATACCCGGCACCACGTTTACACTAAATCTTTGTTGGAAATGAGAGCGTCACCTTAAAAACCCTGATTTCTCTTGCCCATTCATGGAAATTATGAAAATTAATAATTTCTTCTCCCGTAAAGCAGCCATCGTCAGATCACAAAATATTAGGAGTATTTGCATGCATCTGAATCCAGTTACGCAAATCTTAAACGAGCTTCTGCATTATTGCCCAGAGCTTGAACTCTTTGATAATGGTACGAATGGAAATGCTCCTTTCTCCAAACCTAATGAGTGACAAAATATAGTGAAATAATGGTTTATTTGTACATAATAAATTCGATTTCTGGATTTTTCAATGCTCATAGAAATTCTCCACACATTTAATGTCGGCTCTTCTTCTAATAAATTAAGAATTTCGTCCTCATTATTTACGGGTATACGAAACACAATCCATACACATACACAATATCTGGGTATTCCACGTTCGACACTAATCTCGGCATTGTAATTAGGGATGTTGACAAACTTTGAATACAACAGCTAAAATTATTTTATTTAGAATTTAACACTGGTTACCATATTATTGTTTGTCAACAATAGAGTTTAATTATTATGGTAAACAAATAGCATTCATGGCAGAGCTGATGTTGGCCCGAAAAATGATAAAATCAGAAATAACTCGTTAACGGTTCAGTCTAAGACATATGTTTATCTAGACTATTAGACTTTAAATGAGATACGCAATTAATTCCTAAAATACTTCTGGTATATTTTGGGTAGTGATGGAAGTCGAGAATATTCTCAACAGAATATTCTCGAAAACGAGAATATTCTCGAGAATATTCGGAGGCAGGAAATTCTCTTGTATCTATAAGTATTGGAAGCAAAAGAATATTCTCAGAGAATATTATCTCGTAAACGAGAATATTCCCAAAGAATATTACAAGGACAAGGTGAGTGAGTGGGCACAGAAAATTGCTTAGAACAACTGTGGCTATCAGGGGAATTGCAGTGTTTCTATCTGTAGGATGTTTGAGTGTTGTCCTGCTGATGCGATCACATTGTATGGAAATCCCAGTCAGTCTGTTTTGTTCATGCATTCCTTGTGCTGTGAGTTGGTGTATCTACTGATTAGTGTATTAACAATAATGCCTAAATTAGCATTATTTTGGGGATTTATATGTCAAATTGCTGATATCAATTATTATTAGTTATTCATGATTTGTGTTTGAATAATAAAAATCAAATTCTCGGAAAATATTCATTAATAATTACAAATTTGGTTAAACGTTTTGCTAATTTAGTTAGCTTCATCAGTAAATAAATACAAAACACACTCAGAAAAATAATATTTCTTTTACTTACCGTTAGTAGTAGTAATATAAAATTAGTTAATAATACATCTTAAATGCGGTGATCACTACCATGATAAAAGATACATTACACCACTACAAAAAGGTAGTGTATGTCATAATAAATTTAACTACATACATGGGAAGTACAACCAAGTTTATGGTAGTAGCTTTTACTACAAATTCGTAAGATACAATCGTTCATGACAAATAAGTAAAATTTACCACGACTGGTGGCACCTTTTAAAAAATCTGCAGCTGAAGCAGCAATATAATCTTCGAAGTGCACCAATATTCCAGGAAGGCCAGATGCTAATCCATAAATGCGTCTTGGTAACAATAAAGTTTAACGGTTTTCGAGAAACTTCTAGGAAACATTTGCAAGACACTTTTCAAATAGTAAATTTCAGTTTGTACAAGTCCTTTAAACGACCGAGAAGTATGTAGCGCTTGTGCACAAATCCATTAGAAATGTTGCGAATAAAAAATACTGCTCAAGTATTAACAAAATATTAGACAAACATTTAAAAAACGACGCATTTTTAGAAGTGTCTCAAAGTAAGTAAAATTATTTCTGAGAATAAACTCCTAATTTAAAACCGTTATTAATTTTTTTAGATCAAATTGAAAAGAATGTTGCTTTAATGGTGTTACTATTGTTATTGCCTAGTATTGTGCGTAAAAGAAAAAGGGGGACTTGCTCTAGCAATGAAATACTTAAGTATTCAAAAACCGAGACAGAATTTTTAATTTAAGTTGCGGTAGGTTAGCATACACCTTAAAAATAAACACATAATATAGTATTACGTATATTTCAGTATAATGAAAATTTATAAGGAACTTTAGAAAGAAGAGAAAAGAAGTTACATGACTTAAAGACTAGCCAACATCCAACGTTGGTATTCATTGGAAATTTGGAAAATCTAAGATATCCAGTAAAAATTAATGAAATTATCTTTGCGCTAGACACGCCATTGAAGGCATTTGACGTATGTTTCAAGTGGTTTTTCGTATTAAAACGCCCCTTATCCAGCTGAATGCCCAATGCTGGGTCTTTATTAAAAAAATATATAACATTAATACCAAAGTTGATCTGTCCTTTGTTCAGAGAAAACAGTTTATTCCGATTTATTAATGGAAAAAACTATTTGTTGAGTTAATTTTTGTCTTTAAAGAAACACGTAGAAAAAACGCATGATGCCACCATTGAATGCGAATCGTTACAAAACGGCACTTCTTTTTCGGAAATTCAATGAAGTTGCTCAATCAAATCCAATATTGAAACTGTTTCTAAAAATGGATTTTGTTTAGATTCTGACAATTTTGTAAATTTGAGTGATTATGCTGAGATGCTGATGACAACTTTAATGACCAAGAAATTCACTATCTTCGGTTTATTACTAAATTGTACAAAAATAGATACATTCCCCGAACACATATTTTCAAAGTTTTAACAAATATCAATGCTTACTGGAATATTAAATTTGAGATAATAAAAAGTCAAGTTGTGAACAAGTTAAAAGTTGCTAAAGTTGATCAATATGTTCAATCTGAAGTAAGCAATATTTTTGGCAAATTCATAGAAAATAAAGCAGCATCCTCCTTTTCAAGTGAATATAAATGTATATTTTTTTTTAAAGAAATTGTTATCTACATTGAACCCGTTATTGTAGTTATTGGTAGTATATGTACAGTATGTCCCTGGATTGAGTGTACAATAGGTACGTGCATATAATTTATTAAAAAGTTATCTGACCAATAGAGTCCAACACGTTAGAATTAAAAATTACGTTAGTGGTCCGCTTATTGTAAAATATGGAATTCCGCAAAGAACTGTACTTGGCCTTTGCTTTTTAATATCTACATAAACGATTTGTTGAATATTAGCATAAATGGTCAAATGATAGCATATGCTGATGACACTGTGCTCTTCATAGAGGAACAAAACTGGTCTACAGTTAAACATGCAGCTGAAAAAACCTACAGATAATACAAAACTGGTTCTGCCATAACCTCCTCACAGTCAATCTAAAAAAAACAAATTTCCTTTGCTTTTCAATAAATAAAATAGGCCAGCCTGACTTCAATAAATTAATTATTCACGATGAGAGTTGTTCTATAAATGCAAATTGCAATTGTCAAACATCTATACATTTAGTTGAAGAAATAAAATATCTGGGAGTTATTTTTGATTCTTACCTAAAATGGAACAAATAAATACAATACCTCGTAAAAAAGATTAGAAAATTAATTTTTATATTTTTAGAAATAAGACGCCTTTTTATTAAAAACATTCTTAAAACAATATACTCCGCCCTTACAGAATCAATTTTACAATATGGAATATTAGTTTGGGGTGGTGCGTATAATATAAGCATTAAATCTTTGGAAATTGTACACAAATTCATAATAAAAATCATTTTGGGGAAAAAGAGATGCTACTCTACCAACCTAATATATAACGATTTAAAACGTATTGGACCTCAAAAGATTATATTTAAAAAATGTTTGTATTTTCATACACAAAAATAAAAACCTTCAGCAATTTGTAGAACATAGTTATGATACCAGATCTGCTGCTCGTCAGGATATTCAGCCTGCACAAATTACACGTACTTTTGATAAAAAGTGTGTAACATACATCGGTCCTAAAATGTATAATATGCTTCCTGCCGATATGCAAGTGATCAATGACATAAGGCTGTTCTCATCAAGAGTAAATAAATTCATTAAAGGAAATATTAACGAAGCTGCGTGGCGCAGATGGGTTAGCGCCAGGCTTGCATTAAGCAAGTCCTCGGTTCGAATCCCGCTGGGGTCGGAATTTTTCCGTATCCTTGGCGATTAGAATCGGGCTCAGTGAGACAATTCACAGCTGGGCACCAATTTAACTGTGCTCTACTCAGAAACACAGACCTAAGAGATAGAGTAACAAGGTCAACACTTCACCAAGACGCACACCTCATACAATGGTTGCTGCGCAAGCACCAAAGGCGCGATCCAACTCTGTATCCCGAATCCGGGGCAAGTTGATCATTGTACCGCCAGATGCCAGCGCATATAGCACCAGCCTCGACACCGCAAGGTAAATGAGGTTACAGATAATACATACATTAAAGGAAATATTGAAAAAATAAAAAAATAAATCAAACCACCAGAGCTTTGACAGATTCAAAACATAGACACAGATATTACTTCAAATAATGAAATAGATCCACTTAAATTGTTTCCTCTCAGATTTTTTTATTTGTTCATTGTTGGCTGTATTAACATTATATACTTATGTACCAATTGGTTTATAAACATATCAGTTTCATACTTTTTGCATGCTTGTGTTTATATTTATATAAAATTGTTTTAGTTATAAGAAATTTTTGTTGGCACATACGACTATAGTCAGGTGTCATTCTATTTTTTACATTTACTGTACATTATGAAAAGAAAGGAAAGAATAATTTTATTATTATTACTTTAAAAAGGGACCTCTACGAAATACCAAGGATGGAGACCCAAGGATATGTGGTCATAAATGTTACTATAAGAAGTAAGAGAAAACGGGAAAATCTTAAACAAGATCGAAACCTTATTAACTCAAAACTAAATCTGTTAACTAGGCGACGTTGCAATCCTATGCTCCTACTTTGTTGCAGTTTTCCTGAAAATGGTTATTTTTATCTATAGGATGAATCTACGACCAAATGAGGATCAAACGAAGTTGTATATGTTAAATCAAGTAAAAAGAATATTCAAATTGAATGCTCCTATAATAAAAAAAAGTTCACCCTTTGCTAAGTCGTATAACGTTTCCAAGCTACAGAGACGCTGCGCTTCTGGAAAAACGTACAGCAGCTCTTCACTTTTCTACAGAAGAGAACAAAAATTGACTTTGCTTCGCAATGATTTTTAAAACTGCCTGCCTTGAATCTGAAATTAGCACTCAGTGAGTAAGTGCCCGGGCTACTAATCAGCAGCCAGTTAAATAGCGTAAAAACAGTAAATCGCTGTTAAATCTCGCCGACAGATAAATGACGCTTTCAAAGCGGTTATTCATTGGATTATAAAATCTGAACGTAGCAATAAAATACTCATACTAGTTTAATAGCTTAGTCACCCAACACTAATCCGCAGCGCATCGAAGGGGTGCCGTAAAGCTATTAACAACGTGCAATGGGCAAATGTTTCGGAAATTGCCTCGGAAACGATTCTGATGAACTGAATGCTTGATTTGCGTTTATTTGCATATTGATTCGTTCCGAAGGCCTGTCGCTCATATTATAAACGCAACAGGAATCGCCTCGAATCTGAGTTTTAAATTTGCAAATCAAATGGCATCGCTAAGAAGATTGGACTTGCAATACGAGTTATCGCAGCTTTGAGTCGGATGTCGAGTGGTTAAAGCTTCGTTGTGATCGCTTTTAAATGTGAGTGGGAATAAACGATTTTCTGTCATTGACATGCAATTTCATATTAATCGCGAATTGTCATGCTAATTTTTAACAAAGTTGATATTCAATTCGGAACATGCTGCCCGAATTAAAAGTTTAACGTATATAAATTCATTAGAACAGGGGAACTTTCTATGTTTTTTATTATTAACGTGTTGACCTCGGTATGTAGGTGCATATTAAATTTGATATTTATGAATTTTTTGTTTTTTTTATTCAAACTGCCTATTTACAATCTACTCTTAACATGAGTATTAAGTAAATTTTATGAAAATGTGATTGTCGTGCGGGGAGCTCTAACCAGTGCTAGTCTCCCTAAAGATTACTTCAGTTTTGGTTGGGTTGTACTACGAGGTCCAGTGGCCATTGACGTTTGAGTCTTCTTGTAATGCCTGGTTGGTTAGTGAGTTGTTCGATGAGCTGGTTAGGATGTCCTGCCAAGTTACTGCTATAGTTGGTTGAGAGCCTTTTGATTTCGCTATCTACATAGGGAACTCCTAGGTCGTTATGAAGGGTGTCGTTCCTTATGTACCATGGAGCATTGGTTAGCATGCGGAGGGTCTTGGACTGAAATCTTTGGAGGATTTTTGTATGTGACGCTTTGGCGCATCCCCAGAGTTGTATCCCGTAGGACCATATGGGTTTCAGAATGACTTTATACAGTAAAATCTTGTTTGATAAAGAGAGTTCTGAATGTTTTCCAAGTAACCATGACATTTTTTTAATTTTTAGGTCTAACTGTTTCCTTTTGGTTTTAATATGCGAGCTCCAAGTGAGCTTTTGATCGAGGTGCATGCCAAGATATTTCACTTCGGTTTTCATTGGAATTGGCGCATCATTAATGCTGGTTTGAGCACATTCAGCACGTCTTGTGGTAAAGGTTACTTGTGCTGATTTATCAGTATTGACCGTGATTCTCCACTTATGGAACCAGTTTTGTAGTAAGTCGAGATGTTGTTGAAGGTGTTCTATTGCTAGTTCAGGAGACTGATTAGCTGACAGGATGGCCGTGTCGTCCGCAAATGTCGCAAGTATAGTATGGTCTGTGATTGGTGCATCTGATGTGTAAAGTAAATATAGCAGTGGTCCCAGAACGCTGCCCTGCGGAACTCCAGACTTGATTTGATGGATGTCTGATACTGCACTGTTCATTTTTACTTGATGACTTGAGTAGTAAGTATAGCTGACTGGGGAGGTGCAATTTAAGTTTGTATAACAAGCCGCTGTGCCACACTTTATCAAACGCTTGTTTGATGTCCAGAAAGACCGCTGGGCACACACTCTTGTTCTCCATGCTTTCCATTATGTGAGTGATGATTCGATGGCTTTGGTGAATGGTGGAGTGGCCTTCACGAAACCCCAATTGGTGCGATGGAATAAGTTGGTCTAGGTTTACAGCTTCCTTAAGGCGATTGAGTAGTAGTCGCTCAAGGATTTTGGAAAGAAGAGGTAGGAGGCTTATCGGTCTGTAGGATTGTGGTTGGGTAAGCGGTTTACCAGGCTTAGCAATCATTACTATCTGGGCATGTTTCCATAATATAGGGAAGTAGCAGAGTCGTAGAATGCTATTATATATTGTGGTAAGTAACACACTGGCTTTCCTGGGAAGGTTTTTCAGCACTTCTCCAACCATTAGGTCATATCCTGGTGCTTTTCGGACGTTTGTTAGTTGTATTTGTTGGGAAATTTCTGCTGGTGTGAAGGGTTTGATTGGCAGCGACAATTGGCACGCAGCATCTATGAAGGATTCAATTTCTCTGTCGTCAACATTATCTTGTGGTTGTGGTGTTGTAAAGACGTCAGCTAGATGTTTCGCAAAAGTATTGGCTTTATCGGTATCATATCTGGCCCAGGTATTATCGGCCTTTTTTATAGGAGGGATAGTTACTATTGGCCGCTAGAATTTTTTTGTTGCCTTCCATATACAGTGTGTACATAAAGTAAGGAATAAATTCATTATCTAGAGAAGGGAAAGCTTTTCGGAAAAATCCTCAGACATGTCAACCTTTGTTTTAAGATGCGCATCTTTTGACGTTCTAGTCGCATTGGTGACATCATTACTGTTCCGGATATGACGTCATCGGCATTTTTTTCAAATGGTAACCTCTATTTTTGACAGCGCCATTTAAAAGAGCATATTTTTCTGCCCACAACACATCAAAAGTTTTGTCATGTTACATAAGAACATTTTCGATAAAATTAATGTTATAGTGTTTTAAAATTAATTTATTTTATTCAGTTAATTGAACATACTAATTAATTCAGGGGACTAAAACGTGAAGATCTGTTGAAAACTCAATATTTGTAATTTTTGAGGTGAATCCAATACTTCCTTTATCGTAAAAGGAAGTAAAAAACATGAAAAGTCATAGTGACAATTTGGAAAGTACCGAAAGATCAAATGTTTTACGTTTGGCAGTACTAAAGTGTATTGTCAGTCTATGTCAAATTCGAGAGGTTAATAGGTTAAGTTTTGTTTGTTATTTGACACAGATTGACGCAAAACTTAACGTACAAATTTCGAATTTGGCATAGCTTGACAGTGCTACCAACACTGCAGTAGTAAGTGACATGACTTTATTCCACTAGTGGCATGTTTATTACTTCCTTTTACGATAAAGGAAGTATTGGATTCACCTCAAAAATTACAAATATTGAGTTTTCAACAGATCTTCACGTTTTAGAGTACCCTGAATTAATTAGTATGTTCAATTAACTGAATAAAATAAATTAATTTTAAAACACTATAACATTAATTTTATCGAAAATGTTCTTATGTAACATGACAAAACTTTTGATGTGTTGTGGGCAGAAAAATATGCTCTTTTAAATGGCGCTGTCAAAAATAGAGGTTGCCATTTGAAAAAAATGCCGATGACGTCATATCCGGAACAGTAATGATGTCACCAATGCAACTAGAACGTCAAAAGATGCGCATCTTAAAACAAAGGTTGACATGTCTGAGGATTTTTCCGAAAAGCTTTCCCTTTTCTAGATAATGAATTTATTCCTTACTTTATGTACACACTGTATATGGAAGGCAACAAAAAAATTCAAGCGGCCAATAGTAACTATCCCTCCTATAAAAAAAGTCCGATAATACCTGGGCCAGATATGATACCGATAAAGCCAATACTTTTGCGAAACATCTAGCTGACGTCTTTACAACACCACAACCACAAGATAATGTTGACGACAGAGAAATTAAATCCTTCATAGATGCTGCGTGCCAATTGTCGCTGCCAATCAAACCCTTCACACCAGCAGAAATTTCCCAACAAATACAACTAACAAACGTCCGAAAAGCACCAGGATATGACCTAATGGTTGGAGAAGTGCTGAAAAACCTTCCCAGGAAGGGGCCCCTTGCTGTATCTGTTGTATGTTACTGATTTGCCCTTACATGTTAAATGCGCGCAAATCGTTAGCTTCGCTGACGACACAGCCTTCACTGTATCTGCCGATACGGTAAAGGAACTCACTTATAAAATTGAAATTTGTCACCAGGAGTTTAAAAACTGGTGCATACAAAATCAACTTGTACTCAACATGAACAAAACTGTTTGCGTGAACTTTAATGCCTTGCAGAATATCAAGGGCATTCCATATAATTCCCAATTGTGCGCTTATCTAGGCATACATATCGATTCTAATCTCGACTGGAAGAAACAGATTGACTTAGTATGTAAAAAACTGAATTGTGCTTACTATGCTATTTTAAAACTAAAGCCTGTACTTGACACGTCCGACTTAATACAGGTATATTATGCCTTGGCTTTCAGCCACATGACTTATAATGTTTTGTTATGGGGTATGGCTACCGAATGGAAGCGAGTATTTGTTCTCCAAAAGCGTCTAATTCGCCTGATTTTTAACATTAAACCACGCCAGTCGTGCAAGTCCTTTTTTTTTGGAGAACAACTTACTAACATTTCCATCTATAATGCTTTTCAAATTAGCAGTATTTGCGCATCAACATATGCACTACTTTACAACGAGTAACAATTCTCATCAATATCCCACCAGACATGGTGACCTGTTAGCCATACCTAGGCATCGGACTGCTAAATTTCAAAAGTCTCCCATGTATAATTGTATTAAAATCTACAACTCGCTACCAATACAAATGAAATCATATAAAATCGATAAATTTAAGATTACACTTAAATCCATTTTAATTAAAAAATGTTTCTATGACTATAACAATATTGTATTACATTAGGTATTACCTTTATCTGACAATGTCCATGTCACTCTTGTAGTTGATCTGTTGGCAATAAACTATACTTACTTACTTACTTACTTACTTACTTACTAGTTGGTGCGTTAGTCTATTGTAATAGGTTTTGTCTCGCCTATCTCTAGTTCTCTGCCATTGTTTTCGTGCCCTCCGTTTCTCAGTAATAAGATTTCGTAAATTCAGAGGAATGTTGTTTGTTGCAGGTGATGCTTTTGGGACGGGGGTGGCTTGCCATGCAGCTTGTTGTATAATTGTAGTCAAATACTGGGTTGCCTCGTCAATGTCTTGGGCATCCTTTATTCTGATACCAAGATTAATTTCATTTTCTAGGTAGTTTCTAAAGTAATCCCAATCAGTGTGATTATTGCATAATTTTAAAGGGGAGTCTTTCTTGATGACCGTCGTGCTGGTGCTTAGAATGATTGGTGTATGATCAGAGGAGAGATCGAAGTTGGATTCAGCTTGATGGTAAGTATTCGCTATGCCATTGGTAATTGCATGGTCAAGTAAATCTGGCAGTTTATGCGGGTCACTGGGCCAGTATGTTGGTTCACCAGTTGAAATGTAGTTAAAATTGTTTCGTTGGACTACAGTTAACAGTTTACGTCCTTTCGGGGTGGTAATCCTTGAGCCCCAAGCAGTATGTTTGCAGTTCCAGTCTCCCGCTGCAATAAATTTTGGGCCCAGTTAGCAGGAATTCTTCATATTCTTCAGTTGAGATGAGATGACGGGGTGGGCTGTAGATGGACGCAATGACCAAAGAATAAGGGAAAACTTCTATTTTTATTTTTGCACTTTGGATTTTGTTGGTCAGAAAAGGCTGCATCTCATAGTGGGAAATTGTGTTTTTGACAATTACAGCTGATCCGGCGTGAACGGTGCCGTCTGGGTGATTAGCAAGGTAAGTAGTATAATTCGGTATTTTAATTATTGTTCTTTCGGTGGCATGGGTTTTCGAAATCAGTAAAATATCAATTTGTTGGAGTTGTAAAAATGTGATTATTTCCGGGATGTGTCGGGTAATGCCATTGGCATTCCAGGTGCCGATACGTATGTAAGTAGCCATTCTTATGCTATTTTATTAATTACTGTGGACATTATGTTGAGTACCATGCTATTTTGACTTATAAGTTGCGCAAACATTGCTTTAAATTCTGCAAGGAAATTGGAGAGTAGTTCATTAATGTTGTTTTGTCCTGTAGCTGCTTGTTGGTATGTTGATGTGTTTTGAGGAGTGTATGTACTGGCTTCATTATTTGCATTGCTGGTTCTGCTTTTGAGGGGGGGAAAGTTAAGGTTATCCGTAGTGGGGGGCATCTGGTAGTTTTGACGCGGGTTATTTGTTAGTGTTCTATATGTTGCATTTCTGGATCTCTGGAGGTTTTTATACACCATTTATAGTTGGCCGGGTGACTTCCTTGGCATAGGGCACACTTAGCTGGGGTGTCTGGGGGTTTCTTGCATACAGAAGTGCTATGTGTTGCACCGCATTTAACACAATTATAGGGTCTATTGCAATAAGTTTTAGTATGGCCATAACTCTGGCAACGCATACATTGTGGTATAGTATTTTTTGTTCTGGTTGGTTCAATCGTAACTTTTATGTTACTTAGGTATTCTACTTCAAATATCTTTTTATTATTTTCGTTTGGCTCTAAATCTACCATGAATAGCGGTAGTGGCAGTTTAGTTGTTCTATGGCGTATATTTATGATATTACGTACTTTATGTTCCAGTGCTGCTAGTTCTTTTGTTATAAGTTCGGTTGGAATAGTGTGATGAAGATTGCGGATAGCTATTCTGTAAGCCCTTTCTTCCTTAATCTGGTAAGTATGATGTACTATATTCTCGTTTCTAAGGTGTGCCGTAAGTTTCCTATATGTATCTATAGTTCGGGCGTTAACTTTGACTGTATTATTGGCCAAGGCTGATGTATAATATTGTTCTTTCTCAATCACGTTCGTGATCTCATCAATCATCTGATCATAATTATTAACTCCATAAATGTATATCGGTGGAGGTTTGGGGATTTTTGGGGGTGGATTGCTGGGGCCTGGCTCAGGGTTATTGTTTTCACTTCTTATTTGGGAGAGTACATCATATCTGTTAGAAGTCAATGTTTGGCTAGATTGTTGTGTATTGAGTGTTGTCTGGGAGTTTCTTCTCCTTTTCTTAGCAACCGTTTGCCAGCTGTGTTTCGGGATTGTTGGGTTATTTTGGTTGTCATCATTAGAGTGGCTGATTGAACTTGCATCGTCGTCGTGTTCCGTTTTGTCTTCGCTTGCATCAGTATTGTCGACATTTGCAGGTTTAAATGTTTGTTGACTTGAAATCAATTGCATCGCCTGGGGGAATGTATTTGTATAAGGATTTATTATAAAGGAGGGGGGCAGTAAAGTTTGATTTTGAGGTGCGTTTGTAAATTGCGGGGTAGTTTGAATGCTGTATAGACCTTGCTGTTGTACATGCGGAGAATTTTGTGTGTTGGGAAGGTTAAATGTATAACCATAATTTTCTCGAGAGGTTTGTGCATTAAATGCTGCAGGGCCGGCGCCGGGCGGTCCGGGACCGCATCCGTTTCCAATAATTGGAAACATGGGTTTACAGCTTACATACAATAAAATATGTTTGTTTATACGTACAGTTTAATGGATTGTTATTGTATGTAATTGATATCACTCAAATATTGTTGACCTCAGGTTCACTTATCAACATATGGCACATACGAACTTTCAAAGATAGTAGAGCGCTACGAGCATGTTTACAACTTGAAAGTCAAATGACCACTATATTTATGAATGCATAAGCAACAATTACAATGTTCACAAAAGATGCTAAAAATGGCTCCTCCTTTTTTGTTAGCACAAAAAGCTCAGTTGAATATGCTGTAAGACTTCTTGCAACAATTATGGTAAAAAAATATGCTGCTATTAGATCTTGCCATTCTAGATGAGTATGAACACAAGTACTATTAATAGGAGTAGAAACGCGAAATAGGTTAAAAGCTCAATATCGCAAAATTGCGGTGGCCACAGATCTGCCAAATATTCTCTCCGTATATCATCGTGCAGTTGGCTTATCAATAATAATTGGAGAATGTTGTTTCAATATTCAATATCGTTTAGCATGCTTAAATGGGGTGAAATTGATATTTAAAGGCGATTTTGATACTCACATAGCTTACAAACTTTTCACTGTCCCTTACCTGATCGACTCATTTCAAGAGCCCCATGTGTATCTATTACTCACTAATATTAAATTTTTTAATGCCGAGGACAAAGTTATACAACCCAAAATACAATTTCTAAGGTACTCTAGATCCAACAATTGTATTTTTAACGAATGTAATATATAAAGGCGTCAAAAATTATGCGTTATAAACTTAGGTTATTGTATGTAACAGTCCGATTAATGTCATATATTTGTTAGTATTAGGCCGTTCGCTCACTGAGACGACGCGATTACGATGCAGCTGACGAGAAACTCATAAGCGATAATCGCGTGGCGACTGTTCTATGGGCTTATGTACTTCACTGCACACTGCTGCGACTGCGATCCGATTGCGATGCAACTTGCACAAAATAATTGCCCGCGACTGTCAGTTTTCATCGCGAAGCGATTATTTGCTTTGAGGTTGTGAGGTAAAATGCAAGGAATTCAAAATTAGCACAAAAATACCCTTGTATTGATGCCGCGTCGGATTAATGGAAGGAGAACCTTAATTATAACGTAAGAAAATATAAAATAGAAATTTTTTAAATTTTATTTAAAAAAAGTAGGCTTTTTTAAATTAATTTCAGTGCGTGACGTGGCACCTTTTTTCACTCAGTAAAGAAAAATGGCACTTTGTTTTTAACTTAGGTATGAACGATTTTAAATAGACGTTTCCTTAGCTACCAGAACTGAGCAACGCACTCGACTAAAATGAAGGCAAATAAAATTCAAAACAAGGAAAAAGAACTCCTAAAATATTGATTTAAGACAGTCATGGTATATTAACGTTGACGACATCTACTGATACCTTATTAGGTTATGCGCAATTCAAATAGCGAAGATTTTTTGGAGAAAAAATACTGAAAATGTCAGAACCAATATTTTTTCAACGGTGGTGCATACCACTAATCGAGAAAATGCATTCAGGCTAAAGAAAGGAAGCGGGAACTAGACCCTTCATTGAGCCCGAGTGTCGATGCTTTGCAGACAGGCAAATCTAATCTAATTCGAAGATAAAGTGTGTCACGGAAATATCTCAAAAGATGCGATACGTCAAGGACACTTCAAGAATGGCCCACTTGTCCCGTTTTGTGAGTCCAATGTAAACTATATTATTTGCATTGGCTACATTTCAGGAATAAAACCTAGCATTAATTTAACCGACAACGCGTAACGCAGTGGTTAAGAGCTTCAGGCTTGCAATAAGTGGGTAGGCGGAATTTTCCGCCATTCATTGGATCGGTATCGGCCACTATTCGGCGTTGGGATACAATAATAAATTAACGGCGCTTTTCGCGGGAGATTGGTCTGCGGTGAATAAATAACCTGACCACACACTACACATGCTACACACACAACACACACTGATACGATAACCTGAAGGTATATAAAGTTGGCGGCCGAACTTTCCGGATCACAGACATGGCCCTTCTGGTTCAAGTCTGCCATACGAGCGTACGTACATAACTATTAACCGTCGTTATTCATTTGGCACTTTTTTTGTTAGTCGCCATTTCAAGCGTTGACTACATCAGGTGAAAATTAAAATTTCTATTACTTCTAGGGTTTAACGTAAACAACGGCCACACACTATTTTGTAGGAAAATCTATGATGGATAAGAGGACGAAAATTTAAGATTCACCCACAGACGTAAAAGCTTATTCTTCTTAACATAGGATTTCGGCTTAGACCGCGTAGTATTTGTATATGAACATCCAGCATTTTCTGGCTTAATATGCCTTGCACTTTGTGAAGTCGAGCAAAAACCCGCGCGATGGTCATGCTCTTTGGTGGCTCGTGTTGTTTGAGTATCTTGAGAACGAGGATACTTAGGCAGATTTGGCGTTTTGCTGTTTGTGCATCCATATTCACTAACATTGAGTGAAAGTCGCACTAAGAACCGAAGATCGGTGTAGAGCTATTGAAATATAACGTCCCACTTGGTACGTCAATTGAAATATTTATATGATAAATTTAATATATAACTTACCTCACAAACGTCAATATTTGACATACAAATATTGTTCAGTTATATCTTTCTAATTATTTAAATATTTGCTCCGGCTAGTCAGTAAAGCTAAAGAAATACTCCTTACCCTCAGCTGAATGGTGCTTCTTAATAACAAGTATTACTGCTTGTTCAAATATCTGATTAATATATAAAGTAATTTTACAGTTACTTTCAGGTCTTTACTGATATTTTAAATATCTTAACGACATTCATATATGCTTATTGACTTATCAATGACGTAAGGATAGTCAGTTTGTTTTATATAACTTTTAATAAATATTTAAAACCCAAAATCCCTAATTTACAAATCCCAATCTTAAATTAAATCAAAAAGGTTATAATTTCAAAATATAATGGCCTAAACTCGCCGAGTACTCAGAACACGAAAAGAATTTAGATAAATAATAATAATTCTTAGTTCTAAATACAATTTCCTTAATATTAAACACACAATTTAAATATTCTTGAAGTATTCCCAAAAGTTGTTCGAAAAGTTATGAAACAAACACTGACCTTAGCGTCGCTTTAGCGTAACCTGATCAGCAACCTATAGAATTCCTCTGCAAACGAAGCAGGACAGCTAACAGTAACTGGCTGGTTGAAATCTCCAATCACCTTCCAAAAAGCTCTTTGGATATGTTGCTATCTCCCAGATAGCACTTCTCAATTGAATGCACAACACTCACGTAAACACTGACTCTACGTTAAGTATATTGTAAGTTATTTACTTGGTAATATAACTTCAATATGAAATTGAAAACACTTCAATTATGTCGACTTGATAGACGGTTTGATTTGTTGAATTTACTTTGTATCATTACCAGATACTTTCTGTGTAATGATCTTTTACTTAAATTCAATTAAAAATACCAATTGGTTGGGATTGAACCACCATCGGTTTTAATATGACCGTCTCGAGTCGAATTTCAAAATTGAACTTTTTTATAATATTGTTTATTTACTTCTCTTTGGTTACCCGTAACTATTCACAACATATCGATTGTACATAAACTTTTTAAATTAACTATCTGGATATATTTTATATGAATAAATGTGCCATGCAGACTGCATGTAACATTACAGTTATTCCCTCCAATTTTAGAGCAAAAGATCGCAAAGAGCTTTTTGTTTAAAATTGTTAAATCTCCATTCTAATAACTATAACCATTGCAACCCAACAATTTTTAAATAATTAATGTATAACTTTAATCACTAATCAACCCACCATTGGATTAATTCATTGACAATTATACCATGACATAAAGAATTCATTGACTTTTATACCAAGACATAACCTCTTTCCAATCAATATTATTTTTGACTTTGACATTAGATACAATCACATCATTTGGTACATCATTATTTGACGTTTCTGTGTGGTATTTTTTCAAATTAATTACATTTTGTGTATATTTATATTTATTTTGACCTGGATAATTTAATACATACGCGTTTTCGCCTATTTCTTTTACGACTTCGTAAGGTCCTTCATATAACAAGAAAAACTTTTTTATTGTTCTTTCTAATGTCGATGATTGAACATGATTCCTAACTACATTATTAAAATTAATATAAGATACGTTAACCCCATTTACGTCAATAAGTTATTTAAGTTTATTGTTAATACTTTTTTTTTTAATTGGCATATCATTTCTGCTATATGAAACCAAAAGTCTCACAATACTGTATCGCATAAGACACAGTTATTAATTAATAATCAACACCACATTGGATACTGATCCATAAATAGATCCCCTGTTCTTCTAAACAGAAGTCTTTTAAATACTGCACCACATCGGATACAGTTCATATTTTTTCTTAAATAGCACCACATAGGATACTAATCATTTAGATCTTCCGTTATTCTAAACAGAAGTCTTTCAAATACTGCACCACATCGGATACAGTTCATAATTCTTCTTAATATATTCGCAAATCACATTCTGTGAAACACATTCAGAACCGCCAACATCTACTCAACTAAGCTTCGATTGGTTAATTCTACAATTCCATGCTGTTATCCGGGTTTACGGCAACATGAACACGCTTAAAGCCGAGGAAAATCGCTTTGATTTACCGCAAAACTATTGACATAAGGAAATTATGTTTGAGGTTAAGTATCTAAAAAAAATGCAAAGTACCCATGGAAAGAAACTACGCTAGGACCCTACAATGAACTATTTACATATCTACAACAAAACAAATACATTAACCTATTTAAGTGAAATATCACGAGTAAGTACTTTACTTGTTAAAAACCCCAATTAACTAAACAAAATTAATCCAAACGATCCCAAAATTAATAAACCCTAAAGTTGAATTTCATCACATTGGCCAAAAATAAACTACTCAAAATTTATGTGATTATCCGAGGACTTCAGTGTCTTAGTTTGACTCGTTTATGGTGGTTCCACACTCTAGCTTCTGCATTTTCTCTTATTGAACAAGTTATCCTAAGTACCAACTTTACTTCCTTCCAGGTATCGATTTCAAAAAACTTACTGGCTTCTAAACTAGCCCAAACCACTTCCTTGTCATTAACATTCATCTGACAACCATACACATAAAAAGACACCTTTCTGCTCTTGTCACATTGGTACACACCTCGCAAATACGAAACAACATCTGTTTTCGTCCAATTCTGGCTCCCAAAGATATCATTCTCCAATTCAGAACTGTCAAGAATAAACTTTTTAGCACCAACACCTAGCTTATCCCCGTTTTCCTGCACAATAATTCCCCCAGTAAAACGAACTTTGCTATCATTCGTTCTATTCCCCCATTCCTTACTCACATTCATTACTTTAGCATTTAATGTACCCGTCTGAATACTGACATCGCTTTGACAGTTGTCAATTTTACCTTCAAAATCTAATTCCCCCTTAATTTTTCCTACTTTGAAACCATTCACTTGCATTTCATTCTCAACAGGCTCCACTACCTCACTCAATTGTACCTCCAAATGTTCCTGTACTTCAGCTCCAATATTCTCCTTCTCACACCTAAACATACCCAAACTGGTATCAACTATGTCCACCTTCGTTGACATTTTAGAAATACAGACATCCAATCTGTTTAAAATTTTCTGACTATTAGTTGACATTTGATTCCTCATTTCTTGGTTATTGTTTGCCATTTCACCTTTTATATCGCTCATTTGAGTTGACATTTTAGTTATCATTTCTTGCATTAATTTTAACATATTATTTTCGCTGGTACTATTCCCTGTACTAACCCCTGATGTACTAGCCTCTACTATTGGATTGACTTCCATATTTGTTACATTGTCACCTTGTTCTAATCTAATTGCCTCCATTTTATTAAGGTTTCTTGCTGGTTTTTTAAAACCTGACCTTAAATTCATGAACTAAAAGTTTCCTTGTTATATAAGCCCTATCGAGCCCCACGTTGGGCGCCAATTGAAATATAACGTCCCACTTGGTACGTCAATTGAAATATTTATATGATAAATTTAATATATAACTTACCTCACAAACGTCAATATTTGACATACAAATATTGTTCAGTTATATCTTTCTAATTATTTAAATATTTGCTCCGGCTAGTCAGTAAAGCTAAAGAAATACTCCTTACCCTCAGCTGAATGGTGCTTCTTAATAACAAGTATTACTGCTTGTTCAAATATCTGATTAATATATAAAGTAATTTTACAGTTACTTTCAGGTCTTTACTGATATTTTAAATATCTTAACGACATTCATATATGCTTATTGACTTATCAATGACGTAAGGATAGTCAGTTTGTTTTATATAACTTTTAATAAATATTTAAAACCCAAAATCCCTAATTTACAAATCCCAATCTTAAATTAAATCAAAAAGGTTATAATTTCAAAATATAATGGCCTAAACTCGCCGAGTACTCAGAACACGAAAAGAATTTAGATAAATAATAATAATTCTTAGTTCTAAATACAATTTCCTTAATATTAAACACACAATTTAAATATTCTTGAAGTATTCCCAAAAGTTGTTCGAAAAGTTATGAAACAAACACTGACCTTAGCGTCGCTTTAGCGTAACCTGATCAGCAACCTATAGAATTCCTCTGCAAACGAAGCAGGACAGCTAACAGTAACTGGCTGGTTGAAATCTCCAATCACCTTCCAAAAAGCTCTTTGGATATGTTGCTATCTCCCAGATAGCACTTCTCAATTGAATGCACAACACTCACGTAAACACTGACTCTACGTTGAGTATATTGTAAGTTATTTACTTGGTAATATAACTTCAATATGAAATTGAAAACACTTCAATTATGTCGACTTGATAGACGGTTTGATTTGTTGAATTTACTTTGTATCATTACCAGATACTTTCTGTGTAATGATCTTTTACTTAAATTCAATTAAAAATACCAATTGGTTGGGATTGAACCACCATCGGTTTTAATATGACCGTCTCGAGTCGAATTTCAAAATTGAACTTTTTTATAATATTGTTTATTTACTTCTCTTTGGTTACCCGTAACTATTCACAACATATCGATTGTACATAAACTTTTTAAATTAACTATCTGGATATATTTTATATGAATAAATGTGCCATGCAGACTGCATGTAACATTACACTATTTATAGTCCGATTCTGATGATGCAGGCTGCAAGGTCTTGCAAAACGTTAGTGAATATGGATGCACAAACAGCAAAACGGCCAAATCTGCCTAAGTATCCTCGTTCTCAAGATAATAATAATAATAATAATAATAATATTGTCTTTTATTGGCCAAACAAAACAAAAAGGTATTACAAAATAAATTCATATACATAAATGATTTAGTTTTTCTGAAGAAAAAAAAATATACAAAAGAAACAATATCTATACATAAATATAGATAAAGGTAAAAAAACAGATATGGCCAACGAGGCGAAGTTCAGAAATTTGATAGTTATATAATAGCTATCAAGATTCTGCTCCTCCACTTAACCTCATCTTCTATTAAATTTTTTAATCGAAGCTGGTGCAGGAAAGTCATTATTTGAAAAATACAAAATTTAAATACATTATGAAAAGTACAACAGAGAAAAACAAAACGAAAAAGAGCGAGCTGCTGTTAAAATACAGTAATGATTGATAACATATTGTATCTACCAATTTTTTTTCTTTTTTTTTCTCAAACAACACAAGCCACCAAAGAGCATGACCATCGCGGGGGTTTTTGCTCGACTTCACAAAGTGCAAGGCACATTAAGCCAGAAAATGCTAAGTGTTCATATACAAATACTACTCGGTCTAAGCCGAAATTGTATGTTAAGAAGAATAATTAGAGTAACCGCGAAAGCCTCAAACAGTATAAGTGAAAGCTTCTTTAGTGGACCAGCTCGTTCGCAATTATGGTTGATACAAATAGAATTTATATGCTGTCTGCATAGCTCTTCAAACTGTAACCTGTAACCAATAAATTTAAATGTACGGTTGAAAATTAAATATTGTTGTAAAATTGGAATGTTATTAAACCTGTAAATTATCTTAACATCCCCGAACAATTTCAAGCATAATTGAATAAGCGCATTTTATTAGAATAAACACGTCTGCACATGAAACACGTTTACCAGACCGAAAGCGAATTAAAACTTTGAATAGCAACATTAGCAATTAAAACAATTGGACTCGCCCGTCGCACTTTCAGCTGAACTAACTAACCGCGAGAGGCCCGAATAGAATATGATTCATATCAAAGGAAATTTGTGTTATTTGGAATCACATTCCGTATAACACACAATGCATTTAAATATGCTCGGCGGCCACGTCCTCCACGACTGGCGAAACTGAGTTATCGCTCAATTTGATTTCCTCGTGTCCTTTAATTACAGCGGCCACAATCCAAATTGGGGGAAACAAAACGCAAATCGCCTGATGGACGCGGACAAGGCGCCCATAATTTATGCCGCGTCCACGTACGTTGTCCTGGGAAATCCGCCTTCATCCATAATGGAGAAGTGTAATCGACGTGACTTTCCCGACCGCCTTCGTCTCGAGGTGCACATTTTCTTCTTGTCGGTTTCTGTATCCTTTTGTAGAATTAGAGATCTCGCTGTAAACATCGCGTATTGATTTCGGGGAGTCCCTTGCAAGCAAAAAAGCTCTAGCTGTAGCTTGACTCGCAGCAAAAACCATCTGCTAAAGCATCAAACCACAATTTGCAAGAATTGCCTGGGCATTTTATTGTATTGGCGCCCTTCTCCCACAACGGTCAAATAATAAACTGTTAATGAGTAGGCGATCGGACTTCTCAGTTGAAGAAGACCAACTACATTTTAGTGAAGTACATACTTCAACTTATCATGCAAGGAATGCTGATAGATGTAAGAGGTCGAAGCAGCCGCATTTTCTGAACCATTCAGATTATCAGCATAATTAACAATACCTCCTAACTCACTTTACCTAAATTTTGCAGGAGAGGGTAAAAACTGATTGCCACTTCGAGCGTTTGTGTCGTTTGACACATACAATGCTATACAGATAGGAGGTATTGAAGTAAAAATTTCAAGATAGGAGGTATTGTTTTTTTCCGGTTTTGCCGACATTTTCAAATTATCTGCACATAGGAGCTATTGAAATTATGCGCAGTAATGTTAGGAATCGATTGCTGTATAAATCGTAATTTTGACAATTTTGTAAGATAGGAGGTATTGTTACTTCACTGACAATATGAAGTGAGATGGACTAATATGGTCGGTGACGTCAATAAAATTTGGAAAGGAAATACAACAAATTCAAGCAGTTTGCAGGAAAGTTAAAACTGAAGGTCTGCTTGATTAAAAATAAACATAATGAGCGTGTTACTAACGCTGCTGAAAATAAAATATCCTAATCTTGCAAGTTCAAGATAACCATTATTCAGAGAGAAGATGATAAAATCCCTGTAGAAGTTATCAAATTGCTAGGTGAACAAGGAGTTAACCTATTGCATGGAGTGTGCAGCAGAATATGGAATTCTGGGAGGGATCTAAAAAAGTTATAAATCCATATTTAGTACTCTACACAAAAAGGGTTTCCTATCATAGTACACGAACTACCTACCGACTTCTTGCCTTGGTCATTCATGCCGCTAGAGTACTCCAACTAATTCTCAATGAAAGATGGAAACATGACATATGTGTGTTACCATATTGCGGAGGTACAGAAGAATTTTGTTATGGGTAATAGTGCAGGGATGCGGAAAGTTCGTTCCCCACATTTCGTTCACCACATTTCGTACCCCACATTTTGTTCCCGGGATATTTCGTCTCCCCACATCTCGTACCCGGAAACTTCGTTCCCGAGCGAGCTCAATTTGTCTCCTAGATTACAGAGTGTTGAAAAACGAGTGCATCTATCGGAATACAGTTAGAAAGTGAAATTTATTTTAATTTATTTATTTATTATAATAAACTTATAAGAACAAAATAAATTGTATTTATTAAAAATTACGATTTAATCTAAGTATCTTCCTGATATTTTGTATAGGGCCATAATTTCTCATTCTGGACAACTTTTCTTAGTAATATTTTGCAGTATCATGAATAAAAAGGGTAGTTTACCTGAAAAGAAAATAGTGTTTGCTTAACTGTCAATGCCGACTTGTTTTTGAAAAACTGAAAATTTTCTTAAAATTCTCTACAAACCAAGCAGGAATTATAATTCCTGTAACATTATTATGCAAAACTAAAAATAAAATTTAATTTCCTCTTGTAAACTCAAGCCGGGGTCATACTGTATGTAGTTCTTATAGGTTTATTATAATAAATAAATTAATTAAAATAACTTTCATTTTCTAACTGTATACCGATGGATGCACTCGTTTTTCAACACCCTGTAATCTAGGAGACAAATTGAGCTCGCTCGGGAACGAAGGTTCCGGGTATGAGATGTAAGGAGAGAAAATATCCCGGGAACGAAATGTGGGGTACGAAATGTGGGAAACGAAATGTGGGGAACGAACTTTCCGCAAATCCGGTGCAAGACAACATATACTAAATGTAAAAAGGCTGATCGTGGACGTTCGACAATACAATATGTTTCGTGGGCTATCGCCATGCTTTTGCTTCTGTGAAGTAGTTAAGTTGAGAAGTATTTGGAGAATTGGGTGTTCGTACTCATCTCATTCAGTTCATACAATGATTATACCGGGTGATCATAAATGGTTGCGATTTTTTGTTTCGAAGGTTAGTAACGTTTTCAAAATATTGCTTTGGCAGACCTGATACTTAAAACAATACACTGGCGTGCGAAATATAAACAAAATGTCATTTTGACATTTATTTGTTCATAGATTTTATGAAATAAAAAATTCCTGTTTGAAAATGGTTTTTACTATAGAACGCAATACATTTACTGTAATGGCATATTTCCGAACTGGCGTAAGAAATGAAAACGGTGATTTTAAATATTCACGACAATCGGCATGCTACCAGTTTGTCGAAATGTATTCAGAAGAAGAAGTGGATTATCATGTTTTTTCACAACATTGTGAAAGAGTAGTTGAACGCTTTTTCAGTACTGGTAATGTAGGAATCGGCAAGTCTACTGGGCGTGCAACAGTAGTTACACCAGATGTTGTGGAAAATGTAAACCAAATTATTACCCAAAGTCCCCACCTTTACATACGTCGTTTATCCCAACAAATAGGTGGATTTGTGATTTGAATAAACCATGACTCTACCTTTTTCCATATTTTCCATTATTTTAGGTCTTTTCTATGGCTCCTCCCGAATAATCCTGAAAAAAGATTTGTATTTACACCCCTACAAATATTCGATGGTCCAACAACTCGTACCTCCTGATTTTTTTCAAAGAATCCAATTTTGTCATTGGTACAACAATTTCCGAAATAACGACATGGAAGATCTTGTTTTTTTTCTGAAAAGGCTTGGTTCCATCTTAATGGATATATAAATTCTCAAAATTATAAAAGTTGGTCAGGAAATAATCCCCACAATGTTATTGACGTGCCTCTGCATTTAGTAAAAGTTGGTGTTTGGGGTGCAATGTCCCGAAGGTAAATTGCGCATGAACAAAAATGTAACACTGAACATAAAATGTAAAGTTGAACATACCTCCTTCTTGTATTTTTCTCCAAAAAGTTCATCAAGACCTAACAACTAGCGTAAATCACTAACCTGAACCGCCGAGAGCGCAACAACATTGCTTTAAACATTACGAGACGATAGCGGCACCCACAACATTTTTACGTACCCTGATCGAACTATAAAACATACTCCACTCTCAGCGCATGCTCTATAGATCGGACCAGGTACTAAACTTAACCCGAATTATTGCGCCAATTTTCTTTAATGAAACAATTAATGCTGAGAGATACCAAAGACTCCTTCTTGAACTATTTATAAACCAGATGGATGATGTGAAACTAACAAATGGATATTACCAAGAGGGCTCAGCCGCTGCCCACACGCCACGAGCAATAGTAACTTATTATACAAGACGATAAAGTTAAATTTTATCGACGAGTGAATCGTTTAACGTCGAGACGAAGTCGAGACGTTAATGATTCAAGAGTGGATAGAAATAACTTTATCGTCGCGTATAATACAATATTTTTTTCTATAGCAAGAAATTTAACAATTTCAAAAGAAAATAAGGACAGTCAATCACATTTCAAAATGTCAGTAGCTAGATTGGGTTGCTACGATAATACGAAGCTGTTACATTTAATTTAAACAAAAGTTAGAAAATTAAATTACTTTATCTATCCTTGATGTTAAAGTTCTACTTTATCTACCCTTGCTGTTAAAGTAACGCTTGACCTTTTGTTTTGAGTTGATAAAAGCACCCTTGAACATGTGCTATAGAAAAAATAGTAATTTATTATACAAGACGATAAAGTTAAATTTTATCCACGAGTGAATCGTTTAACGTCGAGACGAAGTCGAGACGTTAATGATTCAAGAGTGGATAGAAATAACTTTATCGTCGTGTATAATACAATATTTTTTTCTATAGCAAGAACTTTAACAATTTCAAAAGAAAATAAGGACAGTCAATCACATTTAAAAATGTCAGTAGCTGGACTGGGTTGCTAAGATAATACGAAGCTGTCATATTTAATTTAAACAAATGTTGGAAAATTAAATTACTTTATTTACAACTGTTAAACAATACCGTTGTTATTTTGCGATTATTTGTCAATTATGATATATATTATTAACTAAAATCACAATGCCTGTTGTTTACATTTCATAATTACATCGATACCGCCATAAATGCATGGATACCACCATAATTACATCGCTAATACGGATTTATGTGCATATAATCAAACAGGCCATAAACTGCTTTTTCGAGTTAACAGTTAACAGTCTGTCAGTTTGAAAATAATAATTTACTCTTCTTTCGTCCCAAACCTAAAATGGAAAACGGTAGCGACAATAGTGCTGTATTCCCCCTGAAGTACGCCAAGCCGGCAAACAAGCTACACAAAATTTACTCCCAAAAAAGTCGAAGAAAACTTATGATATCGCATACAAAAATTTTCTGGAATGAATGTAAATAAAGTAGTTGTAAATAAAATAGCGTATTTCACTCGCATATAATAGCTATTATTAGTACACTCAAATGGCTTAAAGAACTCGCTCGCTTCGCTCGCTCGTTATTTAAAAGCCATCTTCGTGTAATAATAGCATCCATTATATGCTCGTATAATAATATACTATTATTTACAACTGTTAAACAATACCGTTGTTATTTTGCGATTATTTGTCAATTATGATATATATTATTAACTAAAATCACAATGCCTGTTGTTTACATTTCATAATTACATCGATACCGCCATAAATGCATGGATACCACCATAATTACATCGCTAATACGGATTTATGTGCATATAATCAAACAGGCCATAAACTGCTTTTTCGAGTTGACAGTTATCAGTCTGTCAGTTTGAAAATAATAATTTACACTTCTTTCGTCCAAACCTAAAATGGAAAACGGTAGCGACAATAGTGCTGTATTCCCCCTGAAGTACGTCAAGCCGGCAAAACAAGCTACACAAAATTTACTCCCAGAAAAGTCGAAGAAAACTTCTGATATCGCATACAAAAATTTTCTGGAATGAATGTAAATAAAGTAGTTGTAAATAAAATAGCGTATTTTACTCGCATATAATAGCTATTATTAGTACACTCAGATGGCTTAAAGAACTCGCTCCCTTCGCTCGCTCGTTATTTAAAAGCCATCTTCGTGTAATAATAGCATCCATTATATGCTCGTATAATAATATACTATTATCTATCCTTGATGTTAAAGTGTTACTTTATCTACTCTTGCTGTTAAAGTAAAACTTGACCTTTTGTTTTCAGTTGATAAAAACACACTTTAACATGTACTATAGAAAAAAAATTATTATTTAGAACAGTTTTTCCCAGAGCAATTGATTAGCGTAGGATTATGGCCAAGTCGATTAACTGATTTGAACCCTCTTTATTTCTTTCTATTTCCTTATTTAAAAAACCGTAGTCTTTAGAAATCCAGTTCAGAATTTGCAAGACCTGCAACAAGCAATTGAGGCTGCAATGGAAAACATAAAGCCTGAAATGTTAAGAAATGTTTTTAGTAGTTTGCATAGAAGGATTCACTGTAGTTTATGTGAAAATGGACATCCTTTCGTAGAACTGCTCTAAACACTTACCTTAACGGTTTTTTAAAATACATTGTTCTTCCAATTTATTCAATAAATTCAAGATTTTTACTCTTGATGTCATTGGTAAGTGCGCACGCCTACGTAAATGTCAATTGTGACGTACGGAGAAAATTGACAGCAGGGTAACCAACATTAACAGTGCCAACCTAAAAAAAAACGTTTATGATCACCCGGTATATGCTCCCAGTACTGCTAAAGTAAATGTGAGTACGGTTTTATTACAGCAGAGGCAGGTCTGCATATTACTTCCAATGTTTAACGTTTATGGAGAATTTGTAATGAGAATAGTCCTTGAGTATCATTTTGAAAGTAATGGCCAACATATCACCATCAACATTACCACTCACTCCTCAGAACTGGAGAATACAATAATACCACTCAAGACAGAAAGTAAACGATTGCGCCTATCTATAAATCAAGCTAAAACCAAAGTCACCACCGTAGATAGGGTCAATAATAATCAGGGTTATTCAGAGTATCTGGCTATGGGGTTGTCCATCACATTATTTGTATCTCTTTTCTTATTACAAATGATAAAAGTAGGAAACCTGAAGAACATGGACACATTTATATTTTGAAAGGCTCATATAAAGACTAATGAACATTTGGAAATACCCAGACTAGAATGGTTTGGTGTAATCATCACAGACCTGGATCTTTACTTAACTACTTAATTAAACTTTATAACTCTGTATTAACTGTATTAAAAATGGTACTTACCCCGATAGCTTTAAAATCGCTAGGGTGATACCTGTACATAAAAAAGGTCCTAAGAATAAATTAGAAAATTATAGGCCGATATCTTTGGTACCTGTGTTATCCAAGGTTTTTGAATTCTTGCTAAAAAATCCAATTGCATCATATTTTGAAAACAATAATATCTTTAGCAGCTTTCAATTTGGCTTTAGTAAAGGCAAATCTACTTCTTTGGCTATTAAGGGTTTGCTGGATTTTGTTATCGAGGGCCTTGAGAAAGAGCAGTATGTGAGTGCGACTCTATATGATCTAACTAAGGCCTTTGATTGCGTTTCTTTCGATATTTTGCTAGATAAACTTGCCTTTTACAAATTTGACAAAAATAGTCTTAATTTAATCGATAGTTACATAAAAAACAGAAAACAACTTACCTGTCATAATTATGATATATCAAATAAAACTACTCTTAATCATGGTGTTCCCCAGGGCTCAATATTGGGTCCAGTATTATTTATAATCTATATAAATGATCTTCACGTAGCGTTATCAAATATCCAGAAAACTCACAAAGTACTGTATGCGGATGATACTACAGTTCTGAATTCTAATTCTGATTTTGAAGCCCTGCGCAATGAAATACGCGTTAGTAACACTTGTCTATCTGAGTAGTTTTTGTCAAACAGGCTTTCACTGAACCAAGAGAAAACACAAGATATTATATTTACTCTCAAAAACTGTAACATGGGTAACGACTGCGAAGCCGTCAAGTTTCTCGGGGTTCAGCTTGATCCCAAGTTAATATGGGACAAGCAGGTTGCTCACGTGTCGGTAGCTTTAGCCAGAAATATCTATTTGCTAAAAAACTTAAAGTCTGTTGTTCCAAGCAACGTTTTATTGAGTGTATACCACGGGCTATTCATGTCATCTGCTACGTATGCCATTATAATTTGAGGTCACAGTAGTCACTCTGAACGCATATTTAGCCTCCAAAGAAAGGCGGTAAGAGTTATCGCTGGCTTAAGATATCGAGACGATGTTCGAGATACATTTAAAAATCTAGGTTTGTTAACATTACCATGTTATTACATTCTTGAATGTTTATTGTACATAAAATCGCATATTGATGAATATGGCGATAGCTCTAAAGGGCATTATAAGCTTAGGAATAATGAAGACATTACACAGCCTTTTCTAAGACTGAAAAAATCTAAATATGCATGTAACTATTATGCAATAAAATGTTTTAATAAGCTTCCTGCATCTATGAAAAGTATGACTGTGATGCAATACAAACAAAACTTGAAAAAGTTATCTAATTCTTAATGCTTTTTATAGTTATCAGGAACTTCTAATTACGCCTTTTAGATATTAATAGTAACTGTGATAACTCTCAGCTTTAATGCGTTTTTAATCTGTTTGTAAATGTCTTTTTTATGAAACTGATCAAGTACATAATCTATTATTGTAATATTTATTGTAACTTTCTTTGTTGACGTGTGCAAGCAGTTTTTTGTTATTGACACCAATAAAGTATCATATCATATCATATCATATCATATCCTTTAAAAGCTTTGAACGTAAAAACTAGAGGGAATTGAAATATTTTTTTTTTTTTTTATTAATTTACTTTACAATCTGTTGCGTAGCAACATTCAGTAAATGCTTTGATAATATACAGTGAAAATTCATGAACTGCGAACACGAGTAAATCAAGGCGAATTTACGATTGCCTAAAAATACGCCAAGACCGATGGACAGTCAGTCTAAGGTACTCTGATATTAATCCACGGGTCGTCTGCGTTGATTGTTTAAGTAATTGTTCAACGCAGACGCCTAGTGTAATTTTTTTAAATTAATTATTATATCACAGATATAATGTATGAGGTACTGTTATTCTGTGATTAATTCAGGTGATAAATTCAGAGTTGAAAAACAGGATTTTTAGAGATTAACAGTACAGTAAAAGAAGGTAGTTCTTAAAGTAAAATGCATTCTGAAGAAAGAAATAATTTCTTCCGAACAAACTAACTCAGTAAAAAAAAGATGCAAACAAAAATTAAACTATTTTTATTTCAAACAAAATTCAAGAAGTTTAAATTAGCTCTTGTCCAAAGAGCCTGCCTTCTTGCGCTAAACAATATCCTAAGCGATCATAGAAACGTATTAGTGCTAGTACTCTGAACAACCCTTTTAATTTTTAAACGCAGTTCTTCAAATCGTTAGTTGTAGTGAAAACGACTTTTCAGAGGCAGTTTTAGGCATATCTGTCACAGTTTCACAAAATTCCATACTTCTGAAATGGCCAACGGGAAGAATATCGCAGCTAAATCTACTAGTTCTGCAATTTATTTAAATAAATAGTCTGGATAGTCATTAGCGGTAATACAAACCTCTTTTAAATATCTGTCTTCATTGGGAACATTAGGGCTTTTGTGCTTTTGGGGAGAAACACGTCCAAAGTTTCCAAAATTTTAAATAACTCCATGTAACGTTGATAACGATAAAGAACGCCTATTTTCAAATGTTGTGAAAGAATTTTGAATTTCCCGGACCGTTGGACCCTGATAATATCATTTTACAATTTACACTGATCCGTTGCTTCATAGTTATCGATTTTAAGATAGAAATGACAGCAGATATTATCTACTGACAAAATACGCGAACTGTCAAAGTTAAATTCTCGGCATTTGTAAATTCGACATATCGTCTACCGTGTTCGTAGTAAGAAAAATCTCTCTGTATGTATATATGACATGTTGAAAATAATCCACTGAATATTTTCTTAATAAAACGTAATAGTTTTGTCAATTAGCTTAACCTAAAATCTAATTCTACTTTAATCGCTACACTGCACAAGTTCACACATCACTCGAAACGTGTTGGTAGGTGAGAGAATTTAAACCTTTTGAGCCGTGGTTCTTCAATGTCCTCGTCCATTAGATGCTCCACAAGAGTGTTTGGGTGGACACTGAGCCTGTCTTTATAGCGAACACTATATTTTTGAATTTCTTCGTTGACAGATGGAATGTCAAGGTCTCGCAGTATTACTTCATTTGGAACATACCATGGAGCGTCTACTATGGATCTAAGAACTTTTGACTGAAAACGTCTAAGGATGTCGATATTAGAGTTGCTAGCAGTACCCCATAGTTGTAAACCATATGTCCAAATAGGTTTGATTATGGTCTTGTATAGTAGTAATTTATTGCTAAGTGATAATTGAGACTTGCGGCCTAAAAGCCAGTACATTTTTTGGATTTTAATACCTAGTTGCTTCCTTTTCGTCCAAATGTGTTTCCTCCAAGTCAGTCGTCTGTCTAGGTGTATGCCTAGATATTTAACGCTCTCTGCTTGGGGTATCTGTCGATTGTTTAACTGAACCGGTGGGTAAATGTCCCTTTTAGTGGTGAAGGTTACATGTATAGACTTTGCTTCGTTTACTTCAATGCGCCATTTCTTACACCAGGTTTCTAACTGGTACAGATGATTTTGAAGATACTCGGATGCTGTGTTAGGGTCAGGATGTGATGATAATAGAACTGTGTCATCTGCAAAAGTAGCGACGGACGTTGTTTGTGATGTAGGAAGATCTGATGTATACAGCAGATACAGAAGTGGACCCAGAACACTGCCTTGCGGGACTCCTGCGTTGATGGGGTGTAAGGATGTTTGAGAATCACCATATTTGACAAGGAAGTTTCTATTAGAGAGGTATGATTTAAGTATTTGGTAGTAGTCTGGTGGTACGGTACTTTTAAGTTTGTAGAGCAAGCCATCGTGCCAAACCTTATCAAAAGCCTGCTGGACATCAATAAAAACTGCCGAGCAATAGCGTTTACTTTCAAAATCTTTAATAATTGTGTCTGCTACTCTGTGTACTTGCTCGATTGTGGAGTGATGCCTTCGAAAACCAAACTGGTGGTCGGGTATTATGTTATTATCTATGAGTATTGGTGTAATTTTCATAAGTAGTAACTTTTCGAAGACTTTTGACAAAACTGGCAACAAACTAATTGGTCTATAGGACGACACTTGCTCATTAGGCTTTCCAGGTTTGGGTATTAGTATTATTGTAGCTACCTTCCATTGTTCAGGGAAATATCTTAGTCGGAGGACTGCATTGTATAAGTAGGTAATATATCTAAAACCCTTTTCTGGTAGCTCTTTAAGTACTTTACCCGTTATTAGGTCGTAACCTGGTGCTTTGTGGGGGTTCAAACCCTTTAGTATAGCGGTCTTAATTTCACTTATTTTAAACGGTTGAATAGGTGGTGACATTTGGAATGGTGCCTGAAGGTACTCCAAAACTTCATTTTCTTCTTCTTGAGTAATTTTGGCAGCAAATGGTTTAAATACTTCAGATAAATGTCTAGAAAATGCTGAAGCTTTTTCTTGGTCACTTCTAGCCCATGTGTTATTCTTCAATCGAAGAGGTGTGATATGCTGCTGCGGTTGTCTGAGCTTCTTGGTGGCTTTCCAGAGCGAGTAATCGGAAGACTCCGTAGGTGTCAAATGTAGCAAATAATCTTGCACTGCTTGATTTTTTATGGAGCTAAGTAGATTTTTAAGTTCAACCGTTGCTCGATTAAGTGCTCGTTTGTCATCTGGATGTCGCGTAGTTTGCCACTTTCTGCGCAATTTGCGCTTTTCTGCAATTTTTCTCTTCACTAAAATAGGACAGTCAAGATTTTCATTATTATAATTATGAACTTTTGTGGGTGTTGCCTGCCACGCAGCTTGTTGAACTGTTTGGTTAAAAGTTTCAACTGCTTCAACTAGTTTCTGCTCTGTTTTCAAAGACATTTCCAGGCTGAGGGATTCGTCAATTAGTTCCCTAAATAGTTCCCACCTTGTGTGTTTATTGTGGAGAGTAGGAGGTTTCGTTTTGGGTAGTACTCGTGTGCACACTGTTATTATAATCGGGGAGTGCTCGCCTGTAAGATCTAGGCAGGATTGTGCTTTAAGGTTGTTTGGGCTTATTCCTTTGACAATGCAGAAATCAAGCAAGTCTGGCAGTTTTGTAAGGTCTGTAGGCCAGTTCGTTGGTTCACCTGTGGATATACAATGCGACCTATTGTTATTTATTGCTTTTAGTAGTTCTCTGCCTTTAGTAGTATTTATTCTTGAGCCCCATTGCACATGCTTGGCATTGTAGTCACCTCCGGAAATAAATCTATTTCCTAATGTTTGAAAATAATGTTCGAAATCCTCTTGTTTATTATTGTGCCTTGGCGGACAATAGACCGCAGAGATAGTTAAGGGGGCCATTCCAGTCTTCAATGGCTATCGATGTAGCTTGAAGATTTTGAAGTTGGTATTTAGGGAGTTCGTGGTGTCTTATTGATTTTTTTATAATAATCGCTGTACCAGCATGGGCTGTTCCATCTGGGTGTTGGGTGGCATAAACTATGTATTTGGGTATTTTTAAGTGACTTCTGTCTGTAAAATGCGATTCGGATATCAGCATTATATCGATGCAGTGGTTTGAGATGAAAGATATTATTTCATCTTTGTGGTTTAACAAGCCATTGGCATTCCAAACAGCTAACTTAAGATACTGGGCCATTGTTATTTTTAGTGACGAGAGTCGTTAATAAATGTAAGATAGTTCCCATCTGCTCCATCAGGGTCTTTAACATTTTTTTCAGTTCGCATATGTCATTAGCTTCATTCACTGGCATGGTTTGTTGTTGTTGTTGTAGGACATTCTGTTGATTAATACCACGTACTATTTGAGCATGAGTAAAATGATTTTGTTGAAGGTGCTGCGCTGAGTATGATTGTGTTTGCTCAAGTTGCCTGTTTCTCAGTGGTGGGAACATTTTCCGTTGTAGTTCTTTGTAGACTAGACAACCTTTATAATTTGCGGGATGGTTACCTTTACAGTTAATGCATGCCACTTCATTACTTCGTTCTTTGCGTTGACATTGAGATGTTGCATGATTGCCAGTACACTTTACGCATCTCGGACTTCTGTTGCAGAAATTTTTAGTATGGCCAAACCTTTGACATTTTGCGCATTGCGGTATTTGGCGCTTTACAATAGGTGTTTCAAACTTAATTACTGAATGGGCTAGCTTGTCGATTTTGTAGATGTCCTTATTATTTTCTGCTGGTTTTAATTCGACAAAAAATAACGGTAGTGGTATTTTAGTTCCGCGCTGTCTGATATTTGATATATTGGTAACAGTATGTCCGTGTGTTTGAAGCTCATTTTTTAGATCTTCTAAATTAGTGGAAGGGTGCATGTTTCTCAGGACTACTCTAAAGCTACGCTCTTCTTTTTTCTGATATGTGTGATATTCAGTTTTTCTTTCTGCTAAAGCTTTGATTATAGCGGAGTATGTTTTCGAAGATTTTGGTAGTATCTTAACCTCGTCATTGTTTAATGTTTTTAGGTCGTAATCGTCTTTTGCTATCGATTCTAATAGCGTTATAAGTGGTTCGATAGTCTTTACACCAAATACGAAGATCGGCGGTGGTTTGGGCACTTTGCTATCGGAAAGTACATTTTGATTTTTATCTGAGTCGTCGTTACTCAGTGGCTCGTAACGGTTTGTAGGATTCAGCCAGTAGCTTGACGTTTTAGTCTGTTTTGATTGCGGCTTATCATTATTATCTTTACGTCCGCGTTTTCTACCTTCAACTAACTGCCATTCTGATTCTTGAGAAATCTGAATTGGTTGTGATTGATGATTATTTTGAGGGGATATGTTTGAAACTACAGGTGTGTTTGGCGTTTGCAATAAATCTTGCACATTAAATCTTGTAAATGCATTATTTGTTGGTGTTTGTTGTGGGTACTGATAATTTTGTGGAACGTATTGTATTTGTTGATTTTGGTCAATTTGCATTGGGATGAACTGTTGCGTATTTTGTGCGGGTGCGATTTGATTGTAGTAGTTAGCCATTATAGGCTAGTGTTTTTAGTACTTACAATATTAGTTTGCTGATTATATGTCTGGTAGTTCTTGATAGCACAGTTTTAGACCCGAAGGTCGCACTATTATCTTTACCGCTTGAATCCGCCTGCAGTTTTAGCACAACCTTGCGCGCTCAGTATCAAACGGTAACTAATTGAAATATTTGACAAACAAGTTTGTTAGAACAACTTTTCCAAATCTTAGCATTTTTTCAGAATCACGTAAGGGAAAATCGTGATTCACTGGTATACTCAATATTTCAGTCATTAAGGAATATTTCCGCAATTTTTAGCTCTTTTTCCGATTCATTTAAGCCAAATCTTTAGTTTGGTAATGTTATCAAAACTTAGCTCTGCGCGAAACTTATTTCCGTGTGGTCCATAAATTAACGCATTACAGTTTCTTTATAGAATTTCCCGTAAGCTTGTTTGGCAAAGCAAGTTCATTCTGCCCTCGCATTCTACATGGGTGATGTTATTTTGCTGTGATTGCGTTCCTGGTTCCAGCCAGGCGATTGAATGGCTTACCTGTGAATCCCCTGCATAAGCAAAGTTCTGTTTTAGCATTTCGCTCCGAGCGTTTTGCTACAAGTGGAACAAGGATAAACCAGTAAATGGCAGTTGCGCAATTCATTTTGGCTTCTGAGATCTTGGCGAAAAGTATTAATCACCGTCCAGCTCTCGAGTCCTTAAGACGTGTTGGTTCGGCGGCGCCGTGGGCTCCGTCATAAGTCGAAATTGTTTAAATGTGAAACTCCATTGTTGCCGTCGTTAAGTCAGTGAAGTAGTGTCGTAAAATGTTTGGCCAAGGGTTCTTCTTTACCGCAGAGCTGGTATCTCTAAATGTACGCCAATTGCGGATTATCAAATGGAAAACTCCGTGGACGCTAAACTATTATCGCAATGAAGTTACCAAATTCCGTTCCGCAACTATCTTGTCGTATGCTACTTCATTTCCTCCCTTCCGGGGATTTGTATCGTCATCCTCGCTTGAATAACGCTCGATGCAGTTTCCAGTTGTTTCCTTTTCTTTGTGGCACACCTGGGGATTCGACCGCAGGTGATGAGAACCAAAGTAACCAGTACACCTATCTGACTTTCTGTCAAGGTAAATGTCAGTTTATATATTAACATTGATTCGTTAAAGTGAATTATCGCCAAATTTTAATGTTTATATGTCGCCTTGTGTTGGAAGTTTAAGTGAACATTGTTGATAGTGTGTTTTACGTTGAAAAACATATAAAGTAGTCTTTGTTGTAAAACTTAAACGTTGATACTGCCTTAACCATAGGAAGGTTAATTGTTACCATTTTTGTCGTTTGTAGTTAGTTAAAACGTCACATTTAACCAAACTAACCCCTTTTGTTGATCAGTTTGAATTGTAACCAGTAAACATTTTATGTTTTGTGTTTTACGTATTGTATTTCATTAATAGAGCTTTGTTAATTGTTTATACGCTTTTCATTGGTGTTTGCATGCTGTTTCTTTTGTGTTTGTTTTGTACAGGAATCCAGATGAGTGTAAGTTGATACCATTAAAGGTAGGTGCGAATCAGGTATGACGTCGCTACCTCAAGGTTGTGCAAAGGTAGAAGTGGAAAGTTGGGCCTACTACTTCCACATTCAAGTGGGCCTAACTGTGTTGATTTGTTGTTAATTTTACGCCGACTGAGAGAACAGTTACCCCGATTCATCCTGAATGTGGTGGCGCTTTCAATTATTTACCGTCTTAACCTTTCGTACCGGAGTATAGCCCTAACTCAAAGGTCGTAAAGAATGCGCCCTCGCGACTGAGTTTTTCTAGCTGGAGCACCTTCCTGTTACCGCCATCGTAACAGAGCAAGGGCCTTGTCTTCTAGGTAAGTTTCTCGATTATGTCGTTGTATCGTTTTTGTGCGGTAATAACTTCTAAATACTTTAAACACGTAGCACTATGGAGCGAAGGAATGTAACGTTTGGTGCCTAAGGTACGAAAGTAGATGCTCCAAAAGACGCTCCAAAAGACGCTTGTCGCGACAATGGGCTTACCAGAACAGAAAAATGGCAGTTGTACTGTTATGATCATGTTGCCGTTAATACAATATACGAAAATGACATTTAGTAAACAAAAACACGTATTTAATCAATTTTGTCTCAGAACATAGGCGTGTGTTTAATATCGTCTCACCATTTGCAAGATATACAGCTCAACTGGCTTAACACTACTTATAAGTTATAATTAAATAAAAGTAGGTTAAAAGTTCAGATTAAATGTCAGGCTCTACTAAGCCTACTCCTAAATTTGCGCCATTTTTCAATACGGTTTCGGACTTCTCCAACAGGTGCCTGTACATGTTCTCTAGGAATTAATCGAACTGAGTGTGTTATTCTGATTTTTAATATTTCAGGATCATTCGGAATGTGTTCTTGGTAAACTATTTGTTTTATCCTTCCCCAAACAAAAGAAAAAACATTATTGTAAGGTCTGTGGATCTAGCCAGCCAAGATGTCACTCTCATTCTCCCAAACCATCTTTCACCAAACTGATTATTTAGCCAATCAGTAATCATTTGTGTTGGATGAGCAGGGCAGCCGTCATGTTGAAAGGAATGCAACTGTCGAATATTTAAAGAAAGTTCGACAACAAACCTTTGCAGAATTTGTGAGTAAGTTTGCTGATTTAATCTTCTTCCATAAAGAAAGCTCCCATGACCCCTAGCACGGCACACCAAAAATTAACTTTTTTTAAATACTGGCTTCTTGCGTTAATTACGTAATGGGGATTGCCTTCGCTCCATTATCGTCACCTTTGAGAAGATGGAATACCATTTGTAGTAAAAGTGCATCCGTCGAAAAAAATATTAGTTTATGAAAATTTCTGTTTTTTAAAATCAGCTCCTACAAAGACAAATAGAAATGCAATCGCCTTGCTTCGTCACCTTCCTCCAAAGTGTCGCAAAATTTGGATTTCTATGGATAAATGTTGTTTACGTCATGTGTTTTACTTATATTTGTATTTGCACTTCGATTTCTTAGTGACATTTTGGGATCTGTATCTATTGAATTTAAAGCAACTAAAGTACGTGCATTATTTTCATCATAAGCTTTTTTCTCTTTCTTCTTATAGTGAATGTTTTCTCTTGATTGAATGGCAAACAGAACTTTTGATAATTTCTGTATTTGAATATTTTTCACAAAATAAAGCAATAACCATATTTATCGATCTTTCGCCGGATCCATAACACTGAATCAAGTAAACTTTTTCCTCCAATGTTAACATTGTGTTTAAGAAACAGTTTAAGTGTAATCAAGTATTGTTTGATTATTAAGTGGCAGTCTTTGTTAAAAATAAAATTCTTTGATTTACGATGTAAACATAAAATAAAATGTAAAAGATCAACGTTGGCAAAGGATTTTGAAATTTGTTTGATTCTGAACAACTTTTCTTAATAACTTTTTGTCGTATTTGTCACATAAAAGGCACTTTACAGAAAAATTGGTTTTTTCGAAAATTTCCAAGGCATTCTTGATTTTTCAAAACTGAACTTATGTTAGAAATTAATCTTCAACCAATCAGGGCTGAACCTCAAAATATAATAATATTTTTTTTACTTTTACCAGTCGTTTCAAAAATTCTTTTTCTTTTCGAAAGCGTGTTCTGTTCGCTCCGACAATCTCACCCGATTTCAAGAGAAAATACTTGTTATAAAATCCTGATATTGGGCACATTTGAGTGTCCAATGAAGATTCATCTCTCTTACAAAAATTGTGTCAATCCATAACCTGTAAGTAGATATTTTTCAATAATTCTTGGGGGCGGCCCGCGCTCATGCTCCAACGAACGCGCAGTTATCTTATCGCGTTCGCACCAGCTGGACCGTTGCGTTGTCTTCTCCAATGACAAATAATCAAAATATAAAAGAGTTAAACTCCAATCAGTCAGTATGCAACGATTCAGCAATAACGAATCCTACGCAGATTAAAACCCGAGATGCAGAACAAAAAGATCCGAAAATAAAAAAACAAGCTGAAGAACTGGCCAAAGAAATGTATGAGGAATTTCTAGCAAATTTCCGGAAATTAGAGGAATGGTCTTGTGGTTACCACCCGTAAAAAGAAAAGGACCTCTACAGAAGCGAAACCGAGAAATGTAAAACAACGCCTGATCATGGAATTTAAAAGGCCGATGTTAAACCCGAAAAACCAATTTCAGTATCTGGAGGATGCACCGGAAATTGAGACAGAAGGTTAGAAGCCTTGTCAACGTAATCAGCCGGAAAACTAGCTTTGCCTATGTTCTTCTGGGACCTCGAGCCTCAAGAAAATAAGAAATCTGTTTACGATTTAAAATATCTTCAACATTGCTAGGTTGTTGTTGAACCCCTTCGTCAAACAGGAATTATACCCCAATGTGCCAAGTGCTTACGCCTGGGACACACCAAAAGATATTGCACTCATAGCCAGAGATGCAAAAATGTGGTAAATTCCATAGCAGTAAAATGTGTGAAATTAGGAAAAAGGAGAAATTACAGTGTGCTCTTTGTCTCGGAAATCTTCCAGCGAAGTTTACAAGAAAGTGCAGCAAAGCAAATTTCCTGCACTGCGACCTAGGAGGCTAGCGAATTACAGAATAGTAACTGAAAATACCCCATTCGCGCTTGCACTATCACAAGGCACAATAAGTAATAATCCTCCAGCAAGCAGCGGTAGTCAGTATAACGATAGGCTAGAATTCAGAGATGAACAACCCGCGGCCCGCCACACTTTTTCGTGCGGCCCTTCAAAGATTTTACAATTTGACTTTTAAATATTCCTGCAGTGTAGCGCAGGCTTATTGTACCCTATTTCTCATTAAATAATTTTTTTCCACATTTATCTTTCGCCGTTTTTTTACAGTATTTTTATTAATGAGTGTTTTATCTCCGTAATTTTTTATACTACGTTTATTTCGTTAATAAAGAGGTAATTGAAGTTCATCATTCAGTGTTTGTATTATCACAAGTTTCTTACATGCGGCCCGCACAACATTTTTAAATTTGCAGCTGGCCCGTTATAAAAAAAGGTTGCTCATCCTTGGGCTAGATAAACTTGACAAATTGATGGATAAAATGGGAGAAAGAATGAACACTATGATGTCCATAATAACACAGCTTCTAAGCAAACTAAAATAATGGGTACAAACCTGAAACTAGCATTATGGAACGCTAACGACTTAGTAAAGGTATTAAAAGATTACATGACATCGACGTCATGCTAATTTAAGAATCGCGATATACTACCGCAGCTATTGCCAAATTCAAAAATATATTATTTATGTTACACAACATCTCGATGGAACTGGTTATGGTGGAACTGTAGTTATCATCAGGAATTCCATCAAACATTACGAATTAGAGAAGTACCAGACAGAGCACATCCGAGTCTGGATTCTGGATTAAAAATGGAGGGTAAGTTATCTCACACGCACTTAGGCCGCATTAAGTGGGCCCATTGTGCTACCTCCCAGCAGCTCTCCAAGTTGGGTATCACTCAAGCCATCCAATCCTTTGAATGTACTTAAGGACGACCGCAACTGGAGTGTTGCTAATTCTGACCATATCGGGCCAGAAGTCCCCCAACATGGATCATCTGACTCTTGCGAGAGCTGGACAGTGGCACAGAACGTGTTCTGCTGTCTCGTCATCCTCGTTGCATCCGCGACAGTTTGGGCTGTCCACCAGTCTCATCCTGTGCATATGTTGGTTTAGAGTGCACTGTCCAGATAGGATACCCGCGACTAGCCGAAGGTTCCTTCGGGCCAGTTACAAGCAATATGTGGCTGTCTTTGGCGAGGGCGATGTAATAGCAGCCCGTGCTTGACGACAGCTTTGCATGTTAACCCATCTTCGTATGAAGCTGTTTAAGGTTTCTTGATATAGCATCGAGCTTAATATTGTCAGGGATATAGGGATTACGGGTTCTGGCCCCCAGAGAGGTTGTCCGGAAGCCAGTCTCGCGGGTCGGTTAACATAGCACCACGAACTATTCCTAATGATCTCCAAATCAAGCGCTTGATTCTTTATATCTAGCGCAACCTAGCGCCACAAATTATTACGCTAGCGCCATTGCAGTTTCGGATATTTTTACTGGTCTTTTCGGGGGGTGCTAAGTTAACGCTAGCACCACCAATTAACGATAGGCTTCTGAAAACCTAGCGCTAGATTCTCTACACCTAGCGCAATCTGGTGCCACAAATTTTACACCTAGCGCTTTTCCCATTTGAATTGTACGGCATAAAATTGATCGTTAACATAGCACCACCAACTATTCCTAATGATCTCCAAATCAAGCGCTTGATTCTTTATATCTAGCGCAACCTAGCGCCACAAATTATTACGCTAGCGCCATTACAGTTTCGGATATTTTTACTGGTCTTTTCGTGGGGTGCTAAGTTAACGCTAGCACCACCAATTAACGATAGGCTTCTGAAAACCTAGCGCTAGATTCTCTACACCTAGCGCAATCTGGCGCCACAAATTTTACACCTAGCGCTTTTCCCATTTGAATTGTACGACATAAAATTGATCGCTAACATAGCACCACCAACTATTCCAAATGATCTCCAAATCAAGCGCTTGATTCTTTATATCTAGCGCAACCTAGCGCCAAAAATTATTACGCTACCTCCATTGCAGTTTCGGATATTTTTACTGGTCTTTTCGGGGGGTGCTAAGTTAACGCTAGCACCACCAATTAACAATAGGCTTCTGAAAACCTAGCGCTAGATTCTCTACACCTAGCGCAATCTGGCGCCACAAATTATTACGCTAGCGCCATTGCAGTTTCAGATATTTTTACTGGTCTTTTCGGGGGGTGCTAAGTTAACGCTAGCACCACCAATTGACGATAGGCTTCTGAAAACCTAGCGCTAGATTCTCTACACCTAGCGCAATCTGGCGCCACAAATTATTACGCTAGCGCCATTGCAGTTTCGGATATTTTTATTGGCATTTTCGGGGGGTGCTAAGTTAACGCTAACACCACCAATTAACGATAGCTTTCTGAAAACTTAGCGCTAGATTCTTTATATTCAGCCCTATCTAGCGTCACAAATTATTACCCTAGCGCTATTACAGTTTCGGATGTTTTACTGTTCTTTTCGGGGGGTATTGAGTTAGTGTTTACACCACCAACTAATGTCAGGCTTTTTAAAACATAGCGCCAGACTCTTCAGACCCAAATAAATAGCACGGGATGAAATTCCTGAAACCATTCCACTCATAACGTCACCAACCAATAGAATGACCATAATATCAATTTTTTAGCCAATCGGTGCCTGATTACGCGATAATCAACACCTTGTCCTCTGATTAACGTGGTTTTCTCTCGTAATATTGGCATGGTAAATACAACCCTTGAACGTGTGCATCATCAACTAAATACAGACTTTTAAAAACCTAGCGCTATGATCTTCGCTGTTCCAACCTTTCTCCGTCTGGTGTAATAAATGCAATAGTAGATTTTCATATTTACTGTGACTGTAGTTGCAACTCTACACTTCACTCACCGAAGTTACAATTATCAGCCGTAACTAGATTACCACTAAACTTGACAGAGAATTTGGATTAAAGAGACATAGCCTTTCCGCTGCTTTTATGAATGCCATAATCAATCAGTCATGTTTTTAATATGAAAAATAAGAAATAAGAAATAAGTTTTGACACAAACTGACACAAAACCTAATCTGCTAACCTCGAATTTGACATAGACTATTAGCTAAGCATGCAAAACTAGTTGTTTATTTTTCATCTTTCGAAATTACACTGAATTCAAGCACACGCTTTATTTTCAATGATATCAACAGGGTTTCTGGTAAACGCTATATAGGAAGCGATTTTTTTATTGACAATCAGTCATAGACGTTCAGTAGGTTGTGTTTGCACTTAAAAACCCTTTTATGAGTAGTCATAGAAAAAATATTAATTTATTATTTAAAACCTATATATCAGTTATTCTAATATTCACGCAGGAACAAGAATGCAGCACCAAAGATGATATTAATAATAATAAACCATCAACGTTGAACACGAGCTTCTCACTTTTGAGTAATAATAGAGTTAACTTCAAAATGATCAGCAGGAAAATCAGACAAGTGACATTATTTTATAGGATCTGCATTACCATCAAATCTATGTTCATCATGTCAATTGGGAAGCATACAATGATCTCCAAATAACGAAAAATTGCTGTTCCCCTACCACAGTAATTCGTTGCTTTTCTCTGTTCTATTCATTATTTTTTTTTTGTTACAAGGTAGTGCGGGTTATGATGCCATTTGCTTGCACAAATTGCAACGTTTTAAATTATTGGTCGTATTAACTGCACGTGAAGAAGGCCCACCCGTAATGTTTTTTTAGTTTCCATAAGAAGAGCTTGCTTTATATTTTTATCTTACTTTATTATTATAGCGTTCGAGTAATTTAATAAAATATATTAAGTAGGTCGTATTACCTGCTCCTATCTATAGATTAATTTACTTTATAGTTTTATAAAATTTTCATTTTTGTTTTTAAATACATTATATATATTGGAACTTTCTTGAAGTTTATTTTTTCATTGCAGATATATGCAGGGTGAGAAAACGAAAATTATTCGCTACTTTGTAATTTAGGGAGTCACATACAACGACCTCTATTTTTATTTTATTATATGATAGAAACTTTTTGTTTTCTTATCCTGTGTAAGTATGTATATGTATATGATGTACTCGCTCCAAAATTATAATTGCACTAAACAGTGCATGCTGTGGAATATTCTACTGGTACAATTTTGTTCAACAGTTTGTGTTGAACAAAATTAAATTAAATTATCTCAGTAATGTCAACCAATATAGATAATTTAGTACAAGATGGAGCTAGCTTTTAAATCTATGTTGCCGAATGGTGCTCGGTCTGAAGGGTCTAGCGCTAGGTTTTCAGTAGTCTGTCGTTAATTATTGGTGGTGAAAACGTTAACTTAGCACCCCCGGAAAGGAAAAGTAAAAAACCCGAAACAGCAATGGCGCTAGCGGAATAATTTGTGGCGCCAGATTACGCTATGTGTAGAGAATCTAGCGCTAGGTTTTCAGAAGCCTATCGTTAACTGGTGGTGCTAGCGTTAACTTAGCACCCCCCGAAAAAACCAGTAAAAATATCCGAAACTGCAATGACGGTAGCGTAATAATTTGTGGCTCTAGGTTGGGCAAGATATAAAGAATCAAGCGATTGATTTGGAGATCATTTGGAATAGTTGGTGGTGCTATGTTAACCATCAATTTTATGCCGTACAATTCAAATGGGAAAAGCGCTAGGTGTAAAATTTGTGGCGCCAGATTGCGCTAGGTGTAGAGAATCTAGCGCCAGGTTTTCAGAAGCCTATCGTCAATTGGTGGTGCTAGCGTTAACTTAGCACCCCCCGAAAAGACCAGTAAAAATATCTGAAACTGCAATGGCGCTAGCGTAATAATTTGTGGCGCCAGATTGCGCTAGGTGTAGAGAATCTAGCGCTAGGTTTTCAGAAGCCTATTGTTAATTGGTGGTGCTAGCGTTAACTTAGCACCCCCCGAAAAGACCAGTAAAAATATCCGAAACTGCAATGGAGGTAGCGTAATAATTTTTGGCGCTAGGTTGCGCTAGATATAAAGAATCAAGCGCTTGATTTGGAGATCATTTGGAATAGTTGGTGGTGCTATGTTAGCGATCAATTTTATGTCGTACAATTCAAATGGGAAAAGCGCTAGGTGTAAAATTTGTGGCGCCAGATTGCGCTAGGTGTAGAGAATCTAGCGCTAGGTTTTCAGAAGCCTATCGTTAATAGGTGGTGCTAGCGTTAACTTAGCACCCCACGAAAAGACCAGTAAAAATATCCGAAACTGTAATGGCGCTAGCGTAATAATTTGTGGCGCTAGGTTGCGCTAGATATAAAGAATCAAGCGCTTGATTTGGAGATCATTAGGAATAGTTGGTGGTGCTATGTTAACGATCAATTTTATGCCGTACAATTCAAATGGGAAAAGCGCTAGGTGTAAAATTTGTGGCACCAGATTGCGCTAGGTGTAGAGAATCTAGCGCTAGGTTTTCAGAAGCCTATCGTTAATTGGTGGTGCTAGCGTTAACTTAGCACCCCCCGAAAAGACCAGTAAAAATATCCGAAACTGCAATGGCGGTAGCGTAATAATTTGTGGCGCTAGGTTGCGCTAGATATAAAGAATCAAGCGCTTGATTTGGAGATCATTTGGAATAGTTGGTGGTGCTATGTTAGCGATCAATTTTATGTCGTACAATTCAAATGGGAAAAGCGCTAGGTGTAAAATTTGTGGCGCCAGATTGCGCTAGGTGTAGAGAATCTAGCGCTAGGTTTTCAGAAGCCTATCGTTAATTGGTTGTGCTAGCGTTAACTTAGCTCCCCACGAAAAGACCAGTAAAAATATCCGAAACTGTAATGGCGCTAGCGTAATAATTTGTGGCGCTAGGTTGCGCTAGATATACAGAATTAAGCGCTTGATTTGGAGATCATTTCAAATAGTTGGTGGTGCTATGTTAACCGACCCCAGTCTCGCAGTCTCGTCAGCCTCCTCATTGCCGTAGTTACCGTCATGTCCTTTCACCCATACAAGAGAAACAACATTATTTTTTGAGATATCTTCGAGAGCTTCACGGCACTGCAGTACCACACCTGAGGTAATTGTGCAACTGCCCAGGGCTAGTAAAGCGGCTCTGATGTCACTGAAGATACCAATACATTGATTTTCGATTTTCCTTTCACGAATTGCTTTTGCACCATGCATTATTCCAATTACTTCCGCTTGGAAGACAGTGGCCATTTTGCCCAGTGGTATGCTTTGGCGGAGGTTCAGATCGTCAGAGGAAACTCCGGCAGCCGTTCCGTGCTTTGTTTTAGATCCATCAGTAAAGATGGATATATCTGTATGCTGGTTAAACCCGGCATTTTCATAAACGTTAAATTGTCTATTGAAGGCATATTGTAGAGGGAGGTAGTCCACCATGGCGTCCAGAAGAGGGATCTTGTCGACGGCCTCATTCAGAATGCGGGTATGTCTGCCTCCCTTGCCTGCTGTGTGCCACAGCCCTTTGTAGCGCAGTTTCAAGGCGGCTCTTACGGCTACTTCTTCCACAAAAAGATCAAGTGGTGGAAGGCATAAGATCACCTCTAAAGCGGCTGTAGGGGTTGAGCGTATAGCACCTGTACAAATAAGACAGGCAAGACGTTGCACATGTCCTAGTTTACTTGCTGCCGTAGCCTGTCTGACCCTGGGCCACCAGACAAGTGCTCCATAACATAGCATGGGCCTTATCACGGCAGTATACAGCCACAAGGTAATTCGGGGGGGGAGTCCCCAGGTTTTACCCAAAGCGCGGCGACACTGTCAGAATGCCATGCATGCTTTTTTAGTTTTAACTTTTAAATGTTTCTCCCAATTCAGCTGTCTGTCAAAAATAACTCCCAAGTATTTTACATTGTCTGAAAAGCTGAGAGAAGTGTTGAATAGAAGAGGTCTACGTAAAGGTCTCACCTTCCTTTTTTTTGGGAAAAGTACCATTTCTGTCTTTGAAGGATTGACAGAGAGTGACTGTTCATTACACCATGTTTCTGTTATTCGAAGAGCTGTCTGCATCAAGTTACAGAGCGTGCCATCGAACTTGCCAGTAATGAGGATGACGATGTCATCCGCATATCCAGTAGTATAGAATCCAGCATCATTGAGTGTGCTTAGAAGGCTGTCTACCACTGTATTCCACAGTAGTGGAAACAGAACCCCCCCTTGCGGACAGCCCTTCATCACAACACCTCTAATGGAGTTGTCTCCTATATTAAATTGTACTGCTCTCATCGTAAGCATGTGTTTTATCCATTCACAGAGAGTGGGTGCCACACCATGCCTGCGTAAGGCAGAGTTAATGCTCTCAAATGAAGCCTTGTCAAAGGCTCCTTCAACATCAATGAAAACTCCCAGAGTGGACATTTTATTGTCTAGCGATCTCTCAATACGGTTCACTACAGCATGTAGCGCCGATTCAGTAGATCTCCCTGAGATATAGGCGTGTTGGTCCAGGTGCAATGGGTGTAAAGCCAGCTTCCTTTCCCGTATTTCTCTGTCGCAAAGTCTCTCAAGCGTCTTTAGTAAGAAGTATGTCAGACTAATGGGACTATACGATTTGGCCTGGGTATAATCCGTATGCCCTGGTTTAGGTATAAAAACTACCTTCACTTCTCTCCAGCTCTCCGGTATATATCGAAAAGCGATACATGCCTGGTAGATGCGCACCAGGTGAACAAGCATCAGGTCCAGTCCCCACTGTAGTAGGGCTGGAAAGATACCGTCCACTCCTGGCGACTTGAAGGGGAGAAAGGAGTTTTCGACGACTGACATCGAAAGTAGATTTTTCTCACTGTCATTTGACAACATAAAGTTGACATTTGCCGCTGAGCGTGCGTTTTCATCACTTTGCCGCTCACCGAGCGTTTTAGGTTTCCGCGTGAACAAAATAGGTAGCCACGTCCGAATGTTTCCTTGACAATGCCCGTCATTTGTCGAAATAATCTCGTCACATGTCTAATAGACTGCGCGAGTAATGTTAACTTGATTGTCAATTAATATTTGCAATAAAATGAAATATGATATTTTCCATTAATAAATGCTCAGTCGTCGAAAAAATAGTATGTATATTTCGAGCTAAAAGTGGGCTCGCCGCTTTTGCATGATTGCTGGTTTCGACTTTGCCTCAACCAGTAATATTCATGCGCAGGCGGCAAGAATACACTTTCAGCTCTTAACATACAATATACTATTATAGCCAAGGTTACCTTGTCACACCGTTCGACCTGGTTTGCCACATTCCAATCCTCCTCTGAGGTAATTGCAAAGTGATTACAAATGGCCCAAACAATAGTATATTGTATGTTAAGAGCTGAAAGTGCATTCTTGCCGCTTGCGCATGAATATTGCTGGTTGAGACGAAGTCGAAACCAGCAATCATGCAAAAGCGGCAAGCGCACTTTTAGCTCGAAATATACATACTATTTTTTCGACGACTGAGCATATTATTAATGAAAAATACCATATTTCATTTTATCGCAAAAATTAATTGACAATCAAGTTAACATTACTCGCGCAGTCTATTAGACATGTGACGAGATTATTTCGACAAATGACGGGCATTGTCAAGGAAACATTCGGACGTGGCTACCTATTTTGTTCACGCGGAAACCCAAAACGCTCGGCGAGCGGCAAAATGATGAAAACGCACGCTCAGCGGCAAATGTCAACTTTCTGTTGTCAAATGACAGTGAGAAAAATCTACTTCCGATGTCAGTCGTCGAAAAAAGTTGTTACATGAATTCCGTTATCAGTAAAATTTTACATTTTTTAAAAATAATTACGAAACATACATTGAAATTTATTATGAAATTGTTAAAAGTAAAATTCTTTGATATGGGACCTAAACATAAAAGAAAATGTGAGAGGTCAAAGTTGGCAGAGGATTTTGAAATTTTGGTATAGGAGCCTAGATGTTGATTCTAAACAATTTTTCTTAATAACTTTTTCCAACTGCTGATCATGTAAGTCAATGATACAGCCTTAGTAACAAAACGTGTAAGTTGGTGATTATATTTGTTTGCTGCTTTTTCTTGACAACGGAACTTAATACTATTATTAAGTTCGTAGGATAATAAAGTTAGCAAAGCAAGATGCAGATTGAGACGTTTTGTTTATAAATCGCATGTGACACTCATAGGTAACACCACTCACGAAAATTAATCCTGGTGACAGGTGACAAATCAAACGATTTTTTCAAAAATCTAGGAAAATTGCGATACGCAGTGGGAAAAATATAATAAGATAACTCGGAATGTAACGCCTATTAACATTTTCGGCAGGCTACAAGCCCCGACTTCGTCTTGGCTTGTACTTGCCTACCTCAAATGTTAATAGGTCCTTACATTCCTTGTGACTTAAATAGCTATTTGTCGTATTTTCTACGTTACTCTACAGCAAAATAGGTTTTTTGAAAACTTCAAAGGCATACTTGATTTTTCAAAACTGAAATGCTGTTCGAAATTCGCCTTTAACCACGCAGGGCTGAACCCCAAAAAATGAAAATCTAAATCAAGAATTTTTTACCTTTTACAAGAGTCGTTTCACCTATCCGGGGACACACTGTATACAGGGTGTCCGGAAGATACGTGTACAACGAAAGACCACAAGTTCCTTGGCCCAAAGTATGATGATTTAACTCAACTTACCTATACAGGGTGTCAGGAAAGTCAACCGTGTCACTTATGGAGATACTAGGGGGCGCTATATGGAGTCGAAAAGTTTTGATCCATTTTTGGCGTAGAAGCATAGTTTTCGTAAAAACGAATGTTGAAAATGAAAAAGGAAAAGTTGAGAACTGCTGTACTTTGCCTTAAATTGGAGGCTTGATGCAGTGTCTTGAGATAGGCTGGGAAAACAATTGTCACATATACCGTCTACATACATAACTTATTAGCTTTTAGAACACTTTTAAAAGGGAGTTTGATAATTTTAAATCCAACAATGAAGACAAAATATCGACGTACTCACAGACCGAACAGCACCAGAACACCATACACAATAAACATATCAGCATACTCCTGCACGGTGTATATTTTTACTACAAAAGTCAAACACGCAATTATTTATTACATTGACATTAATTATTGACAAAAAAACATCAAAAACACAAAAATGCAGTAGGTACCATACAGCGGTTCACAAAATATGCGGTACCAATTTCACCAGTGAATTCTGAAGAAATTATGCTTTTAAGCCAAAAATGGATTAGGACTTTTCGACTCCATATAGCGTCCCCTAGCATCTCCAGAAGTGCCACGGTTGACTTTCCTGACACCCTGTATACAAAGTTGCTTAGTTTATCCGCTAGAGGTCTTCAAAAATGATTAGCTTTTCTAAATTTTTTCAAGTAAGTCGAAAAATCTTTGATAGATTTTATTCATGTTTTGACCATGCGTTTCTACCAGTACACTACAGCATTTTGTGGAATAAACCTTAATTTAGAAAATTACAGGGTGTTTAAAAACGTCATAATAAATTATCCATCCATATTTTTTTAACCACCTGTATAATCACTACCAACGTTTTTTTGTGAATAGCTACTTTAATTTAGAAGCTATTTCCGCTCTTACAATATTTTAGTTGGGTAAACGGTTTAGCCACAAAAAATAGTTTCTAAATTGCTACAAGCTTGAATCAGTAACTGTTACTTAACACTAGGCTTTTAGGAATTTAGAAAATATTTTTTGTGACGAAACCGTTTACCCAACTAAAATATTGTGAGAGAGGAAATAACTTTTAAATTAAAGTAACTATTTAGAAAAAAAAATTGTAGTGACTATTCAACTCACTTGTCATCTACCAAAAACTGACCAATAAAAATACAAGATTTGATGTCTTTGAGCCAATAAAAAAGAACTATATTGACAATTTTCACTAGTGAAAATAATCGACAATTTTCACTAGTTGTATAGTGAATATTTTTTGACAATTTTCACTAGTGGTATAGTGAATATTTTAAACAAATGTGATTTTTATTAGAAAAAGTCAATATTAGTGTTCTGTTACTATAGAAATTGCGTAGTTTCGTGCTAGATTTACTGAAAACTAATTTGAAAAAGTAGTTTGGTTCATTGAATAGTCTCTCGAATACCATTCTTAGTCAAAGTTGAGTAGAATATCTTTGCGATGGTATCACTACTCATGTCCATTGCGCTTAGGATTTGTACTCGTGCTAGCGCACTCGTCCTAATCGATACTAAGCGCAATGGACATTCGTGATACCACGGCAGAAATATTCGACATAACTTTGACTGCTCATGGTATTATAAGTGACTATTCAGGGGGTTGAAGCATTTAAAAAATTTAATCATTTTTAAAGCCCTCTAGCGACTAAACTAAGCAACTTTGTATATATGTAAGTTGAGTTAAATTATCATATTTTGGGCAAAGGAACTTGTGGTCTTCCGTTGTACACGTATTTTCTGGAGACTCTGTATACAGGGTAATTTTTAAGTTGATTCTTTCCTTTTACCAGGATAAAGCTAAATAAAGTAAGCTTTTTTTTCATTTACCACTTTTGAGAAATATCAAAACTAACGGAGGTACAGGGTGTTAAAAGTTTCAAATTAAAAACTAAACTTTGGCGCAAAGGCGGTTGGGCAATTTTATTTTTGTTTATCTCTGTTGTCAAGCAATTATCTGTCAACTAGTTTTCCATTGTAATTTTCTTAATGTTATTGCTGCAATAATGGCTCATGTTTATGAAAATAATGAATGAGTGAATATGCTTATTACTAGAACGCGTGGCCAGCCTACGTCTGGCCCTGCCAGCGCAAAAAATCGGTTAACAATAAAAATGCTTGCTTAGGCTGGTGGTCAGCCGAAGTCAGGCCTTGCCAACGTTAACAATACAAATGCGGTTTTGCCATTTGTGCCCGCGCGCCACTTGCTAGTATGCTGCGTGTGCGCGCACCTGCTTACGTCTGAACGGCCGGCGGCCGGCGACCGCCGACCGCCGACCGGCGGCATTGGCTCTTACAAGATTTACTGGGAGTGTCGTCCAAATGCCGCTGCCGCATCGCTCTTATACGCGGAATGTGTGTGTAGAAGCGAATGCTGATAATGTTGATCATTTAAGTTAGATTAAGTTTAGTTTAATTTTCGTTAAGTAATTTTAGTTCATACTTTGAAACTTTAACACCTTGTACCTCCGTTAGTTTTGATATTTCGCAAAAGTGGTAAATGGCTTACTTTTTTTAGCTTTATATCCTGGCAAAAGAAAAGAATCAACGTAAAAATCACCCTGTATATACAGTGTGTCCCTGGATAGGTGAAACGACTCTTGTAAAAGGTAAACAATTCTTGATTTAGATTTTCATTTTTTGGGGTTCAGCCCTGCTTGGTTAAAGGCAAATTTCTAACAGCATTTCAGTTTTGAAAAATCAAGTATGCCTTGAAAGTTTCCAAAAATATTTATTTCCCGGTCATTCCCGATACGCTGAAAGTTACTTTTCCCGCACTGCGGTGTTTTTTACTTTTCAACAAAAATTGTGTTTTTTGTAAATTATTATACTAAACGGGGCTGCGCGCGCTATTGCGCGGTCTATTCTATTCAATTTACCACCTGTTCAAACTATTTTTGAACATGGTTTTAAGTGAATAATTTAATATAAATTGTAATCCAGGAAACACGCAATTGGTTCACTAGAGGCAGAACTTGCGCCAGATAAAAGTATGTCAGCTTTTGGTGTCATGATAACAAATTACAATAGCAACGCCTGCAATCAAGCGCCAGTTCTTGTTGATAAACAGACGTTGCATTTTTACATGTATAGTATACCGTATGTCAGAAACACGACGCAGCAATTCTGCATGTTAGTGTGTCAATCAAGCATTCAGAATTGCGCTAGTAAAAATGCGTATGATTGTATTTTTAATATTAGGCCGTAAAAACATGGCATACATTTTCTGTATATATACTCTGTAATAGGACTAAGATTTTAATATACCTTTAACTACGAATGTGTATATTCATTGATGGGGTTGAACACAGGCTAAAAATTGTTCATAACGGAGTAGTCAGGCCTAGCTACTCTCCCCTATCTCTTAACAACAAAATAGACTCCATCTCCTGCAAATAAAACTAAAACTGGTTTTACAACAAAACATAAAAGGTGTTAAGTTCCAATTAATTTTGGGACACATCTTTTAACATTGGTCCTTCGAGCCAACAACTCCCCGATCACGAAGAAGCCGAAATTTGGAGAAGACATTGGTCCTACAAGCCAACCACTCCCCGGACAAGAGGAAACTGGATTTTTTGGGTAAAAATCCTCAAGCCAACCAATTGGAGGCTAAAAAGAAGTTAGTGCATCAATCAAGAGTCCTGGACACGCGGAACAGATTCGAAGCTCTGGGCAAGTAACACTGGACCGGATCTGCCATATCCGTAAGAAAATTTGGAGGATTCGCAACAAGATTGGTATGTACTCTTCTGTGTAAAGATTAGGGAAAAGTTCAAATTGAGCCGTCGCTAAGGAGAAAACGTCCTACGACTCAATCAAAGGAATTCCGCCAAAGAAAAAGACGAAAATTAGTGATAGCAGCATAAGTCCTGCTAGTAACTTCCAAGGGCTTCCGCCGTGCAGCGAGAAGAATCTTCAGCGGCAATCGATCCGCTAAGAACTTGGAAAATACGTAAAGTGGTAAGATACTACTTATTAAGCCAGTTTTAGTACCAAAGCCATTAAAAAGGCCGCATCGACATGGAGTCAATTATAAAGGAGCAGAAGCAGCTGGCGGACAAAATGTGCCAACTGTTCACAAATATGAAGAAGAATTCCGGAAGCAGAAAGAATCAGATGTACCTAGCCAAGAAAGAAGATGAATTAGAAGAATTGTGGAAGGCATTCGAGAGCGGTGACATGGAACTACGGAAGCGACTTCCAGCGGATCATGAATACATAAAAAAGGATTTCTACAGCCAGGTGAAAGAAAGATTTCAAGTAATTACAGATTACATACACGAATGGCAGGAAAAGCTAAACCCAGCCAGTGAGGAGAGTAACGGCTTAGAAATCGAGAAAAAGGAAAACCCCATCGAACAAGAAGGCAGACTTAAGAAGCATGAAATTAAAATGCGGTTATTTAACGAAGTATTGGATGAAGCAGTATCGACATTAGAACAACCCCAGGCGAAAATGGTCTACGAACATAAGGCGAGCAAAATATGCGAACAGTGGGAAAACATCACGAGTCTTCATGAGGAAATTCTCGGAGATGAGCAAGAATTCGCTGAGGACTACTTCACGCACGATGTTTACAATCAGATGTGAGAGCGTTATAACCAAGTAATAGCTCAAATATTTAACAAAATAAGTAGCATCCCGAGAAGTGAACAATCACGAGCACGAGAAGAATTGGCCTTCCATTGCCCAAAATCACAATGCCGATATTCGAAGGAAATTATGAAAATTGGACCACGTTCCACGGCATTTTTGGGCGACTCATCCACAACAATGCCACATTAGGCAATGCAGAGAAGATGCAGTACATCAAAACTTACCTCAGAGGCGAGGCAAGTAAATTAATAAAACATCTCGACGCATCGGACGCTAACTATGATACCGCATGGGACCTACTAAAAAGCAGGTATAATAACAAAATAATTTTGTTTTCCAAATGCTTAGACAACATATTAGAGCTGCCCAATTTAAACTACGAATCAGCAGCTAGTCTGAAACAGCTGCATGATACAACAATGGAAAGTTTACGTGCCATGTCCAACATGGGCGTAAATATAGATACGTGGGGACCAATAATAGCCCATCTGCTAGTCAAGAAGCTGGACAAGGAAACAAAAAAGTTATATGAACAGTCGCGGACTAATCCTCGAGAAATCCACGAGCTAGCAGATATGTTGGAGTTTTTGGAAAAAACATTCCAATCACTTGAGGCAATTCAAGAGTCCAAAAGGAAGCTGGAAGTCGCAAAGCCAATAAAATCGGAGTCATCAAGAAAACCGTGGCCGGTAAGAAGTTACCAAACAAGCGTCAGTAAAACTCCGGTAAGAAAACCACGACAGGAGCCAAATAGGAAATCCCAAGTGGCCGCCACCACCACCGGACAAAGCGTGGAGGAAGTAAGCAGCCTAGTTAGCAGAAAGGTCAAGCTCTCCAAACAGAAGGAAGTCCTGCTAGCAACGGAATTTTTGAAAATAAAAACAGCTGGAGGTTATTATGAACTGTTGAGAGCATTGGTCGATCCAGGGTCACAGGCATCATTTATAACCGAAGAAGCAGCTCAATTGTTGGCATTACCGATAGTAAGAATCCAAGCTGACATATCAGGGCTAGGAAAAAGCAAAGCTAGAGAATCCAGAGGAGAAATTGAAGTGGAAATGAAACCACGATTCTCCAGTAATTTCCGAATTTTTGGGTAATTGCTTATATTGGCAAATCTAACAGGAACATTGCCAAGAAATAAAATAATTGAGAAGGAAAAGGACGCATGGGAACATTGCCTGCTAGCCGATCCTACCTACGACATGCCAGGTCCAGTAGATATCCTGATAGGAGCAGACCTATACAAGGATATACTCCTAGCAGGAGTTAAGAAGACGGAGTAAGGGATTGTTACAGTTTTAATTCCTCAGATCGACATTGATCAAGAGCACTGTCAAAAATCGGGTACAAACTACAGGGTTCGCCGGCTTTACTATAAAGGACACAGATCTTAATGTGCTGGAGTAGATTTTGTTTCTCCGGTTACCTGCGCTTAGCTCAGACGGGAAGGCGTGGTTCGAGAGTACAAAGAAAAACCGGCGGGGTACTTACCCTAAAGCTTGCTTAAAAGAAAAAGAAATGCCTGAGCGCCACTTGGTTCTGGTTAGGGGTGGCTAACGTGTCTAGAACCAAGAACAATACACGTAGCCTATGGGGAAGTCCTCCACGTAACTGCACTCCACTACAGCGTCCCCTCCACCAAGCTCCTTCGGGCCTGTTGGTGTATACACGGTGTGGTCTTGCAACAAATGACTTACCTTGATGACCACACCCTCTAGAGCAATAAAAGAAAACACTGACAAGCCCAAATCTAGGGCGTTCTTACTTGAAGAGCAGGCTTTGGGTTCACATTTAATTACATCAGGCTTTTGCCGTAATTAACTAATGACTAAAGGGTTCAGCAACAACAAATAACTAGACTGACATTAGCAAAGGTTTATGTTTAATAGCCCACCCAGTGGTGAGTTTAAATTTATTACAAAGAGTACATCCTAACTGGAATTTCGGGGTCCCCTAGCAAAAGTTAACTTAATCTAAGTATCATTAACAAATAAACAGAACAAAATCACAGGAGTGATGCCCCTGCGTATAATAATTATTTGAATAATTCAATCAAACGGGCGTACGCAATGTCCAATATAAACTTCAATAGCGCACGACAGATGGTCGATATCACTTCACACGGCACATAATTAAACAAAGCGAAAACACATATTTACTGTAAACAATTTTACCTTAGCCCCAAAGCGTGTTTCTTTGGCGGGAGCGGTGAACGAGGTCCTGGTGAAGTCACCTGGCAAGGAGAGCTGCAGTGCAGACGGAGTTGTTGGGACGAGAGTTTAGGGACTCCCCGGTAATCAGGAACAAGAGATGACGGCCTTCGATGAAGCTCAGGTGCAGCGTAACGAGGTGTTGCGAAAAATCCCTCAATGGTTGTGGGAAAAATGACAGCAAAAACTACACTATTGCGCGGCGGGCTTCCAAAAATTACAAACAGCAGGGCGTTGATACACGAATTTGCAAACAGCAATGGTTTTTTTCCCCACTTAACAGGGAAAAGTTAGTTACGGCTTAAAGATGTCGTCTCTAGTCGAATGTGCAAATAATGCAAATATCTTTCCCCGGAAAGTACACTATAGGAGACGAATCGGCCATTCGTATCAACGCCCGCACACGCAATCCCAAAACACACCCAACAATAAAACGCTTCGAAGGTTTGAGCTTCACTCACTTAAATTCAGAAGAAATCAACACGTCGATTTAATACAAAGGCAACGAAACTGGCCACAGGGCACTCACAAAAATAGCGCAGCCCCCGGCCGAGGCACCGGGGCTAGCGTTCTTTTAAAACGTTCTTGATCGGAAGCTTGCTACTAATTAATTAATTTCAAATCGGGCTACGCGCGACGGATACAATGGAAGAAAATTCCGGACTCAAAACCACTAATTTTAAATGCATCACTCCCTAAGGAGTTATCAATTCTTATTTCCTTTACACAAAGCTTGGTTATCAAAGAAAGAAATTCCACACAGCATGATGTCATCCGTGCGGGGCGAAGAAAGTACAACCTTGCACTAAAGAACAAAGAACAATAAGCACGTGCGATCCCCAAAATGCTTAATTAACAATTTGCGAAGGCTACTCTAACGAATACCAAGAACTAAATTTAAGCTCTGAAATCAATGTTTAAATATGTGACCACAGAAAGGTTCCCGCAACTTATTCTTAGAAGCTTAGCTGCCTAAATGAATTGTTGCTGAATGCACACCGTTGTTTCGAATTTAAAAAGAGAACGCTTACGGGACGAATTCTACGGATCGAGAACGCATAATTGTTTGGGCCAAAAGGAATTTAAAATGTAGCTTTAAGATCCAGGGTTGAACTTTAGACAGGGCCGTCTTCCGAAAATTTTAAATAGAATAATTTCAGCTTAAATGCACTAATAACACCCTATAGTGGGATTAATGACAATAGAGACTTAACGAGGTCGAAAACTCTAACACCCCCCTTACTAGAGATCAATTTCCCAAATTGGTCCTTGAGACGACCGAGAGAGTTGCTAGAAGATTCGCTTAACTTGAGGTGCGGATTGAGATAGCCGTCACTACTCGGGATCCCAACCACGCGATGACTGATAGCGTCAAAACAAAAGAGTGCGAAGAGAGAAGAGTTATAAAAGACCGGTTACGCCGGTGGAAAATACGAAAACTTCAATAATAAATGTCAAATCCGGGAAAAGTCATTAATGCGGGATTGTCAAAATCGGGAAACGTCTTACACCTGCATAAGTTTCCGTCCAACCTGCCAATCGAACACAGGGAGTATTTGTAAGGACTACAAACACATAAAAAAAGAAAGAAGAAGAAGTCCATAGTCTAACCCCAAAGATAAATCTGAAGAGGGCACGCTGCGCGTCACGGGATCAGCGCATTGTGTGAGTCCCACAGCAGGAACACCAACAGGGAAAGAAAGGACAAAAGGTTGTGACAGAAATTGTCAAAAATGGTCAATGATCGGGAGTAATATAAAAGAAAACTAAGTCCACCGAAATCCTCAATTGATGACGATGCCGAAAGCCAAATCGTCTATAAATTCGCAAAATGCGAGACGGAAAATGACTTCAACACCGAACACCAAAAGAAAATCCGGAAAAACAAAGTCTCCAACAAATGTCAACATAAAATTCACTAACGAAACAACGTGCGAACAGCCTGGCCAGTACTGTCACACGAAGCTCAAAAGCTAACAACAAAATCGCTCCTCCCAAAATCCAAAGGGCAGGAATACGATGCATGGCCTAAAGCCATCAAAAGTCTTCAACGAAAAAGTCTTTCCCAAAATCCAAAGGGCAAAGACACCTAAAGTGACAACCTAAAGTCATCAAAACAAAATTCGGTAGGTGACGACAGATCGTCCATAAATAAGTTACTTAAACACAACGACAACAGGCGACTAAATCGCAACATACTTCAACATGGTAAACTACTAAGTCAATAAATGAAAAACGTACGACAGAAAGTGTACAAGACACTACGACGAGTGTTGATGCACGCGATGAAATCAGCAAACGAAGTTGGGCGATACACCATAGAAATGAAAACTGAATAGAAGTCAATCAAAAAAAACTACGCCAATCCAACTAGATGGTTTGAGAGATATTTAAAATTCGCGTAAAGCGGATCTCACAAACACACCAACACAGACCACATCCTAACAACTAACCAATAAAGAATAATGAAGGCGACATGATTTCCAACTCGTTAACGAACAACAACGCGGCACCACATCAAAGGATAACAACAAAAAAGTCAACATCGGTAATCTAAATGCGTCAATGTCGATAAACTCTACTAACTTCAACTTAATTTCGGAATAGCACAATAAAATTTCAAATTAGCTGAAGGCTAAACACAATCAACAATAAATGAATTCAAAGAAAAGTTCGATACCTTCCAAAAATTTCAAAGTTTTCACGAAAACGACAAAAAAACACGGTTTACTTAATGATTTATACTAAAATAAACGATAGCAGCAAAAAGAATGGCTCCAAAATGTGCCTTAGCATGAAAAGAAAATGTTGAAATGTTGAACACGAAAAAACACAAAAATCCCGCGAAAAATCCCGGGAAAAACAATGTTTGGTATGTCAAAGGGATGGCAAGGAACTCATTTGATAAAAGAAAACATATAGGATACGCGTCCTGATATGAAAAAAACACGTTTCCAAATTTCAAAGTCCTAAAAAGTCAAGTTTTCATGCAAAATAGTGGAAAAAACTATATGACGTTAATGCCAAACACTAAAATAAAGCTGTATGACAAGAAAAGAAACACAAAAACAATGCCCTAAAGGCGTTATCGACAAAAACAAGCCACACGTTGGGATAGCCACTTAGATCTGTTACAGTTTTAATTCCTCAGATCGACATTGATCAAGAGCACTGTCAAAAATCGGGTACAAACTACAGGGTTCGCCGGCTTTACTATAAAGGACACAGATCTTAATGTGCTGGAGTAGATTTTGTTTCTCCGGTTACCTGCGCTTAGCTCAGACGGGAAGGCGTGGTTCGAGAGTACAAAGAAAAACCGGCGGGGTACTTACCCTAAAGCTTGCTTAAAAGAAAAAGAAATGCCTGAGCGCCACTTGGTTCTGGTTAGGGGTGGCTAACGTGTCTAGAACCAAGAACAATACACGTAGCCTATGGGGAAGTCCTCCACGTAACTGCACTCCACTACAGCGTCCCCTCCACCAAGCTCCTTCGGGCCTGTTGGTGTATACACGGTGTGGTCTTGCAACAAATGACTTACCTTGATGACCACACCCTCTAGAGCAATAAAAGAAAACACTGACAAGCCCAAATCTAGGGCGTTCTTACTTGAAGAGCAGGCTTTGGGTTCACATTTAATTACATCAGGCTTTTGCCGTAATTAACTAATGACTAAAGGGTTCAGCAACAACAAATAACTAGACTGACATTAGCAAAGGTTTATGTTTAATAGCCCACCCAGTGGTGAGTTTAAATTTATTACAAAGAGTACATCCTAACTGGAATTTCGGGGTCCCCTAGCAAAAGTTAACTTAATCTAAGTATCATTAACAAATAAACAGAACAAAATCACAGGAGTGATGCCCCTGCGTATAATAATTATTTGAATAATTCAATCAAACGGGCGTACGCAATGTCCAATATAAACTTCAATAGCGCACGACAGATGGTCGATATCACTTCACACGGCACATAATTAAACAAAGCGAAAACACATATTTACTGTAAACAATTTTACCTTAGCCCCAAAGCGTGTTTCTTTGGCGGGAGCGGTGAACGAGGTCCTGGTGAAGTCACCTGGCAAGGAGAGCTGCAGTGCAGACGGAGTTGTTGGGACGAGAGTTTAGGGACTCCCCGGTAATCAGGAACAAGAGATGACGGCCTTCGATGAAGCTCAGGTGCAGCGTAACGAGGTGTTGCGAAAAATCCCTCAATGGTTGTGGGAAAAATGACAGCAAAAACTACACTATTGCGCGGCGGGCTTCCAAAAATTACAAACAGCAGGGCGTTGATACACGAATTTGCAAACAGCAATGGTTTTTTTCCCCACTTAACAGGGAAAAGTTAGTTACGGCTTAAAGATGTCGTCTCTAGTCGAATGTGCAAATAATGCAAATATCTTTCCCCGGAAAGTACACTATAGGAGACGAATCGGCCATTCGTATCAACGCCCGCACACGCAATCCCAAAACACACCCAACAATAAAACGCTTCGAAGGTTTGAGCTTCACTCACTTAAATTCAGAAGAAATCAACACGTCGATTTAATACAAAGGCAACGAAACTGGCCACAGGGCACTCACAAAAATAGCGCAGCCCCCGGCCGAGGCACCGGGGCTAGCGTTCTTTTAAAACGTTCTTGATCGGAAGCTTGCTACTAATTAATTAATTTCAAATCGGGCTACGCGCGACGGATACAATGGAAGAAAATTCCGGACTCAAAACCACTAATTTTAAATGCATCACTCCCTAAGGAGTTATCAATTCTTATTTCCTTTACACAAAGCTTGGTTATCAAAGAAAGAAATTCCACACAGCATGATGTCATCCGTGCGGGGCGAAGAAAGTACAACCTTGCACTAAAGAACAAAGAACAATAAGCACGTGCGATCCCCAAAATGCTTAATTAACAATTTGCGAAGGCTACTCTAACGAATACCAAGAACTAAATTTAAGCTCTGAAATCAATGTTTAAATATGTGACCACAGAAAGGTTCCCGCAACTTATTCTTAGAAGCTTAGCTGCCTAAATGAATTGTTGCTGAATGCACACCGTTGTTTCGAATTTAAAAAGAGAACGCTTACGGGACGAATTCTACGGATCGAGAACGCATAATTGTTTGGGCCAAAAGGAATTTAAAATGTAGCTTTAAGATCCAGGGTTGAACTTTAGACAGGGCCGTCTTCCGAAAATTTTAAATAGAATAATTTTAGCTTAAATGCACTAATAACACCCTATAGTGGGATTAATGACAATAGAGACTTAACGAGGTCGAAAACTCTAACAGGATGATGGCACAGAAGACGGAATTTGGATGGATCGTATCTGGGGCAGGAGAGGCAGCAGAACAACCCAATAGGAGAGTGGTCAGAATGATGTCTAACGTCAAAGAAGAGCACCACCTCAACAATTTTTGGGAGGCGGAAGAGCTCCTGATGGAGAAATCAATCTCACAGGAGGGTCGTGAAGTGGACAATTGGACAATAGGACAATTGGAAGCAACCCATCGGAGAACGCAAGATGGGACATGTGTGGTGAACATACCGTTCACAAAGGATCCAAGTCGAGTAGCAGAACCACGGAGGGCAGTCGCCAGGAACCTGCAGTTGGGGAAAGGATTCAACCCTGACAAGAACTTGGAGTCCAGACACAACAACTTCATGAAGAAGTATCCTTTACCAGGACACATGAAGAAGAAGGGCCAAAATGGTGGTCCTAGGAGAGGACGTTACATTCCTCACCCAGCTGTCGTAAAGGAAGACAGCAAAACGACCAAACCAAGGGTAGTCAACAGTCCCGCATCCAAAGCATCCACTGAGAGAAGTCCGAACCAGACCATGCATACAGGGTCAAGACTACAACGAAAGCAGGCTGACATCCGTCCACAATGGAGGAAGTACAAGGACAAGTATCCCGAGGTCAGCCGAGCAATCAATCGGAGAAGCATCACACCACAGGGGCGTGATACCATTTCGATGGCAACAAGATGTCCACGACCTACCCAATACAAGCTGGGGACACCTATTAGTTACAACAGGGTCCGTCAGCAACATAACTACACTCCTCGGCATTTGCTTATGGTGCGAAGTAAGCAATTTTATGGAGAAGCGCATGCAAGGTCAAGCAACGCCAGCAGAAACCCGACACCCGCAAGGACGAACTGGAGTTCAAACCGCTGCACTCAACGGAGGCGACGCTCGCCAGTCACGAAGCATGCCGTGGACCGAACGTCTGACATAGAAACACAACTGCCGAATCAAGGGACAACAGAAGCAAAAACCGAGCACCGGCCAAGACGACTTCAGTTTGGAACCCTTATACGCAACACCTCACGCCAAGGAAATCGTGAACGAAGCAACCCCTGCAACAGACGCCTAAACCACACCAACCTCGGCTGTTCACAAGTGACCCGGCCAGAATGTTCAAACTATTTTTGAACATGGTTTAAGTGAATAATTTAATATAAATTGTAATCCAGGAAACACGCAATTGGTTCACTAAAGGCTGAACTTGCGCCAGATAAAAGTATGTCAGCTTTTGGTGTCATGATAACAAATTACAATAGCAACGCCTGCAATCAAAAGCCAGTTCTTGTTGATAAACAGACGTTGCATTTTTACATGTATAGTATACCGTATGTCAGAAACACGACGCAGCAATTCTGCATGTTAGTGTGTCAATCAAGCATTCAGAATTGGGCTAGTAAAAATGCGTATGATTGTATTTTTAATATTAGGCCGTAAAAACATGGCATACATTTTCTGTATATATACTCTGTAATAGGACTAAGATTTTAATATACCTTTTTCTACTCCTGTAACTAAAATGCCATTTAACATACTAACATACACGTCGCTAAGTGACCTTTTAATCATGCCTTCATAACCTATGACTAAAGAGCCTCTTAGTCATGAGCTGAAGTTGGCAACGATGTTTTAGTCATGGGGTGAAGTTAGGTTCAAATAGTATTTGCTTTATTAGCCACAGCCAAAACTAAAATCAAGTTAGTTTTCAACCGTCACTTTGACGTTTGTCAAGCATAATTTAACCTAATATAATAAATATCAAAATTTTAATGAAATAATATGATGTTATATTCTCTAAATTTGTGGTCGTAGAAAAAGTATAGTATGCAACTCGTTTTATAAACTTATTAGTCACTCAATTTTATTAAACACTCGCTCCGCTGCGCTTCGCTCGTGATTAATAAAACTCGTGACTAAAATGACGTTTATAAAACTTGATACATAATATACTATTAACTACGAATGTGTACATTCATTGATGGGGTTGAACACAGGCTAAAAATTGTTCATAACGGGGTAGTCAGGCCTAGCTACTCTCCCCTATCTCTTAACAACAAAATAGACTCCATCTCCTGCAAATAAAACTAAAACTGGTTTTACAACAAAACATAAAAGGTGTTAAGTTCCAATTAATTTTGGGACACATCTTTTAACACCACCATTTTTAGGCCTATTACAGTCACTAGTAATTCTAGTTCTTTTTGCTTTGTTAAAGAGTTTACCCAATGTTGATTTCATACTGTCGAGTTTCGGACACCACCAGGAGGTTGTGCGACTTGCTTTGGATATCTTCAAGGGGCATGACGATTCGTACGATTGTAGGATCGAGTTCTGCAGGGTATCCACACTGACTTGCAAGTCCTCTACCTGGTCAATCTTTTCCGCGAAAACCGAATCCGCCAAATGAGCTTCCAGATCTGTCTTGTAAGATAGTCTGTCAGTCCGCCTAGGGTTTCGATATTGTTTTGGTTGAACTATAGTTCCAGATAATTTGAAACAAAGCCTTCTGTGGTCTGACAGACACAACAGGTGATACCTGTCAACCCACAATATTATTGGAAATATCTGAAGAGGCCAGGGTGATATCAATCACGGTCTGGCTACGCGTTGTGACAAAAGTTGGTTCACATCCACGGTTCAGTATTTCTAAGTTTGTACTTATTAGGTACTCAAGTAAAAACCTACCTCGAGTGTTAATGCCACTGCTACCCCACGAAACGTGGTGAGCATTTGCATCACAGCCAATAATTAAGTTTTTGTTGTTCCTCTCACAGTAGTTCGGCAATTCGATCAACTCCGCACTAGGTGGAGGGTCAATTGAGTCACTGGGAAGGTATACCAATGCGAAAATGACATCTTCCTTCCCTTCTCTTATACTGCAGCTCATCTGTGTCGTCGTAATATCACGCGTACAGAGGTGTGGTAAAGCAAAGGCTTGTAAATGCTTGGGACAGTAGATGCACGTCATTGGTTTCTCATGGGTGCTATCTGTAAAAACAGTGCTGGCTGTCGAGCTGTGTTGCAGGTTAATTTGTATAATGTTTAATCCAGGTTGGGTGGACATGAGATCAACAATAAATTATTCGACCTCGGTGTCCGACCCGGACCCTAGAAGCATACTCATCAGCTCCCTCTCCTCCTCAAGAGCATCCATGTAGGTGGGGGGTTGTGAGGCTTCTCCTTCGAATGGCTGCTGTGGTAGCAGCTGCTCTCCTACTGGCGGTGGAGGGGTATCCGAGGACGCACCCTGGTCTGCAACAAAAAAGGGTTTAGGGGTATCCGTAGACGCACCCTGCTGGGGGGGGGGGGAGTTGGAGTCTTGAGGTGCATCTCCAAGCCTCTGAATTTTTAATCTTAAAGTTGTAAACTGATGGTGCAGTTTACTATCTTTACTTTTGACTGCTGTTTCAGCCTCTTGGTTTAGCCCAAAAACTAGGACTCTGCCAACGGGCCCCTCCTTTTCGGCTGTGTGGAAGAGGGGCCAGTCCCGAACACCTATCCCGGGGTTCTGCACTGCCAGGCGGCGAGTAACAGTCTCCGTAGATTCAGGTTTCCCTGGAATCCACAGAGCTGCCTTCGCCAGCCTGGGCAGCCGATCCACCTGGACGACATTGAGACGGGCGCCCTCCCATAAAGTGGGCAGGTTTGACACTGCTTGTGTTAGCCACTTCAGGGTCTGGTCATCATCACAGGTGATTCTAAGAATCTCTCCGGAGTACTGCCAGCCCTTAAAAGTGGGTGCAATTTGGCCTTCAGCTAGGGCGAACATATGGTTGTCCAGAGCCACCAGCAATTGGGCTTTTATTAGGTCCGCTTGGACCTGGGTGATCTTACCGAGTGGGGTCTTTAGATCTACGATGGCCACGCGGAGGTGCCTAGTAAGGGCCTCTTTGTAACCACCTGTTCTTTCGGTTACCTTTTGGTCTGGCTTAACCTTCTTTTTTGGATTAGAGGTGGAGGGCGTGCTTCCATCCGATCTAATCCTTTTACTTGTGGAGGGTGTAGGCCTACCGGAACCAACCGCCTTGGGGCTAGCTCTGGGAGCCAGTCCCTTGGTAGTGGTTGAGGAGGGCCCACGTCCCTTCCCACTTCTATCCTTCATTTTGCCCGAACCTGCCACCTTAGGATTAGCTTCAGGAGCCAGCCTTTGGGTGGAGGTAGAAGCAGTAGCGCCGGAGTTCTCTGCGGTTAAGCGAGCCTTCCTCCTGCGCTTCTGTTCGGCACCAGAAATCCTTTTCCTCTTTGGAAGAGTCTGTTGCTCCTCCTCTGTCTTTTGCTGCTGCTGTTGCTGCTGCTATTGTTGCGGTCCTGCTTGAGGGGTATCCGAAGACGCGCCCTGTACGGTTTCTTCAAACTTCTTATCATCCATGCTGAAAGAAAAAAATCATCTCCCTAGCTCCCCACCCACCACGGAGCCCAACAAGGTGACGCCGAACTTCGACGCCAAGGATACTAAGGAGACGAGTCCGAGTCACAAACGTATGTGTTAATGATAAATATGGCAGTTTTACTATTTCAGCGATCTATTGTCCTTCTAAGCACAAAATGAACGAAGCCGACTACTCGCGATTCTTTGCCACCCTTGGCAATAGATATCTGGCTAGTCGCGACTACAACGCCAAACATTAGAGATGGGGCTCTCGTCTGTCAACAGTCAAAGGTAAAGAATTAGTTAAATGCCTGAATAAAAATAATTTAAACATCTTGGCTACTGGTAAGCCAACCCACTGGCCATATGAGCTATCCAAAATGCCAGATGCAATCGACTTCTGCGTTGTAAAAAGCATACCCCTAAATTATTTGCTAGTAGAAGAGAATTTTGATTTTTCCTCTGAATTCTCCTGTTCTATTCCAGCTAAGCTTGAAACGGGGCAATTTATGCCACCTGTATTCATATATTTCATACTTTTTTCTTACATATATTGCTAGCAATAAGCCGAACCGTGCTAGCATGTCAAGTTAGCAAGCCGTATAAGTATTTGCACTGTGTTAAGCGATCACGCGTTATAAGTACCTCAACGCGAGTGCGAACGTGAGTGAATGCGCAACAAGAGCTAATTCGGAACGCCGAGTTATAAAGAGATCGCAACGTGGCAGTTATGAAGACCTGCGACGATGCCGTGAACCCGCGGGAATTCATTCGTACCCAAGCGCTTAAGAAGTACGTAGCGGCATCCACATCCGTATATTGCCGAAATACGACTGCGAGAGCATCCAACCACATGGGCGGCGTCGCCAAAGGTTTGCTCTGTCTTCCCACAGAAGAAAGCTGTGATCGGGCGCGATAGAAGCTCCATTCGTGCCCTGCCACCAGAACACTTAGGGTAACCAAACGCAAGGTTAACCTTTTTATAAATAGTGCTACGAATAAAGAGGCGATTGCAACATCCTTGGCAATTGCTTCAATGCATGGTAGCGTATGAAAGACAAAGGGGATTTACCTGTAAGCAGCCGACGCAAAGCTATTGCGTCATCCGCTTCCTCAACACGTTGTTTGAACAGGCCAGGCAGCGCGACTTGCAAGCGCATTTTAAGATAAACCGGTTCACGGTGTTCAATTCCATTTCGAGCTAGTGACATTGAACTTTGCCCTAATAATTGAAATCTAGCGGCCTATTATTATCATTATTATTATTTGTCTTTATTATTTGTTATGTTATGTACAAAATTATACAAGAAAAAAATTCTAAGGCGGAGTTCAACTATGACACTAAAAGCGTCAGCTGCTCTTCCACTCAACCTCGTATACGCATGTGTTTCGGTAATAATGAAATAAATAGACGAATAAAGAAATAATTAAACTAAGCTTGAATGAAGATTACGCTCTACAGGTTCTTATAAGTTACAAAGTTGTCCAAATTATGTACAGATGGATAGATCACGCAGAGTGACAAAATCGTGTTCTACGTAGATGTATTTTAAAGCAGTTGTAATTCAACGATTTGAGATTCAAGGGCAAAGAGTTATAATGATAAGCTATTTGGTATGTAAAGGAATGTTTAAACAGTTGAGAACGGTGAATAGGTGGAGTTAATAACCCCTTGAACCTCAAATTAAGTGTATGCACATCAGTTCGGAAAGTAATTTTATTGAATAAGTATTTAGGTTTTCTATCCAAAACAATTTTATGGTACAAGCATAAAGCGTGAAGTAGCCTACGATTAGACATATTTAACCACCGAACGTCGATCAGTTTGTGTGATATGTGATCGTATTTACGCAATCCAAATATCAGCCTCAAACATGTATTTTGAAGTCTTTGAATCTTTTCGGAGTCTAGATAAGATAAACAAGACCCGTATACGGAATCACAATAATTAAGTTTTGATAGCACTAAAGATTCGCATAAGATTTTTCGAAGGTCTCGATTTAATACGTGGCGATTTTGGTACAGCAGTCGTAACATGTTGTAACCACCACTGATACATTTATTAATATGAGCAGTAAACTTTAGCTCTTCGTCTATTATTAAGCCCAAATTTTTGGCTGCTTTAATTAATTCGAGTTCAGCACCGTCAATATGTATTTTAATTTGAGGCTGAATAAAATTTCGATCGCATCTTCTACAAAACAGCATTAGCTTTGACTTATTTGGGTTTAATATTAGTGAATGCGATTTAGCAATATTAAAGAGCTCCTCTAAGTCTTTGTTTACATCCTCACACGCTCCGGCTATATCACTGGGATTAAAATTTTTATAAAGCTGGGTGTCATCAGCATAGAAATGGGTAGTGGTATATTTTAAACAGGTATTAAATTTCAAAGTGTATAAAGTAAACAAGATTGGTCCTAAAATCGATCCTTGAGGGACACCTGAAGTAATATTTAAAAATTCTGACTGGTTGCTTCTATAAATAACTGCTTGAGATCTACCAGTTAAATAACTAGAAAGAAGTGAAATAGCATTTGGTGTAAAACCGAAGTACGAAAGGATATGTAACAAAGTAGAGTGATTTATAGTATCGAAAGCCTTCGAAAAATCCAGCAACACTAGGATGGTTGCCATTCCATGATCTAATGCTCTGAAAATGTCATCAGTAATTGCAAGTAATGCGGTGCAGCAACTGTAACCTGGTCTAAATCCTGACTGAACTTCAGGCAAGATATTCTCTGCTTCAATAAATTTACGTAGTTGTACATCCATGATTTTTTCCACGATTTTTGAAAAGATGGGCAATATGCTGACAGGTCTTAAATCTTTAAATTGTTTTGGTGTATCAACCTTAGCTAAAGGAATAATGTAAGCCTTCTTCCACGTATATGGGAAAACTGCGTTAAGTATTATGAAATTTATAATATGAGTTAAGTTATTTAAGTTGTTTTGCACTTCTATAGCGTACAGCCTCTGTATTGTGTATTTCTTTACATGCATTTGTGTTTTTCTTGCAGATTATATGTTTTTATATGTAAACTGTTGGGTTTTATTCTGGTAGTGCTTGTAGGTGTAAGTTCAACGTTTCAGTTGACAACGAGCTGCCCCAAAACAGTATTAGCCTTCCCTTAGCCGCCCTGACGATATTAATAGAGTCTTATACTTATTCGACTGAATAAGCTAGCGACCCCGGGCAATATAAAGTAACAGTACAGTAGAGTGTAGGGCTAGATGAAACGCCGCGTTACAAGCTCTGACATAATTTATAAACACAAACCGGTTTCTCTGGTCAACAAGATAACATATTGTGAATTTTTCAGAGGTCGTCTAGAGGAAAGAATTAATACCAGTATCTCACTCAAATCAGCAGAAGAAATTGACGAAGCGGTTGAGAACTTTATCCAAATTGTTCAATATACAGCCTGGAAAGCCACTCCTGAACTGGATAATACTAGAACACAAAACTGCTCAAATGTGGTAAGGGAATCTCTACTCGACAAAAGAAAGTTGAGGAAAATTTGGATGACAACCAGGTCTCCACAAGATAGAGCTTCAAGCTGTGCTAAACCTTAAAAAATTGAGAATAATCAAGGGGTTCAGAACTATCTAGAAGGTCTTTCACCAACTGAGACCACTGAATATTTGCTGTGGAAGGCTACTGCAGAAAGCAAGGAAACTCAGGATATTGTCCCGTCTATCAGAAAAAAAGATGGATCCTGGGTAAGCTAATGCGAATGTTTTTGCTGGACATCTTGCTAACGTTCTCCAGCCGTTCCCTTCCGAAAGTACCACAAGAAGAGAAAGATGTTATCACCTAAGTACTTGAACAACCTTTTCAAACGGATCCGCCCATTAAGGGTATGAAAGCAAGCGAGGTCAAGAACATGATTAGAAGGAACTTAAATCCCAAGAAGGCACCAGGATATGATCTGATCACGAATGCAGTAATTAAACAACTTCGTGTTAAAGTACTAGTAGCAATAACGTACCTATTCAATGCTATTTTAAAAATTGGACACTTTCCATTCCAATGGAGAGTCGCTCAAATCATTCTCATATCAAATCCAGGAAAGCCCGCTGAGGAGACAAGTTCCTACCGGCCAATTAGCTTACCTCCTATGATGTCCAAACTTTTCGAAAAATTGTTTATTAAGAGATTAAAACCTCATCTAGACAGCCTTTGCATAATTCCATATCATGAATTTGGTTTCAGGGAACAACACGCAAACACTGAACAGAACAGGTAAATCGAGTCCTCGAGCAAATAAATAACACCTTAGCAAGTAAAAAGTATTGTTCTGCAGCCTTCCTGGATAATCCCCAGGCGTTTGATAAGGTGTGGCATCAAGGCTTACTAATCAAAGTTAAAACCCATCTACCAGCTCCATTTTATCAGGTTCTTAACTCATACCTCACTGAAAGATTTTTTATGCTTAAACACCCGGAAGAAGTAACAGATCTTATCCCTATCCAATCTGGAGTGCATCAGGGAAGTGTTCTTGGTCCAGTGCTCTATCTGATATACACTGCGGATATTCCGGAAACGCCAAACACCTTTACTTCCACGTTTACAGATGATCCGCTATCCTAGCAACCAGTGAGATCCCAGAGATATTTCCGAGAAACTTCAGGATGTCCTCAACAACATTCAAAAATGATACAAAATTACAGCATGTAACCTTTACACTGAGGAAGCAAACATGTTCAAGTGTCATTCTCAATGGACAACAACTCCCTCAATATAACAGTGCAAAATACCTTGGCAGGCATTTAGACAGGCGTCTCAATTGGAAGGTACATATTCTGAAGAAAAAGAAACACCTTGAGCTAAAGTTCTCCAAATTATATTGGTTCCTCGGAAGTAAATCGAAACTTTCTCTCAACAACAAGGTACTTGTGTATGCAGTGGTATTAGAACCTGTGTGGACGTATGGTGTTCAATTGTGGAGGACCGCGAGTACTTCGAACATGAAGAAGATACAACAGTTTAAATCAAAATCTCTGCGAATAATCACAGACGCGCCGTGATTTGTTATCAATGAAACACTACACATCCCCTGCATTCTGCAAGAAGCCAAGTGCGCAAGTGCTAAATATCTGTCGCGGCTTGAACAACATTCCAACCCCCTAACTCTTATTTTGTTAGATAACAGCAAGGCCACCTATCGTTTACAGCGTTGTAAACCCCAAAATTTAAGTCATAGAAATTAAGTTTGTTTAATTAATATAATTACTAACACTAGCTAAGTAGGAAATGAAGATAGTACATAGATACAATCTATTTAAGTACTATTCCTATAATTAAAACTAACCCTAGGTTAAATTTAGTTAGTCATTTAATGTAAGTTACTAACCACCTGTTTGTATGTTTTTTAGTATTAACAACCATACTTTTACAAAATTAACTTATGGTTTTAGGGCAGATTTCCAATGTAATAGTAATTTAAAAAAAAGAGTCGTTTCATCTACCCGGAGAGCGTAAAGCTATTTGCCCGTACAGTACAACCAGTACTCTGACCAACGAAGTTGTACTCGTACAGATAATGGCTCGAACTAAGAACCCAAAACTTAGACAAATGCCTGCACAGTACAGCGTCCTGTATGTAGGAATATTATCGCTTAATTTGCTTTTACTAGTTTTGTAGTTATTCGTTTCACTTTGCACAGGCAAATTAATGAAATACTTATTTATTTTCAGAAAAGGAAGTGCTTAAATTATGTGCATACAAAAAAAGATGCCTTCATACAATAAAAGATTGATTTGTAAAAAAGTAAACTTTAAACCTACAACAAAATACTCTTTTACAAAATAGATACAGAGTGTCCGCAATAATTGATTAGCGCATTACTACAATAACTATAAAAATATACCAGTGTGCCTAAATAGCTAAAATGTAATTACAGAAATACATAGTAGTTTGTAATGTGGCTTCTTTACTTAGCCCTTTACTCTACTGTACTATTAATTTATATTGTCATTTGTTTGCTAGTTTACACAGTGGTAGAAACATAACACACGATTTACCTTTAAGAATGACTTAGGAAAAGTCAATATTCCTCCAATATTGCTGTGGCTGGCCTGCTCGTTGTCACCTGGAATAATGTAATTGTGTTTGCAAAAACTGCCAGCATTAAAAACCCAACAGTTTACATAAAAAGATATATAATCTGTAAGAGAAACACAAATACAGGAAAATACATTTATATAAAACTCGCCAAGAATGAACGTTGCCAACGCATACAGGTTACGCTGTTAACAATATCAACTTCTTACTGTAAATTTCTACGGCCTAAAGCGGTTTCTACTCGCAATGATACCTGTTAAATATAGGTGAGCTGTACATTTAATTAGAAACTACAGTTCAAGCACAAACGACGTGAAAATTTTTGTCTCAAACCCAAATTCCTTGAAGACGGGCCTGATTCCTTCCGGGCCGAGTATGCAGTTATTTGCTGATGCAGACGTTTGAGCGCTTACCAAGAAAGTTTGATTCAGCAGTGACGACAAGCTGTATTCACTTCGCGAGCTATTCCAGATCTCGCAAGATTGCGTCGTTCGCTATTGAGCTTCCGGTTTGCTCAATTTTACTGGTTCGTACAGTAAATAGAGGAAGTTAATTATAGTAGCTAGCCTGGTTTTAATACTACTACCAGAGGTGCCCGGGGATCGCGCTCTACGCTCCTTTTCAGGCAGAAGTAAGGCTGCTAACTTTGTCGACTGGAACAACTGAGGGTTGCTTCCAAGGTGATGGTTCACTCTCGAGGTGGCTTGTTAACGTAGATTTACTCAGTCACTTTCTGTATGCACTTAATTTATATGCGTAACTTCCCTTGGGTAACGGGCTGACGCTCCGGTCCCTTAATCAAAAGCGACTGTCCGCTCCGGTCGCTTAACCAAGTGCGACTGCCAAAGTTTCGTTTTTCCTCTCGCATCACTGGCTTCATTCTATTTATAACTACACGTCTTCGATCAGCTATCTTGGTGCATTCACTCACACACGCGAAACTTACAATGCGTATCAAATTAATTAATACATGATGAGGAATACGGTTCAGGTTTATTATTAGCGAGTGTTGGGGAGCCTCTCAGTTGTCCGTTATGTGTGGAAAATTCCTGATTGCTAGCTCGCCTTGGACGTTAATGGACTGTATTGATTTTATTTCTTCACGGAATTATACACTCGTTGAAAGCAAAGTAGGTAATTTATTTGCTATAAATTTACACGAACAGTTTAACATTTAAACATGTGAACAATAATTACTTTCGCAGAGCGGATCTTTTCGCGTGCTGTCTCGCTGACAGACGGATTTGTAAGTGAGTTTTTAGAATCGGAAGCCCGCCCGGCAGTCTACTGCGCACAGTATGAATTCAGAATGCAAGAGATGCGGCAAAAGTTTATAAAGTCCTTAACATACCGCCCGCCTTGGAAAGGGTAACCTTTCAAATAAAACAGTACAGAGTTGACATGTAACAGCTAGAGTAAAACATGTAACATGAACACACATATATACAAAGCATAATAGTACATGGATCTTAATCGAGTACAAGAAAACCCGAACAATGGGGAGCCAAAAGGCCTTACGAACACTGCGCTGAACGCTAACGCACTAGTTCACAACACTAGGTAGCGGGCACAATTTGGCGAAAGATCGTTTCACGATTCCTGACACAGTTTTCACTGACGCCACACGCGTAACGTCGTCAAGGCCAGGGTGCAGCTCGGTGACCCGGCCTAACCTCCACTTCAGAGGGGGAAGATTGTCATCCTTGATGAGAACCATGGAACCAGGCTGGAGGTTCGAAAGGTGTGTGCGCCATTTGGTGCGCTGTTGCAGTTCTGAGATGTACTCCTTGCTCCATCTTTTCCCTACATTCTGGTGGAGCTGTTGTATTCTTTGGTATCTAGACAGCCGAGACTCGGCTATCTCAGTAACGTTGGGGTCAGGCAGTGACACCAAAGGACGACCGATCAGAAAATGAGCAGGAGTCAAAGGCTGAAGGTCGTTTGGATCAGCGGACAAAGGAGACAGGGGTCGGGAGTTTAAGGTCGCTTCCACCTGTGCCAGCAAAGTGCAAAATTCATCGTAATTTAGACTAGCGTTACCTATAACGCGCCGTAGGTGATGTTTGGAGGACTTAATTCCGGCCTCCCACAATCCTCCAAAGTGGGGACTGTGCGCGGGTATAAAATGCCAAGCTACTCCGTCGCTCGCGACTGATTCGGAAATAGAAAGGCCTTGTTCCGCAAGAAAATTTCCTAATTCGATTAATTCGGAATTAGCGCCGACAAAATTAGTGCCATTGTCTGAATAGACATGGAGCGGTTTGCCTCGACGAGCTACAAACCTGCGAAAAGCCATTAAGAAGGCTTCAGTAGAAAGGTCAGCGACCAATTCAAGGTGCACTGCTTTTGTGACAAAACAAACGAATAGACAAAGGTAGGACTTTACTAGTTTAGAACCACGTCCTTTGCGATCCTTTATCATGAACGGTCCACCATAATCGGTACCAGTCGTATGAAATGGGGGCGATGATTGAATACGAGAGGCTGGCAGATCTCCCATTATGGGTTCGGTTAACTTAGGAGAAAATCTAAAACACCGCAAGCATTGATGAACCACTTGCTTGACTATATTTCTGCCAGAGGTAATCCAATATCGTTCTCTGAGATTAGCTAACAGCATTTGAGGTCCGGCATGGAGAAGCCGAAGATGCTCATGCGAAACTAGGAGTTTGGCGAATGGATGTTTGCCAGAAATCACTAGAGGAAACTTCTTGTCAAAAGGTAATTGAGAGTTGTGGAGCCTACCACCAACTCTTAGAAGTCCCTTGGAATCCAGAAAGGGATTCAAGGATATCAAAGCAGAAGATTGTTTCACAGGCTTGTTCTGTGACAACAGCTTAAATTCGTCAGGAAATGACTCTCGTTGTGAAAACCTTGCAAGCCTTACAAGGGATGCTTGCAGTTCATCTGTAGAAAGGGGACCAGAAAGGCGATCAGCTTTGAGGGTCCGCGCATTGTTATAAAAACGAAAGCAATAAGCTGTAACTCGTTGTAATCGAGCCAAACTTGAATACTGATTGAACGGAAATGGTTCAACAGAGGTTACAGAAAAACTCTGAACTTCTTTTTTGAATTCTGGAAGCTCAGCACGAACATGTCTGGAAGTAGGCCAAGATGCCTCATCTTCGCTTAGCCAGGCGGGACCATGCCACCAAAGGCTTAATTCTTTTAAAACTAAAGGAGAGACTCTCCTAGTGAGAAGATCAGCAGGATTCGAAGCGGTAGGAACATGCCTCCACGTGGCATCAGAAGTGAGTTGCTGAACATCAGCAACTCTGTTACACACAAAGGTTTTAAGAAGATTTGGACTGGTTTTCAACCATCCTAGCACTATTGTGGAATCTGTCCAGAAAACAATTCTAGATATGGGCAAATCAAGTGCCTTTATGACTTGCACGGAAAGTTTACTTAGAAGAACAGCTCCGCAGAGCTCGAGCTTCGGAATTGTCAAGGGCTTTAAAGGGGCTACCTTGGCCTTGGAGTAGAGAAGGTGAACTTGTACTTCCCCTTCTTGATTCTTGGAACGGAGGTATATCGACGAACCGTAACCATTGTTGGAAGCGTCGCAGAAACCATGGAGCTCTATCTCAACCACGCTCCGACAGAGGACGTGACGAGGAATTGCTAAATCATTGAGCATGAGAAGGTCATTTCGATACGTAACCCATTTTTCTTGTATGGCGTTGGGAACGGGTTCATCCCAATTCAACTTTTCCATCCAAAGTTGTTGCAAAAGAACCTTGGCACCCATGGTGCATGGACTTAGCAGACCCAGCGGGTCAAATATCTGTGATATTTCAGACAAGATGCTACGCTTGGTAGCCTTACTACTTGTAGAATTTGAAATATTGAACATCAGATGATCGCTTTTGAAGGACCAAATCAAACCAAGGGTGCTTGTGTGCTCATGTGCACTGAAATCAAGAACACCCGGATGCAAATCGGAGTCTGGGATTCCATCGAGAACTTCTGGAGAATTAGAAATCCACTTTCTAAGTTTGAAACACCCTGAATCAAGAATCTGATTCAAGTTTGAACAGAGAGTACGCGCTTTCTCAGGAGTGTCGGCACCTGTCAGAAGGTCGTTGACGTAGAAGTCCTCCTTTATAATTCGAGAGACTTCGGGATTTGAAGCTGCACATTCGATGCCCAATTGGGTCAAACATCTAATGGCAAGAAAAGACGCTGAAGCAGTGCCATAAGTGACTGTATTCAGATTGTATGACAGAAGAGGATCAGTTGGAGAGGATCGCCAAAGGATTCTCTGAAGGGGCCTATGGTCAGGATTCACCAGAACCTGACGATACATTTTCTCAATGTCGGCTGATATAGCGAACAAATGCTTGCGAAGGCGAACAAGAATGGAAAATAAGTCTTGTTGCACGGTTGGGCCAACCATCTGAATACTGTTCAGAGATTGCCCTGAAGTGGTTAATTGGGAACCATTGAATACAACTCGGAGTTTAGTTGTCAGGCTTTCCTCTTTTAAGACTCCGTGGTGGGGTAGATAATAGGATATCTCGTTTGAATTAGGGTTTGAAACGGACATATGACCTAATTCAGAATATTCATTCATGAAATTCAAATAGCGATTGGACAAGTCAGGGTTCGCTTGTAACCGCTTCTCTAATGATAAGAATCTTTTCTGAGCGATTTGCCATGAATCACCCAATACCTCTACAGGTTTCTTGAGAGGGATAGAGACAACGAATCGACCATTTGCTTCTCGTTGCGTATTTTGCACGAAATGTGCCTCACAGGCGTTCTCTTCATTTGTGCGGACCTTTTCCTCTGGGTAATGTTCGAGTTGCCAAAACCTAGCAATGGGATCAGAAGCATCCTCGATCGTGCCAAGATTGCACTGTACAGGGTACGCAGAAGGGGGGCCTGTAGGGCCAGAAACAATCCAACCAAAACGAGTCTTTTGGAGGATGGGAAGATTTGGGCCTAGACCAATTTGTCCAATACAAAGGAGCTGCCAGAAAATGGGCGAACCAATCAGAATGTCGATGGTGCCCGGTTGGTCGTAGGACAGATCTGATAACTTGATGTTATCAGGAACCTTGAAACTGTTTCGCTGGACACGAAAACTTGGGGTTGTACCTGTAATCTCATCGAGAACAAGACAGGATAGACCAATACTGTATGAGGTGTGAGGGGCTTGCAGCTTAATATCACACCTAGCTTTGATTTGAGAAGTAGCTTTACTTAAGCCAGAAACAGTAACGTTGACTTCGCGAGTTGGAAGCTTCAACCTTTTACACAAATCTGAACGTATGAAGTTCGATTGGGAACCGGAATCCAGCAGGATTCGCACAATATGAGGCGTACCATCATCAGCGATGAGTTTAGCGGTAGCCGTAGGTAATAGTACCTGCAAAGCATTCGAACAGAATGCCGAAATCGATTGGTTTAGTTCAACAGGGGTTTCTGCCGACATTGCAGATCCTGGTTGACTAGAAGAAGCATTTTGAGGTTTATCCTCATGCAGAAGGGTGTTGTGCTTTGATTTGCACTTTCTACATGTATATTTGGAGCTACAGCGGCTCGAAAGGTGACCCTGAGTTAGGCAATTAAAGCATACACGGAGCTCTTTTGCCTTTGAATTTCTGTCAAGAGAAGACAGCTTGACAAACTTATCGCATTTGTACAAAGGATGAGATCCTTTACAAAATGGACACGAAGGGGCACCTGACACAAATGATTTCGAATGTACCTTGGAAGACTTTTCGGGTACAAGCTTAATATTTTTTACTTCCAGAGTTTCTAGAAGGTTTGCTGTGTTTTGTAAAAATTCCTTGAACTCGTCAAGATTAGGCAGATCAGAACTTGACCGGTTTCTAAGGACCTCCCATTCACGGAATGTCGTGGGGTCCAGTTTTTTAGAAACGACATAAATGATAACAACATCAAGAAGCTCGCTTTCGCTAGCTAATGATTTGATTGCTGTAAAATGTTTGAATAACATATCGCTAATCGTACGTAATTTAGTTGCAGATTCCTTACTGCACGATTCAAGTTTGAATATAGCATTGAGGTGGTTATGAATCAGAATTTTTGGGTCATTGTAACGATTACACAATGCATCCCAAGCTAGAGTATAATTACTCGCAGTAAACTCTAAACTTTTTATAATTTGGCTTGCATCACCCTGTAAACTAGCCTTTAAGTAATGCAGCTTTTGAATATTAGTTAGCGTTTGATTCTCATGAATTAAGCTAATAAAAATCTCACGAAATTCCAACCACTCTGACACGTTCCCTGAATATTTGGGAATGGAGATGACAGGAAGGCGTACAGCTCGATTATTGCAATGCGAACTGCAATTTGAATGCGTTAATCTCACGCTACCATTAGGAGATCCAGAACGATCTGGTGCAACATCAGACTGCTTGTTGTATTCATTAATCAAATATTCAGCTTGTGAAATTGCAAAATAATAAGAATCTTCAAATTCAACTTGTTGTTGCATTTCAGCTTCTGTATCCTTACTGTTTTCTAAAATTTGTTCATGAACCGCATAATATTCTGATAACAAGGTGGCTGTATCATTCAATCTTTTTTGCAATTGAATAATCTGAGCGCTAGATAAGAATTGATCTTCATCATGAATTGTTTGCAAGGATTGCACGTGATTTGCGAAACGCGTAAGCTTGCCTTTGATAGAGCCTCGTACTCTCACAAGCGGATCCATAATTGTTGAAATTAAAACAGTTTAACAGATAGAACTAACTTTTCGTACGCCACTGGCACGGAATTTGTTTACAACGCAGACAGCGCTGATAACGACGCGAGAATCTTGGCGCTAACGACGCAGAAAACGACCCTGGTACAACGCAAGATTATTAACTTGTGACTAAATTGTACTCGCGCACAACGAAATAGCTTGGCATTTCACGCAATTAAAATGTTTATATGACTCATAAACCATTTGTTTACGCAATAATACGCAGCTGAAATTATGCACATGCAGAGACACAAATTCATGCATAGGAAATCTCACAAAGGAAATTAGGCTGACATTGATATTGGTGTGTGTGCCGCCTTTTTCGTTTCTGTGGTTTGAACTGCCGTCTCGTCTGCAGCTGGCCGCTGCCTCCACACCTGCACGAATTTGGCGCGAGACTTGGCGTTTGGCTTTCTCGCTCTAACGTTGATAGCAGCGTATGCTGTCTTCCTTCCTCTCGTTCCTCTCGTTAGGGACGAATTTAACACGATTGAAAACTGCGTGTTGCACTTACTTGCCTTGTACAACTGCGAATCCGGGCCGATGATCCATGTGGCTCGAAGGAACAATGTTGCTGCTTTCCGGGCTCGTACTAATCCGGATCGATGGACCAATGTTGGGGAGCCTCTCAGTTGTCCGTTATGTGTGGAAAATTCCTGATTGCTAGCTCGCCTTGGACGTGAATGGACTGTATTGATTTTATTTCTTCACGGAATTATACACTCGTTGAAAGCAAAGTAGGTAATTTATTTGCTATAAATTTACACGAACAGTTTAACATTTAAACATGTGAACAATAATTACTTTCGCAGAGCGGACCTTTTCGCGTGCTGTCTCGCTGACAGACGGATTTGTAAGTGAGTTTTTAGAATCGGAAGCCCGCCCGGCAGTCTACTGCGCACAGTATGAATTCAGAATGCAAGAGATGCGGCAAAAGTTTATAAAGTCCTTAACATACCGCCCGCCTTGGAAAGGGTAACCTTTCAAATAAAACAGTACAGAGTTGACATGTAACAGCTAGAGTAAAACATGTAACATGAACACACATATATACAAAGCATAATAGTACATGGATCTTAATCGAGTACAAGAAAACCCGAACAATGGGGAGCCAAAAGGCCTTACGAACACTGCGCTGAACGCTAACGCACTAGTTCACAACACTAGGTAGCGGGCACAATTTGGCGAAAGATCGTTTCACGATTCCTGACACAGTTTTCACTGACGCCACACGCGTAACGTCGTCAAGGCCAGGGTGCAGCTCGGTGACCCGGCCTAACCTCCACTTCAGAGGGGGAAGATTGTCATCCTTGATGAGAACCATGGAACCAGGCTGGAGGTTCGAAAGGTGTGTGCGCCATTTGGTGCGCTGTTGCAGTTCTGAGATGTACTCCTTGCTCCATCTTTTCCCTACATTCTGGTGGAGCTGTTGTATTCTTTGGTATCTAGACAGCCGAGACTCGGCTATCTCAGTAACGTTGGGGTCAGGCAGTGACACCAAAGGACGACCGATCAGAAAATGAGCAGGAGTCAAAGGCTGAAGGTCGTTTGGATCAGCGGACAAAGGAGACAGGGGTCGGGAGTTTAAGGTCGCTTCCACCTGTGCCAGCAAAGTGCAAAATTCATCGTAATTTAGACTAGCGTTACCTATAACGCGCCGTAGGTGATGTTTGGAGGACTTAATTCCGGCCTCCCACAATCCTCCAAAGTGGGGACTGTGCGCGGGTATAAAATGCCAAGCTACTCCGTCGCTCGCGACTGATTCGGAAATAGAAAGGCCTTGTTCCGCAAGAAAATTTCCTAATTCGATTAATTCGGAATTAGCGCCGACAAAATTAGTGCCATTGTCTGAATAGACATGGAGCGGTTTGCCTCGACGAGCTACAAACCTGCGAAAAGCCATTAAGAAGGCTTCAGTAGAAAGGTCAGCGACCAATTCAAGGTGCACTGCTTTTGTGACAAAACAAACGAATAGACAAAGGTAGGACTTTACTAGTTTAGAACCACGTCCTTTGCGATCCTTTATCATGAACGGTCCACCATAATCGGTACCAGTCGTATGAAATGGGGGCGATGATTGAATACGAGAGGCTGGCAGATCTCCCATTATGGGTTCGGTTAACTTAGGAGAAAATCTAAAACACCGCAAGCATTGATGAACCACTTGCTTGACTATATTTCTGCCAGAGGTAATCCAATATCGTTCTCTGAGATTAGCTAACAGCATTTGAGGTCCGGCATGGAGAAGCCGAAGATGCTCATGCGAAACTAGGAGTTTGGCGAATGGATGTTTGCCAGAAATCACTAGAGGAAACTTCTTGTCAAAAGGTAATTGAGAGTTGTGGAGCCTACCACCAACTCTTAGAAGTCCCTTGGAATCCAGAAAGGGATTCAAGGATATCAAAGCAGAAGATTGTTTCACAGGCTTGTTCTGTGACAACAGCTTAAATTCGTCAGGAAATGACTCTCGTTGTGAAAACCTTGCAAGCCTTACAAGGGATGCTTGCAGTTCATCTGTAGAAAGGGGACCAGAAAGGCGATCAGCTTTGAGGGTCCGCGCATTGTTATAAAAACGAAAGCAATAAGCTGTAACTCGTTGTAATCGAGCCAAACTTGAATACTGATTGAACGGAAATGGTTCAACAGAGGTTACAGAAAAACTCTGAACTTCTTTTTTGAATTCTGGAAGCTCAGCACGAACATGTCTGGAAGTAGGCCAAGATGCCTCATCTTCGCTTAGCCAGGCGGGACCATGCCACCAAAGGCTTAATTCTTTTAAAACTAAAGGAGAGACTCTCCTAGTGAGAAGATCAGCAGGATTCGAAGCGGTAGGAACATGCCTCCACGTGGCATCAGAAGTGAGTTGCTGAACATCAGCAACTCTGTTACACACAAAGGTTTTAAGAAGATTTGGACTGGTTTTCAACCATCCTAGCACTATTGTGGAATCTGTCCAGAAAACAATTCTAGATATGGGCAAATCAAGTGCCTTTATGACTTGCACGGAAAGTTTACTTAGAAGAACAGCTCCGCAGAGCTCGAGCTTCGGAATTGTCAAGGGCTTTAAAGGGGCTACCTTGGCCTTGGAGTAGAGAAGGTGAACTTGTACTTCCCCTTCTTGATTCTTGGAACGGAGGTATATCGACGAACCGTAACCATTGTTGGAAGCGTCGCAGAAACCATGGAGCTCTATCTCAACCACGCTCCGACAGAGGACGTGACGAGGAATTGCTAAATCATTGAGCATGAGAAGGTCATTTCGATACGTAACCCATTTTTCTTGTATGGCGTTGGGAACGGGTTCATCCCAATTCAACTTTTCCATCCAAAGTTGTTGCAAAAGAACCTTGGCACCCATGGTGCATGGACTTAGCAGACCCAGCGGGTCAAATATCTGTGATATTTCAGACAAGATGCTACGCTTGGTAGCCTTACTACTTGTAGAATTTGAAATATTGAACATCAGATGATCGCTTTTGAAGGACCAAATCAAACCAAGGGTGCTTGTGTGCTCATGTGCACTGAAATCAAGAACACCCGGATGCAAATCGGAGTCTGGGATTCCATCGAGAACTTCTGGAGAATTAGAAATCCACTTTCTAAGTTTGAAACACCCTGAATCAAGAATCTGATTCAAGTTTGAACAGAGAGTACGCGCTTTCTCAGGAGTGTCGGCACCTGTCAGAAGGTCGTTGACGTAGAAGTCCTCCTTTATAATTCGAGAGACTTCGGGATTTGAAGCTGCACATTCGATGCCCAATTGGGTCAAACATCTAATGGCAAGAAAAGACGCTGAAGCAGTGCCATAAGTGACTGTATTCAGATTGTATGACAGAAGAGGATCAGTTGGAGAGGATCGCCAAAGGATTCTCTGAAGGGGCCTATGGTCAGGATTCACCAGAACCTGACGATACATTTTCTCAATGTCGGCTGATATAGCGAACAAATGCTTGCGAAGGCGAACAAGAATGGAAAATAAGTCTTGTTGCACGGTTGGGCCAACCATCTGAATACTGTTCAGAGATTGCCCTGAAGTGGTTAATTGGGAACCATTGAATACAACTCGGAGTTTAGTTGTCAGGCTTTCCTCTTTTAAGACTCCGTGGTGGGGTAGATAATAGGATATCTCGTTTGAATTAGGGTTTGAAACGGACATATGACCTAATTCAGAATATTCATTCATGAAATTCAAATAGCGATTGGACAAGTCAGGGTTCGCTTGTAACCGCTTCTCTAATGATAAGAATCTTTTCTGAGCGATTTGCCATGAATCACCCAATACCTCTACAGGTTTCTTGAGAGGGATAGAGACAACGAATCGACCATTTGCTTCTCGTTGCGTATTTTGCACGAAATGTGCCTCACAGGCGTTCTCTTCATTTGTGCGGACCTTTTCCTCTGGGTAATGTTCGAGTTGCCAAAACCTAGCAATGGGATCAGAAGCATCCTCGATCGTGCCAAGATTGCACTGTACAGGGTACGCAGAAGGGGGGCCTGTAGGGCCAGAAACAATCCAACCAAAACGAGTCTTTTGGAGGATGGGAAGATTTGGGCCTAGACCAATTTGTCCAATACAAAGGAGCTGCCAGAAAATGGGCGAACCAATCAGAATGTCGATGGTGCCCGGTTGGTCGTAGGACAGATCTGATAACTTGATGTTATCAGGAACCTTGAAACTGTTTCGCTGGACACGAAAACTTGGGGTTGTACCTGTAATCTCATCGAGAACAAGACAGGATAGACCAATACTGTATGAGGTGTGAGGGGCTTGCAGCTTAATATCACACCTAGCTTTGATTTGAGAAGTAGCTTTACTTAAGCCAGAAACAGTAACGTTGACTTCGCGAGTTGGAAGCTTCAACCTTTTACACAAATCTGAACGTATGAAGTTCGATTGGGAACCGGAATCCAGCAGGATTCGCACAATATGAGGCGTACCATCATCAGCGATGAGTTTAGCGGTAGCCGTAGGTAATAGTACCTGCAAAGCATTCGAACAGAATGCCGAAATCGATTGGTTTAGTTCAACAGGGGTTTCTGCCGACATTGCAGATCCTGGTTGACTAGAAGAAGCATTTTGAGGTTTATCCTCATGCAGAAGGGTGTTGTGCTTTGATTTGCACTTTCTACATGTATATTTGGAGCTACAGCGGCTCGAAAGGTGACCCTGAGTTAGGCAATTAAAGCATACACGGAGCTCTTTTGCCTTTGAATTTCTGTCAAGAGAAGACAGCTTGACAAACTTATCGCATTTGTACAAAGGATGAGATCCTTTACAAAATGGACACGAAGGGGCACCTGACACAAATGATTTCGAATGTACCTTGGAAGACTTTTCGGGTACAAGCTTAATATTTTTTACTTCCAGAGTTTCTAGAAGGTTTGCTGTGTTTTGTAAAAATTCCTTGAACTCGTCAAGATTAGGCAGATCAGAACTTGACCGGTTTCTAAGGACCTCCCATTCACGGAATGTCGTGGGGTCCAGTTTTTTAGAAACGACATAAATGATAACAACATCAAGAAGCTCGCTTTCGCTAGCTAATGATTTGATTGCTGTAAAATGTTTGAATAACATATCGCTAATCGTACGTAATTTAGTTGCAGATTCCTTACTGCACGATTCAAGTTTGAATATAGCATTGAGGTGGTTATGAATCAGAATTTTTGGGTCATTGTAACGATTACACAATGCATCCCAAGCTAGAGTATAATTACTCGCAGTAAACTCTAAACTTTTTATAATTTGGCTTGCATCACCCTGTAAACTAGCCTTTAAGTAATGCAGCTTTTGAATATTAGTTAGCGTTTGATTCTCATGAATTAAGCTAATAAAAATCTCACGAAATTCCAACCACTCTGACACGTTCCCTGAATATTTGGGAATGGAGATGACAGGAAGGCGTACAGCTCGATTATTGCAATGCGAACTGCAATTTGAATGCGTTAATCTCACGCTACCATTAGGAGATCCAGAACGATCTGGTGCAACATCAGACTGCTTGTTGTATTCATTAATCAAATATTCAGCTTGTGAAATTGCAAAATAATAAGAATCTTCAAATTCAACTTGTTGTTGCATTTCAGCTTCTGTATCCTTACTGTTTTCTAAAATTTGTTCATGAACCGCATAATATTCTGATAACAAGGTGGCTGTATCATTCAATCTTTTTTGCAATTGAATAATCTGAGCGCTAGATAAGAATTGATCTTCATCATGAATTGTTTGCAAGGATTGCACGTGATTTGCGAAACGCGTAAGCTTGCCTTTGATAGAGCCTCGTACTCTCACAAGCGGATCCATAATTGTTGAAATTAAAACAGTTTAACAGATAGAACTAACTTTTCGTACGCCACTGGCACGGAATTTGTTTACAACGCAGACAGCGCTGATAACGACGCGAGAATCTTGGCGCTAACGACGCAGAAAACGACCCTGGTACAACGCAAGATTATTAACTTGTGACTAAATTGTACTCGCGCACAACGAAATAGCTTGGCATTTCACGCAATTAAAATGTTTATATGACTCATAAACCATTTGTTTACGCAATAATACGCAGCTGAAATTATGCACATGCAGAGACACAAATTCATGCATAGGAAATCTCACAAAGGAAATTAGGCTGACATTGATATTGGTGTGTGTGCCGCCTTTTTCGTTTCTGTGGTTTGAACTGCCGTCTCGTCTGCAGCTGGCCGCTGCCTCCACACCTGCACGAATTTGGCGCGAGACTTGGCGTTTGGCTTTCTCGCTCTAACGTTGATAGCAGCGTATGCTGTCTTCCTTCCTCTCGTTCCTCTCGTTAGGGACGAATTTAACACGATTGAAAACTGCGTGTTGCACTTACTTGCCTTGTACAACTGCGAATCCGGGCCGATGATCCATGTGGCTCGAAGGAACAATGTTGCTGCTTTCCGGGCTCGTACTAATCCGGATCGATGGACCAATGTTGGGGAGCCTCTCAGTTGTCCGTTATGTGTGGAAAATTCCTGATTGCTAGCTCGCCTTGGACGTGAATGGACTGTATTGATTTTATTTCTTCACGGAATTATACACTCGTTGAAAGCAAAGTAGGTAATTTATTTGCTATAAATTTACACGAACAGTTTAACATTTAAACATGTGAACAATAATTACTTTCGCAGAGCGGACCTTTTCGCGTGCTGTCTCGCTGACAGACGGATTTGTAAGTGAGTTTTTAGAATCGGAAGCCCGCCCGGCAGTCTACTGCGCACAGTATGAATTCAGAATGCAAGAGATGCGGCAAAAGTTTATAAAGTCCTTAAAAGCGAAATATGGTTAAATACCAGAATTATGATATAAATATAGGGTGACACAAATCAGCCAATTACAAGTTAACTGCTAGTTAGTTAATAACATTCAACAGCGACAACTCACAGGTAAACTGATTGTTTTTGATACTTGAAATTTTCAAGAGATTTTCTATTGTGTAGCTGTTTTCTTACACATTTATATAATAAATTCGCATAAAAAGAAGCATATCTTATCCATTTCGATAAGACACTTCACTGTTTCACAAATAAACTACTCGCTTGATGTTGTGGTCTCTGTATTAGTTTTTATTGCTCTACAAATTTCGGTATTATGTTGAACTTGTTCGTGATATTTTAGAAAACCTCTAGGGGTACGTTTTCTCTAACTGCAATCTGAGCCGACTTAACTTTGTCTTCACGTAATGAATTTCGCGAATTTTGGAAAAGAAATCCACATTGCAATTCTAGAGCACACAAGTGTTTACAAAATGAATCACTCATACCATATGGGCAATCACAAAATCCAATTGCTGGGTTTACAGGGTATAATAACGACTTACTATTTTTTAATACTACGTAAACATTTTCTCCAATTTTAAATATTTTATTAATATTTTTTGCCTTTATTAAAACGTTTTCGTAATCGATTTGTGGTTTGTCCATCGACAGTCTGCAAATTCTAATAAACGCCTTTTGTAATAGCGTTCGCAGGTATTAGCGCCAAAGTCTAGCAATGCACAACTATTGGAAGCCTTACATCTTTGCAGAATAATATTTTTGAAAACATGGACCGAGGCTTTCGTATAATTGTTGGTATTATTTCCTCTTGAAACAGTATTATTTCTGTAAAAGAGTAGTTAAGTCAAATTTTCCATTAATATTTTATTTTTCTGAAACTTTTACTTGACATAATATATAAATTTTCTTGGGCATCTTCTGATGTACAAGAATGTAACACCTCACTAAACATTGGCATAATTGTGCCCTTGCAAAGCATTACGTTCAGCAACGCTATCGTCTGCCATTATTACGTTGTAAGAGTATTTTTCCATTTAGCTACAAGGTCTCGTTGGCTGTAAAAAAATCTTATAGCATAGTTTGCTTCTTTGAATATTGTGTAAAATGCATGCAAGCGATAATGTCCAAAAATTATTAGCAGTAAATGTAAAAGTTTGATCGCATGACCCGCCCGAATTGACAAAATTATTTAGTACGTTGCATGATTGGAGTAACAAGAATTACTAACATTAAATTTTCACCAATTACTAACTTCACACCAGCTTCATTAAGGTCGGTAATTTTTGATTGCTATACCTTTATAACAGATTTTTCATCATGATCACCATATTCTGTTGTTTGCAATGTGGCACATAAATATTTTATTTGTTTTTCTGTCGGATTCACTTGAGCGTTAGCAAATGAAGATAAAATATTGACAGATTTATCTTCTTCCGATTCTAATCACTTCCCTTTGTGGTTCTCTTTCTTGTCATTTCTGACTGTACGCCTCTACTACGTGAATTTTGCGGAAATGACAAGGATTAATGCTTACTATCACATTTTACCATCATTCAATGAGTATTAATTTTTAATTGTATCGATTATTTTTTTTAATTTAAAACCAATGGTAGCAACACATTTTCTATTTCTATTTCTACAGTTTTGTCTTTTCCGCGTGGCAACTTTATTTATACAGGGTGTTCCTAAATAAATGTCACAACGGAACATTGTAGACTCCTCATGAAAAAAGCAACACCTTTTTCGTCTTATATTTTCCTTTCCGGGCTTTCGTTTTCGAGATACAGGGTGTCAAAAAATTTACAAAAGCTGGTTCATTGCGGTTGACACCGCATACGTTGTCGAAAAAAAAACTAAGGTACCTACCATTGAAAACAAATTACCTTAGAACTGTCAAGAGTCTCAAGTTAATTAATTGTCATGCTGCTGAGTGTTTTTTTGTAATTGTTTAAAATTGTTAAAAGTGTGCTAAAAATGGTTTCACTAATAATGAATACACTGACATGATCAAAATTTACGGTGAAACGTTTAGCAAAATGTTTGTTTTTGTTCATAAAAAGCCATTTTTTCTCGAAAACGGTTGACTTTAGAGCAATGAACCAGCTTTTGTCAATAGTTTTGACACCCTGTATCTCGAAAACGAAAGCCCGGAGAGAAAAATGGAAGACGAAGAAAGTGTTCCTTTTTTCATGAGGAATCTACAGTGTTCCGTTGCGACACTTATTTAGGAACACCCTGTATATGCAAATATTTTACGAAAAATACAGTTCGTCTGATTAGCGAAACGTCTTCTTGTTATCGAGTTAGTGCTGGTGGAAATAGAATTTATTTTTCTTCACAATTCTCCCCTTTTTACTTCCTTTTACAATAAAGAAGGTATTGGATTTACCCCAAAAATTCGAAATTGAGTTTTCAACAGATCTTCACGTTTTAGAGTCCCCTGATCTCAAAAAACATATTTTTTTTTATTGGTCTGTCTGTGTGTCTGCCTGTGAACAAAATATCTCAAAAACGGAAAGAGGTATAACGTTGAAACTTCATATATAAGTTTTGTGTACCATGTACCAAACGGCTCCAACGATTTTTTTTTAACTTTACCTTTTTATTAAATTTTTAATGTGTATTGATGTGAGATAGGTGATTTTCCAGTTGAATACTTCTAAAATGGGTTTATTTTGTTTTTTTTTTCTATTTTTTTTATTAACTCCTATTTTAAATAGAACACCCGGTATATTTTTACATTTTTGAATTCAGCTTAAAATTCTAGAAAAAAATTGTCTCTTAAACTAACACTCTATTTTGTACTGTTTTTGTAAAATTTTTAATTTTTAAAAAATTTTGACAAATGCTTAGAAATTTTTGACGAATGCTTAAAAATTTAAAATCAAATTTTTGGCTAATTATAAGATCACTGTAAAAGGAAGTTGTGTGCGTGGATCACACCAGATTTTTCTGTTTTATATTGTAAGGCAATCTTCAACTTTTCGTCAGTCTCCACTTCGAAGTTTTTGATATGCAGATCTAGGCATGTTTCAGCTTTTTTTTTATAGAAGCTTCACTCATGTTAATCGAATGCAGGATTTCACGGCCGTTGTTCATAATAGTATGTTCTTCTGGGTTGTGGTCGTCGATTTGAACTTGACGTTTCGCTGCTCATGTTGTCAGCTTCTTCAGAAGTTTTCTAAAGACTGATGTAGTGCCGTTTGCTCGTGTCTATAGAGTCGTTACAGTTGGCTGCTCATGCAGATCTTGTATGTCGTTTTTCCGATTGGTTGCTGACGTGTAACTTGTTTATGGATGGATTGGTTTTGCAGAGCTACCTTCCATGTGTTGCTAAGACGAAAGCCGTCGTCTCGATTGAAATTGTTTGGATTTTTAATAATTTCTATGGATTCCCGAAGAACATGAGGGAAGTATTTTTTTAGTCCTGGCTAGTATGTTTACAGAGTCGTAAATTATTCTGTGATCCCCTGGTCCTAATAAGTGTTCTGCGATGGCTGATTTTTGTGTCTTTCCTAGTCGTGTGTGGCTCCGGTGTTCTTTTATTCGACATTGTGTGCTTCTTTCCGTTTATCCGATGTAAGATTTGCTACAAGTACATTGGAGCTGGTAAACGCCTTCTGTCTGTAATCTGAGCAAGGAATCTTTGTTGGAGGGAATCAATTGTTCTACCTTTCTTATTGTACCGTGGCCGATCCCGATGTTTTTCTTACCTAAGACCTTTCTTATTCTGTCGGTTACTCCGGCGATGAAAGGAAGGCAGGCGTAATTAATAGGTTTAGGTTTGGGTTCTTTCGGTTTTATGGTGCATTGACATGCTTTCTTGATGTTTAGTCGGCTGTAGCTATTCCTGTGTAGAGGTTCTTCCACATGTCTCAGTTCTTGTGGTTTACTGTTCTCGTCACAAATAGAGTTGGCCCGATGATTAAGAGTCTTGATTAATGATCTCTTTTGTCGGGGATGACGATGAGACGAAGCATGCGGAAAGCGGTCAGTATGAGTGTTCTTTCGATACACTGTATGGCTTAATCTGTTGTTAGCGGTTCGTTTCACTAACACGCCCAGAAACGGAAGGCGTCATTATCTTCAGTTTTCATAGTGAATCTTGTTTTAGCATAGTGGTTGTTAAGTGTGCCAAGAAAACTTCAAGAGCTGCTTTTCCATGGGTCTGTATAACGAAAATGTCGACGACGTAGCGGAGTCAGCATTTACGTTTGAAATGGCTGGACCAAATAGCTTCTTCTTCAAAGGCTTTCATAAATATGTTAGCAATGACTGGAGATAACGGGGATCCCATGGCGGACACTTTAAAGAAAAAGTGGAGTTGAGTTTACATTAATATCAAGATGGAAGGATATGGATTTGCCTAAAAGCAGAAATAGAATTCAAGCAGGTCGTCCGTCAAATATGGAAGGGAAAAGAAGACCTAACAAAAGGCGTCATCATTTATCGCTTTCTTCAATTTTCGCTTTATTTGTAATGCGTATTTGATTAGTATCTTTGAACAGCGTTTTCTATAATATTGCAACACTGGGTTAATATTTTTCGTTATTTCATTAGTTATGTATACATTTATAAATCAAATTTTAATTTCTATCCAGTTTAGTCAAGTAGGTACTTAAAAAGTGCAGTGGTACAAATAGATGTATTCATTCAATAAAACTAAAAAAAGTGAATTTTTCTAAGAAAAACAAACGGTAGGTAGTTAGTTGATTTGTAAAACATTGAAATTTCTTATCCAAAGCTACAGGAAATACTCCTTTACATGTAAATTTTGTATAGACATGTTTAAAAAAACACCTGCACATCAGAAAATGTGTTGAAAATTCTAAGTATCAAAAACAATAAGTTTAATATCTTTTCATAAAATAAGGAACCCTCATACACCTGGAAAACTGCTAACTCTTTCAGTCATCATAGTATTGCACCGTTGTAACATCAGGTATGACAGAAGTGGATAAAACGCATATGTTCCTCAGCAAGGACAGAACACCATAAAAACGCTGTGAGGGTGTAACTACTCTTAAAATTAAACTAAGCTATGCACTTTATTTGAGAACCACTTTTCAAACACTTATAGCAACGCACTTTAGAATATATGCAAATCCTGTCTCATTACCAGCGATGATGAAAGCCGTAATGTGATCCAATCTTACGGCCATCTGCCTAGCTGCAAAGATTCACACGTATCTTTACAACGGTCTTTTCAAAGGAAGCGTCATATTTATTTCAAGCGCAATATCACTTTCATATAATGCTTGTAGTACAGAAGGGCAGACGTCTTATGTTCCGAGCATTTTTCACTGCGGTGACAGAAAATTGCAATTTTGAACGTGCCGCGTTGAACCTTAGCGGCTAAATTGAAATTTAGGGTCGCGAATTTTTTTAATAGTCGCCTTAATGCAAATTCTTGGACGTAAGCGCCTCGTCACAATGCTGCAAGGGTACTTCAATGCGATTGTTCTTCTTTCATACAAGTTCAAAGTTGACTTTGGCAGGTTCAATTTTTGTGAACAAATGTAAGTTCGGATTTTATTTTTTTTCCTCCAATCCGATGTAAAACTCATTTATCTGCTTGACACTATCTCCGCTTACAAGATAATAACTATGTATAGATGGAAAGTGATCTGCCTTTTTTCACTGTTTCTGATTGCAAAACAAAGTGCTGCTGCAGTGGTTAGTATATCTACCTTATTTTAACTCTACAGTAATGTAGTAGCTAATTCTAAAACCGATATAACTCAACTATGTTTAGATTAACATACCGATTTAATATACATATATGCAGCTACTTACTACACCCCTTATAGTACTCGTCTACACATTACGAATTTACTTGCTGCTTTAACGTTTTTAAATTTTAGTTTGATTTTGTTGCTATACGAATTCTAGCAACTTTACAGCTATTATGCAAGGTTAAATTTATTATTCAAATAGCAACCAAATGCTCCACATCTTGATATTAATATAAATATTTTTGGACTTTAGTGCAAACCTATGTTCTGTTGTGTGTAATGTTCTACGTATGAAAAAAATTCTATGGAAAAGTATGTTACGTTTCCGCATACCCTTTTTTATTGTTTTCTTTAAGAAATTGGGCTTCAAACCATTTAATAAATTCAATATATCTTTCTTCCGCAATATTCATATATTATCAACGTATCTATGATACAATTTAAAGAACGGTAGTTTCTCTATAAAAAAATATCCTTGTGAAAAATATTAAGTAGGTACAGAAATAATTTATGTTCCAAAAACTCTTACTGACAATATCGAAGTACTTCAGTATAATAATAATAGTAATAGTAATAATAACAATACTAACAACAATGACAATAATAATACAACGAGTTTTAAAAAACTATAAATTACGCTCTAAACATGAAGACCAAAATTCAAAGTAAACGAATTTCTGGACACTGAAACAGAAGGGGGCAGCCTTGTCATATCGGCTAAGAAGGTGTAAAGCACGTAACGAAAGAAAATACCAAAACAAGGTATTTCGGGAAGGAGAAAGCACCTTCTACCGTTTGTTGCGTTGTGAAACTCAGCACCAGGTAGAACAATTTTTGGCTGCTATATGGGCGGACGAATTCCAACATAATGTGGAAGCGCAATGGATCACTCAAGAAAAACGTAAAGCTGCACAAATACCTCAAATGCCAATCATTAATATAACAACAGATCTCGTATCAGAAATTATAGAAAAACTCATAACTGAAAGGTACTTGGTGTCAACATTCAAAATTATTGGTACAAGGAGTTCAGCAGTACACACGCCAAATAACAAAATATATCAACGAATAGATAACAAACCCAGATGAACTGCCTGCTTATCTTACAGAAGACGTAACCTATATGCTGCCAAAAACAGTTGAAACAAAGAATCTTACAAACTATAGACCCATTACCTGCCTACCTACTATATATAGAATAATAACATCCTGCATAAATTATAGCATTAGCACACCGTTAAGGTATCCATTTAAGATCCCGCTACGGCGGTACGGAAAATGCGAGCTCCCCAACACGGACAACCTGGCTAAACGTTACCACTACTACGCACTGGCTCGAAGACGGCAACAAAGGAGTTTCACAACTTACAATTTCGACAATGCCAACACCTTAACGGGTTCAGGCTTGGACGTTGAGTTAATCTCTACGCTAAGGGTGACATTGAGGCACTAAATAAGTTAGTCATCGAGTATCCTAATACGCAGAAGGAGATATAGGGTACGTCGACAGAAGGTTTCGGATGATACCAGAGATGATAAAAATCACGGAAGAAGTAATAGAAGAAGTTGAAGCCAAAGGAAAGGGAGAAATCAAACAGACGGTAGAGACAACAACACAGACTATCAGTAAACAACAAGAAGAGAGAGAGAAAAAGACAAAACATGATTGAGAGCAAGATTAACGAGGAACTAAACGAAGAGGAACTGAAAAAACTGTTAGATGTAAAATGGCCGGAAGAAGTATTCACGAACAGCCCCTTACAGAAAGATATCACAGCAGCAGAAGATAAAGATATTATAATAATAACTACACACAATGGAGAGGTACAAGAGTCGCTGATTAAAAGAATAATGGAAAGAAATCCACAGCTAGAACAAGGGAGACAAAGAACGGGAGTAATCTGCAGCGTGGTTAGCTGCGCTATAATAGAGGAAAATGAGAAAGTGAGTGACAGCATGAAAAGATACACATACTGGATCAAAACTGATGAGAGAGACGAGAACATGGGACAAGTGGGCTACATGAGAGCGCAGCTAGAAAAAATTATAAGGATGGGAAAGAAAAACCATAGAGACAAAACGGCTTGCATAACCTCGGAGGGTGTAGACTACATACAAATACGAAAGTTAATTGAATACTTAGCCCGAAAAGAAGGCGTGAGCATCGAAATGCAGAAATACGGAACAATCGGAAAAGGAGATAGAAAAGGAAACGATGGCCGCAAAACTGAAGGAGCGATATATCAAAGAAGGAGAACTACTGAAGAAACTGTACTTCTGAAACCGTCAGATGGCAACACATACGCAGATGTTATCAGAAAAATGAAAAACCAGGTAGACCCGAAAGGCGTAACAATCGGCAGAGTAAATAAAACAAAGGAAGGAAACGTACAGATAAAAATCAGAGAAAAGACTGAAAAGGGCAGGGAGGAATTTAAAAAATCGGCTAATCAAGGAACTAGGAGATGTAGCAAACGTGGATTCCAAAACACAGAAACAAACGCTTATGATCTTAGACATTGACGAAACCATAACTCAGGGCGAAGTGTCGGAAATATTAAGGAAAGAAACGCAGATGCCCGAAAATGAGCACCTGGAAATCAGGATGGCGCAATCGGCAAACAAGGCGGGTGTAAAATATGCTTTTGCAACCTTCAATGCTAGAAGGGCGAAAGAACTCATAATAAAAAGAAAAATAGGAGGAGGATGGAATAGGTGGAGAGTGAAAGATATAATCACGCCGCCTAGATGCTATAACTGCCGTAGGGTGGGCCATATGGCTAAGACATGCAAGAACGGAGGAAAAGGAGAAGCCTGTCATAAATGCGGTGAAACGGGCCACCTACTGAAGGACTGCTCGAAAGACCGAGAGTGTTATCTGTGCAAATCCATAGGGCACAAGACGGAGACGATGAAGTGCCCTATTTACCGAGGGCTGGTGAATGAGCAGAGGAGGAAGGGTGCGCAATATACCGAATAATGAAAATGCTGCAAGCTAACTTAAACAGGGACAAGGGGGCTATGGACCTATTAAAACACAATTATGATATGAGGAATAAGGAGAAGATTATCATCGGAGGCGATTTTAATGCTAAATCGTATCGCTGGGGGTCTCCAGTGCAAGACAGACGAGGAGATATCCTGGTGGAATGGGCGGAGGAACAAGGCCTTGATGTTCTAAACCAAGGCACTACGCCGACATTTGAAAGAAATGGCGGTACCTCGTATATTGACATAACCTTATGTACATCGAATATAACAACAAAGATGACAAACTGGCACGTGGCTCAGAGAAGAATTTAAGTCCCCATAGAAACATATACATACAGGTACAGGATAGTCAAATAAACATTAAAAGACAACAAACCGGTAGCAACGGCTGGGTATACAATCAAGGTAGGGCCGAACTTTTCATGGAAAGGCTGGAACTAGAAACGACTCGTAGAAACAAAGAATGCATACCTGAAAAATTCATGAAAATAATAGAGCAGGTATCCAACATGACATTCAGAAGAAAAGGTGGGAGCAACGCAAAGAGGCCGGTATTTTGGTGGAGTGATACCATTGCCGAACTCAGACGGACCTGTTTGAGAGCAAAACGGAAGGTCACCAGGACTCACGCCAATAGAAACGCTGGGGAAGCTGTTAAAGCAGAGATGAGAAAGCGATATAAAAACAGAAGGCTTGAGCTGAAGACGGCCATCAAAAAGACCAAGAAGACTGCATGGCTGGAAATATGCGAGGAGATAGATGAAGACTTGTGGGGCACGGGGTACAAAATAGTGACTGGGAAACTAGGATTGCGCACTCCGCTCTCCCTAACGGACGACGATCAAATGACGATTGCTCGAGAATTGTTTCCAAGGCATAGAACACTGGAATGGCCAACAATTCACGCACCGCAGGAAGATATACCTGAGTGCACAAACGAGGAATTGATCGAGGCAGGAAAGAGAATCAAGAGGGGAAAGGCCGCTGGCCCAGATGGTGTCCCGCCAGAGGTGGTAAAATTAATAGCAGAAAAAATCGGAGAAGCGGGACGTAACTTGATAAACAAAGTAATCAAGGACGGACGATTCCCTAGAATATGGAAAACTGGCAGGTTGATCCTTATAGAAAAGCCAGTAAAACCGGGTGAGGATAAAACCTACAGGTCCCTCTGTCTGTTAAATACAATGGGAAAACTTCTTGAGCATGTAATAAACCAAAGACTATTAAGCGATATAAATAGCAAAGGGGGTTTCGCCGAAAATCAATACGGGTTCAGACAAGGCAGGTCAACAGTGGATGCCATACAAAAAGTTGTTAGCCTAGCAAAGGAAACAGAAAAGGACAGGATAAACCAGTTTGCAGTCTTGGTCACCCTAGATGTGAGAAATGCTTTTAACTCTGTCCCGTGGAAGGGAATAATGGCAGCACTGGAAAAAAAGCGCGTTGCTCCTTATATTGTGAGGTTAATACGTAGCTACTTGCAAGACAGGAGTATAAGTGTAGGGGATAACTCGCAGATGGAAGTGACATGAGGCGTTCCACAGAGTTCCATTTTGGGCCCCAAATTGTGGAACGTATATTACGACGAAGTATTCAGCCTGGACCTGCTAAAAGAGGTCTCCATGATTGGCTATGCTGACGATCTGGCTTTGGTAGTGAGAGGTGGGGACAAGACAGGAATAGAGGAAAATATCCAATGGGCGCTCTCCAGAATTGAAAACTGGATGGAAAGTAAAATGCTGCAACTTGCAAAACAAAAAACTGAAATGGTGATCCTAGTCGGTAGGAGGAGTCTAACGTCGGTGGAGGTTAGGACTCAAGACAAAATTATAAGAAGTCAGAACAGCGTTAAATACCTGGGCATTAATTTCGGCAGGAACATGAATATGGGAGCCCATATCGAACAAACGGCGAAAAAAGCAGATAAAGCGGTAGTCGCCCTAAGTAGATTACTACCGAATATAGGAGGAGCCAAAGCTGGAAAGAGGAGATTACTGTGCTCTGTAGTACACTCCATTATACTCTACGGTGCGCCAGTATGGTCCATGTGCATGCGGAGGGCTAGACATAGAAAGAGACTGGAGCAGGCACAGAGAAGAGCAGCCATTCGCATAGCCAGTGCTTACAGAACGGTTTCAACACGAGCCATCCAAGTGGTAGCAGGAGTCATACCAATTCATTTGCTGGTACAAGAACGCACCTATCTAAGTGGCGAAAACAGACAGGCACAGAAGAGGGAGAAGAGGAACAATACGCTGTTAAAATGGGAAGAGGAATGGAGACAGGACACCGACACGGCAAGATGGACCAAACAGTTAATCTCCAATGTTACTCCCTGGGTGACACGTAACCACGGAGAGGTAGGGTACTTCATAACCCAATTCTTAACCGGGCATGGCTGCTTTAAGAGCTACTTACTAAGAATGGGACTGTTGGACAACGACGAATGCGTTTACTGTGGGGAGACGGATACACCGCAACACACCGTATTAGAGTGTAGGAACTGGAACTAGGCAAGAGAAAGAGCAGCACGGGCAATAGGCGAAAATTTAACGGTAGAAAACATCATACCGCACATGTTAGAGAGTCAGGAGAAATGTAGAAGTATAGAGACAGCGGTGGTAAAAATTATTCGCAATAAAGAGACGGAAGAAAGGAGGCAGCAAGGGTTGGATTAATGGAATGGTGCTCGCTACGCCGAAGCAATACTTACAGCGGGTTTATCATGGATGAGGGAGGCACAGAACAGAGATAATTGGAGGCAAATGAGGGAGGCCTATGTCCAAAAATGGACCGAATAAGGGCTATTAAAAAAAAAAAAAACGCCGAAGCAATACCGAAAGGTGGTCCCGACGTGGCTCGCGAAATGAAGGGGGGGTTTTTAGTCGGCAGGCGGCTGGGCCTCCTTCCCAGTCGAATCCGACACGCTCGGACGGATTATCCGAGTGTCTTTAGAAGATTTTCCCCTCCTTCGCAACAGGAAAAAAAAACCTCTACGCTAAGATCTCAGGAGCCAAAATGAATTGCGCAACCGCTACTTAACTTGATCATTGTTCCACTCGTAGCATAGGGTTGGCACGGAACGAAATGATGAAACATGATTTTGCTTAAGCAGGGGATTCACAGCTAGGTCACAGCCGACGGGCCTGCGTCATTAAAACGCGATAAAATCAGATGACATCACACATGCAGAATGCGTGGGCAAAACAAAACTTGCTTTGTCAAACAAACGCACAGGGAATTAAATTTCGATGAATATAAAGAACTGTAAGGTGTTAATATACGAGCTAGGCGGAAAGAAGGTTCAGGCAGAATAAAGGTTCGATTATATCACTACACTTATGAATTTGAATTTGAATTTGAAAAAGTAATATTTGGGCTCAAAATACGGAAAGTATGAGCTTCAGGAAATTGTTCTAACCAGTACCATACGATAACATCGAAGGATTACAAATATAGACATGACAACATTGCTAAAATTATTCATCGAAAGTTGGAAGAGAAATATGGGTATGACCCTGAAAAGATATTGGAAAATGAGTGGGCAAAAATATACTGGGATAGAACTATTTTAACAGGCGAGACCATTTATCACAATCGCCCAGATACAGGGTAGCCTATCTTGTAGATATCAGATTGCCAAATACTAATCTATAAGCAGCATATACCTAAAAGAAACAAATATACACCGATCTATCAATGAACTTTCCCAGATGTGGCAATTTAACAAAGCTTACGTAATACCCATTGTCCTTTTGGCCACTGGAGTCATTTCTCTATTCATACATGACTTCTTAAAGATGTCGAAATTAAACGACAGATGTTATATATTATTATAGAAAGCAGTTACTTTTAACACTTGTAACACCGTAAGAAAATGTTTTATCATCTATAACTAATAAATGCAAATAATACCTCTGGTTATTTGCAGCCCGTTAGGTGTAAGAAACCGTAAAAATAATTACGAGGTTAACAATTCGATAATAAAGCAGTATATCTTTATATAAAAAAGGCAGGTCTAGCAGAACTATTTATAATTTCTTCACTTCGTTTTGCTTGAAGATTGGCCATGGATTGTTGCTGCAATTTTTATTTTGTTGTACAACCTGTATAGTCTCTATCAAATTTACTATCAGTTGATAGAATAGAATATTGTTGCTAGATGGGCTGCTTATTTCGATAGTACATGTGGAGAAATATTTAAAATCTAAAGTATAGTAAGACCTTCCACGTACTTAATTAAAAAGTACTATTTACTGTTCTGATTAAATATAGTAACTCTGCATTTGAAAGTGTTGTGTTTACATTTCTAACCTAAATACATTTGGAAACCCTAACCTCAACTGTAAACTTTGTTTAAACACAACAAAGTAACTTTACACCAGCTAAATTGAGGAAAGCTTCATGGACAACCGTCATGAAAAAAAGATACGTACAGGCTGTACAACCTGTTAAGTAGTAAAAAAAATTTTCGTTACAAAATAAGCTAAATTATTTTCCAGTGACGTTAAGTCCAGTGCAATATCCAAGCCGTGAAATTAATAATAATAATAATAATTATAAAAAAATATTACCGAGTCCAGCTTGCATCCAAATTAATCGACTTAAGTTCTTATCAGGACAGTCTTCTATATGTTAGTTCTGAAGTGTATGTTTGCATTACTAGGTTTGTATAATACAGTGAATTTATTTTAATAGTTAACATAGCAGTTTCGTTTCTATGCCAGCATTTAATCATACAGGTCACTTCCATAGTTACCAATAAATGCAATAGATTAGAGGGTTTATTTTACGAGTTAACATACGATTTTGAATTAGGTACTTGCTAATAAGAAACTTTAATTTTGTTACCAGAATATAGGTATGCAACTAAACAGCAGATACCTAGGAGCAACTTGTGTGTTGTATCTTTTCTTCAGTGGTATACATTAGGATAACTTTTAATTGTATTTTTGAAAAATAATAATTCCTATGTTAACCCTTAAAATACACGCTCTAATCTATTGGTCTCATTTGTAACTATGGAAATGACCTGTATGATTAAATGCTGGCATAGAAACGAAACTGCTATGTTAACTATTAAAATAAATTCCCTGTATAGTAAAATGCATGTTTATATTGCCGAGGAATAGAAATAAACTGTTTGACTAAATAATGTGTAAATTTTTGTTTATCTGTGATTTTATTTAGTACTCTTTTTTAAAGTAACCTTTATTTGCACACGTTATACTGCATATTAGGAAGTATAGTTTGTGTTGTCACTTTTACCATCTCAGTTACATTTACCAATGAGTTAAAAGGCAATGAATTTTAAAGGGTGATGTAGCTGTGCAGAAAAAAACATTGGATTTATATTAGACAACTACCTTCCTTTCATTTATTTCTGTTTAGTGCTTAGTGGATACAAATAAGTGCAGTTACTTCCTTCAGATAGTGGGACCAACCCATATGCGAGTGTTCTCTCTTAGCTCTCCACAGTTTTCCCTGCTGTATTACTTTGTTTCTTCCTTAATTTATTTATCTTACAATATGCTTCGCCGATATCCATTTAACTTCTCTGTATATTCTGCTACATCGGTTAACTACATCCTTCGCTTCCCATACAGCCTGTTAGTTTTACATTTATCAATTGCCTTTTTTTTTGTCTCTTTCTTTCTTTGCTAATTTACCAATAATATATCTAGTTATAGTTAAAGTGTCTACGCACCATAAGTCAGACCTGGTAGAACACATTAGTTATAGCTTACCCAAAATAAATGTGCGAGTGAAATTCACAAAAGAGGGCCAAGGAAACCACCGGTTGGGTAGTAATAAAATATGCAATTTTTAGTTTTCAAAGTTATATATCCCCTCTCATTGCACAACTAAGTCTTCCCATTCTGAAACAGAAGGTTCAGTAAAAACTCGTATCTCTGAACACCAGGGCTGTCTCAAACGGCCTCTGGCGTGGTTTACACGTTGAGTCAATGTGCTCTTCTATCCCTTCCTTTGCAAAAGTGTTTCGCCTCTGGCGTGGCTTACACGTTGAGTTTCCGTGCTCTTTTGCTTTTCTTTTCTCTTGATGAAGCCCTTTACGAAAGTTGGCGAATCGTTTGTTGCATAATGACAGTGGCTGTGCAAGCCTCGACAATCATCTTATAATATTATTTGTAATTCTTCTAAATTGGCTGAGGTCAGAAAAGCATGGTCAGCATATTTACAAGGAGGTGTAATATCTTTCTGTTAATTTGAGCTCGACGTTTTCCCACTTTAAGTATTTGAAGATGTCTTTAAGCGGTATAATAGAATATAGAAGGTTTATGCAATTACCTTGTTTTTTCCATTTTATATAAGCTATAAGATGTGTGTGTCTGTATTTATGAACTATAACACCGGATGACTTAAAAGAAACGTTTTCTATCAGTGCGATACAGTAAGGAGAATATTGATCCTGAAATGGAGCCGGGCAGGCCACACAACAAAGATGTAGGACAACAGGTGAACAAAACGAATGCTGGAGAAAACCCCGACAAGAGACCTTTAGAAGCAGACCTAGGTCCCTCCCTTCCACAAGATGGTCTAATAATTTGAGGAGCGCCACGGGTAGCTGAATTCAAGAAGCTAAAGCTCGAAAATGCTGGATGGAAGAGATGGAGGTCTTTGTTCATCAGACTGAAAGATTACAAAAATGGTAACTTATATTCAGTCGATTTTTCTTATTGTGAGGAGATGGTCCGTTCTGAAAAATTCGTTGCAAAATTTAAACATCTCTATAGGTTGTAAGTAGTGTCACTACTGTTTTTGTCAATAATTTATACATTTGTGACGACATTGATTGATTGCTTGTGTAGTAGTACTGTCAGCAACGAACACTAGTCCTGTAGATTTTTCCTTCTGTAAAACATCTATTTAGCAATATTTCGACTCCTTCTCTTGATTTTTTTTTAAACATTGCGCATAGAAAATTTCATACCCATTTTTACTACGTTAGTAATCAATTCGAACTTCTAATCTTGATATTGTTTCTCGCCCTCCTCCAACTAGTAACGGTGTCACATTTGAAACCATTCTTACGATTAGGATATTGGTTTCGGCTAATTTAAGGTAATTTTTGAGATAGATGGTAGTATATTCCAGGGTAGACCACCTTTATTGTAGAACGAACAGCTTTCCAGACTAGCATAGGGCCAGTTAGTAGAATTATTGAAAGTGGTTACTGTTGTCGTGAGATAAGCATCTGTCCGCATTCTCTTTCAGTTGATTAGCTCCTTGCCTTTTCTCTCTTAGTTTTCTAGAATTTTTAATTTTTAATGTGGGATTTACTTTTGTTCTGTGAGTTGATTTATATTTTTCTTCGCTTGTTATATGGTTTGGAGTTTTAATGCTTTTGTTTTGGGTAGTTTTGGATTCTTTCTTGGCTTTGTGATTGTGGTAGAAGATTAGAGTAGATAATTGTCGAATCTTGTTTTTTGTAAGAAGTTTGCGTCAGTCTAGTCATAGGCGCACCCTTTGCATACAGCAGTAAAAAAAACACTATGTGCCCAAGCTTGAGGCGAGATTTTTGTAATCACCCTCTCTGGCTTCTTTTCCGTTTACCTAAATTTGGGTTGCTGCTTTTGAGAATTATGAATTTGAAAATGTTCCAGAACTTTACGTTTTTTATGTTATGTTTACATTATTTGTGCAAGCTTTGGCAATTGTAGCGTATGTTGGATTGCCTACGCTTCGATTTCAGATTTGAAATTCTTTTAAAGCCTAGAACTTATAGTTTATAAGGAAAGCCATTTCATTTTTCAATTTTGGACTACTGATTCTATTGCTTTGCACACCCTAAGATGCACTTTTTGGGCATTTTTACACTCTTTCGAAGCGGATTTGCCTTTAAAAATCGTGCGTGGTAGGGTTCAGCGTTTATGTGGTAGTTTTGGTATTTGCTGGTATATGACTGGATAAAGAAGGATTTCACAGTATTTAAGGAGCAACTAACCTTTTGACCCTTTGACGTATCGGGCTTGGCGTATTACTGAATTTATTTCAGGCTTTAAATTTGCTTTAATTTACTTCCCGGCAAGCTGTAAGTTATCCTAGAAGTTCTCTAGAAGTAATTCATCCAGTTGCGTTAAATAATGGATTTTTAATTATATGCAAATGATCGAGTCATTGTGAACCTACCAAAGTACTAGCGGAGCTGTTCTTAATACCTTTCGCCTGGGCGTACACTTTACACTCTGTGGAAAGAGCTCTGCCACTGCATTCTTTCAACATTCTAGTAACCGTGGTCAATATACAGGGTGTTTCAGAATAACTGTTCCTAATTCTCAGAATTGAGAGAGGGCATGTTATTCAACACTTTTTAATAATAAACTAGTGTTCGGAAATACTTCCGTTTCGAGATAATACGACATTAACGAATCGAGTAGTTGAAATAACCTCAATGTGAAAAGTAACAATTTTACTGATTTCCAGCGGTGGCAATTTTTATTAATATTTAAAAAATGGTATTACACAAAAATTATAAGAATTGTTCAAAATTATGGCCGCCAATGTCGACACACAGGGTATAACTATGTGTGATTGATCAACGAATTCTTCGAAATATCTGCGGACGATCACGAATGTCATCAAAAGCAAGAATAATTTGAGCCACTAACTCCTCTGCTGTGTCCACAGGTGTCGCATAGACGAGTGATTTAATATGACCCCAAATACAAAAATTAATTAGAGTCATATCTGGCGACCGCGCAGGCCAAAGAATAGGACCTTGTCTCCCAATCCATCGGTTTCGAAATTGTGCATTTAAATAATCTCGAACATTTAAACCGAAATGCGCTGGTGCACCATCATGTTGAAAGACTCAATTCCTTAATGTCGTATTATCTCGAAACGGAAGTATTTCCGAACACTAGTTTATTATTAAAAAGTGTTGAATAACATGCCCTCTCTCAATTCTGAGAATTAGGAACAGTTATTCTGAAACACCCTGTATACTGCAGGTCAAACATACTGCTCCCCGTGCGTAAGTGGTACCGCAGTAGGGCGATCTTCGCTGAAACAGACATTGGGTACTCTGTCAAACTTTGCTTTCACCTATCCTTTGACTTCGATTGGCTATTATATGCAATCAGCACACATTAACTTGTTTACTGAATTTAGATTCTTTCAAATGCGTTCATTTGGTAGCATTAGCTATATTTGCCAGAAATCTGCTCGTTTACCTATATATTATAAAATTATAAACACATTTCATGATGTTATATAACAGTAGTTATTGTGAATGTAGTATGTAACAATTATTGTAAAGCTTTTGTAGTTAATTTGTTTGCGTTTTTTTTTGGTTTTATTTGTTGATTACGATTACGCGTTGAAGCCTTTCTGCGTAAACGAAACTGCAAATTTTTATGTGCTAATTATAAATTTTGAACATGAGCTTATACTCACCTTATTTTATAGCAGTGTTTCCCAATCTTTTTTCCTGGCGTACCACTTCACAATACAAAAATATTTTGCGTACCACTTAGTCACGTGGAGGTAATTATGGATGAATATGTTTATTATTTTACTAATCTAACTAACCCATTTTCCAACCATAAGTATGAAAAATAAAATTCTGTGTAGTGTTATAATATATTATTAATTGATATGAACAAGCGGAATTCCGCTACGGTAGCGGATTTTCAGCCCGCGTAGCGGCGGCAAGACCTTTTTTTAAAGAGAACTAGCGGAATTTGTGTCTACCAAAAATAATAATATTTAAGGATTTTTTTTAAATCGCGATTAAGCAAAATTCTTTTAACATTTATTTAACGTACTTACACAATAAATTAGTTTTGTCAATTCACATTATCATGTCGACATCAGTTGCACGAAGGAATGCAATCAGTTAAAAATTTATTTTGTACTTCAAAAGATTTTCACGAGGAATATATTTTTAAAAATATTGCCGTACGAGCCCTTATTATTTTGTGTATTCCACACGAGAATGCTGATGTTGAAAGAATATTGTCTAATATTACATATACTGAAACTAAAAAAGGAATAAGCTTTCTTTCAACATCACTTTTTGAAGCTGTACTGCGAATAAAAGTTGATCTGCATGGCAAGAAGTTGTGTTGCCATAATTGTTGAAATGTATTCTTCTAAAAAGTGTGGTTTTGTTCAACAACCAAATTTTAAAACATTTTTTTTCTCGTGTGCAGAGCACCACGTACCACCGCAGTGGCCTCTGCGTACCACTAGTGGTACGCGTACCACAGGTTGGGAAAGACTGTTTTATAGGATCTATGCTTCGCTTAACCTCTTCCAAGCGGTTTTTTCTAATTAAATACCTTTATGCTCGCCGTAAACCTTTGTATGCTATTGGAGCATTGAATCATGTTATGATGATTTTTACTGAAGATATGGGTGAATATTTGGCGTTATCTGCATTACATAGTATTATTGAATAATAAAGATTGAGGACTTAGGCAACTTTAGCTTATTTTATTATTTTTAAATAATATGTAGTTTAAGGTTAATTTTTACACCTGTGGGTTTATTGGTTTGGACAGAGCCAGGTGGCACATTTGTTACATATTTCGACAATTCTAAACTAGAGTGAGTATACGTTTATAAATAGTTTATTAGTATTATAATTTTAATAGTATATGAAAGTATGAGTGGATAACAAGGTCTTTAAAACACGCGCGAGTTTTCGAGCACGACGGCGTAGCCGGAGTGCTCGAAATAGAGCAAGTGTTTTAAAGACCAGTTATCCACGAATACTTTACGCTATTTTTTATTATACCTCCAATACTGGAAATAAATTAAGCACTAAAAACTTAGAAATCATTTTTGTCGTGATAAATCGAGAGGGCATAATAATATTGCTACTATAGTTACGAGAATTATTTACGTTTTTGTCGCGTCTATGTCCGTTGTTGCATTCAGTCGTTTCCTTGACAACCTTTAAAGCTCGGCGAGCTTTAATCGCCTGTATTCGCACACTCAGGCGTGCTTTAAACGGCGATTCTGATGCAGGTATAATAAAATAGTATATTAAAGTATGAGTGGATAACAAGGTCTTTAAAACACGCGCGAGTTTTCGAGCACGACGGCGTAGCCGGAGTGCTCGAAATAGAGCAAGTGTTTTAAAGACCAGTTATCCACGAATACTTTACGCTATTTTTTATTATACTGCAATACTGGAAATAAATTAAGCACTAAAAACTTAGAAATCATTTTTGTCGTGATAAATCGAGAGGGCATAATAATATTGCTACTATAGTTACGAGAATTATTTACGTTTTTGTCGCGTCTATGTCCGTTGTTGCATTCAGTCGTTTCCTTGACAACCTTTAAAGCTCGGCGAGCTTTAATCGCCTGTATTCGCACACTCAGGCGTGCTTTAAACGGCGATTCTGATGCAGGTATAATAAAATAGTATATTAAAGTATGAGTGGATAACAAGGTCTTTAAAACACGCGCGAGTTTTCGAGCACGACGGCGTAGCCGGAGTGCTCGAAATAGAGCAAGTGTTTTAAAGACCAGTTATCCACGAATACTTTACGCTATTTTTTATTATACTGCAATACTGGAAATAAATTACGCACTAAAAACTTAAAAATAATTTTTGTCGTGAAAAATCGAGAGAGCATAATAATATTGCTACTATAGTTACGACAATTATTTACGTTTTTGTCGCTTCCACGTCCGTTGTTGTATACAGTCGTTTCCTTGACAACCTTTAAAGTTCGGCGAGCTTTAATCGCCTGTTTTCGCACGCTCAGGCGTGCTTTAAACGGCGATTTTGATGCAGGTATAATAAAAAATTATTTTTGAATCCCAATTTAGTACCGATTTGCTGTTATCTCACAAACTTCTTTCTCACCTGGCTATATCACAAAAAATCACTGGAGTCTCACGATTTCCGTTCTTTATTTATATTGTATTTCTCAACCACGCCGTTCTTCTTCTACCTACTCTTCTGCCTTCCACTTTTTTCGCCGCAATTATTTAATTATCTCAGATCTACTTGTTCCAATTTCAATAATACTGTTCAAAGTTTTTATATATTTGTTATTTATAGTAGATTCCATACCTTAGAAAGTAGTTGATTAAACATTAGTTCCTAAATTTAGAAATGGTTTCTATGAATATGTGAAGGTTTGGTAGCTAATTATAGGAAGAATGACACAGTCTTTTTTAAAGTGAACTCCTGAAGTATCTAATCATCCATTCTCAATTCCATTTCGTAAATTGTTAGAGGGGAGAAACCATCAACAGGGTAACGATCTGTTAAAGTCGTTAACACCGTCCATCCGAAGAAAATATCGTTGACTCAGCGATTGCACCCTTGTTTGTACTCGCAACTGTTGAAAATTAAAAATTACTAGCGTTACCCTCGTACGAATGGTGCAGCGAGCACTGAAAAGGTTTAATTGAGTGTTGTAATTTCCATTTTTGTGCCCTGTAATTATGACTGAAACGAAATTTAATTGCTTATCGGTTTATTCCTCTCTGCGCCACGCTCGGCTCGAGCAGAGCGGATGTTGGAGTTGCTTGCTGCAATTTTATGCATTTTGTGCAGAGACTATGCTTTGTGCATCACAAAATGAACGCAATAATTTTGATAGCTTCTGCAAGGGTAGTGGAAGTGTATATGGCAGAGAAAAAATAGCACTCTTATTGTGTCGTTCTGACGAATGGTTAATCGTGTTCAAGAAAAACAAGAATCATGTAGCATAATTCTGAAGAATGAATAAGTATACAGTTTCTAGTATTAATTAGCAGACAGCATGGGCGATCTATAGACTATTGTTTATGTGTTGTATTTGAATGTGTTAACAAGTCAGTGTGAAACATTTAAGTACCAATGGTTTCATTAAAGCTATTGTTAAAAAGCTGAGGTGAACGATTAGAGAAGCTTAAGGCAGTTAAGAACCACATAAAAATCGTTCAATAACGTTCAAGTACTTCTCTATTTTTCTTCTCCTTGATTGCGAGTAATTCATCCACGAACCAGTACGTCTTCTTAGTGTTGTAATAGATTCTTTAAAATTATTTTAGAAATCACCTAGGTCTTATATACAGTGTGTAGCAGGATTGACAAGAGGTGAGATGGACTAAACATTTTTGAATTTTATTTTAAGATTATGGGATTAGGTCCTGCTTTGTCTGAAGAGAATTGTAAGAATATTTTCAGGTTTTGAAAAACAAGTCGGCCTTGACAGTGAAGCGAAAACTATTTTCTTTTCCGGTAAACTACCTTTTCTGCTCATGGTACTGCAAAATTTTAACAAGAAAAGTTGTTCAGAATAATAAATTACGACCCTATACAAAATTTCAGGAAGCTCTACGTACTTAAATTAAACCGTTAAAATTGTTTATTAAAAATGACGGTAAAATGTTGCCCTATTATAAACAGAAAGGGTAGTTTACAATTTATTATTTTTTAATGTAGAAATAACGGTTTAATCGAAGGAGGCAAATCTTCCTGAAATGTTGTACAGGGCCGTAATTTATCATTCTGAACAACTTTTTTAGTAAAATTTTGCCGTAACATGAACAAAAATGGTAGTTTACCTAAAAAGAAAATAATTTTCGCTTCACTCTCAAGGTCGACTTGTTTAAAAACCTGAAAAAATTATTAAAATTCTCTTCAGACCAAGCAGAACCTAATATCATAATCTGAAAATAAAATTCAAACATTTTTAGTCCATCTCACCTCTTGTAACATCAATCCTGGGACACACTGTATGTGTGAAGTTACTAATCGTTAACTTTAATTTTTATTCAGTTGCTCACACGATTGTATAATATTTTCAGTTATATATGAATAATTTATCGATTTAATTATTTTTTATACTGCAGTATCCGTCAAATTGCAGGGCTTTGACGATGACTAAGTAATCATCGCATACTTAATATTTGAATATTTTCTACCTTTAATATCAGAACTAGTATTGAAAATTACCGATACCATATTTTATGTTAAATCTGCAGTAACTAAACAGTAAATACTAAGATGGCATTTGCATAATCTTCCAGACGTTATCAACCTACAGATATTGCATAAAGTTTTTCCCACTGTAAATCACAATTCATTCTAGCGGATTTTCCCTTGTTTTAATTAACACTTCTTACAGTATTTGTTTTTTTATTGATAGACACCGCAATTTTGGAAATTGTTTAGATTTTCTGTCCAAGAAAGCAATTTTTCTTGCCGATTCAGCTTCAGTGCGATCATAAATCGACTTAGAAATATATTAAAAAGTGTATTCTGGATACAACTGTTTCTGCTAACCTTCAAATTGGTAAATATATGGCTATTGCATTTTGTGTTTCTAGCTAATCTACTAGGTCTAACGTTTCTCTAGAGATAAGACATTTACTCAGTGTCCACAGACAAGTTGAATTAACGTTGCAACATAACTTTGGACCAGGCGTTATATTAATGTCAACTTGTCGCGAAAGTCAACCATTTTCTGAACGTTATATGGTTGATCCTACATCAACCTAGGACGGCCTTTTAACGTTGAACTCAGCACCAAACAAGACTATTATGCGTGGACGTTCTAATAGCGATCTAAAATACGTAAGTGTTTTATTTTTTATTTTATGTATTTTATTTCTCTACTTACATAGGTACAGACAAACACTAGACCCAAAAGAGTACAACTAAATAATGCAATGCTCAATGTAGTTTCTCAGCATACTGATCACGTGATCACTGTGGAATTGTATCATTTACCAATATGAATAATTAAGTTTAAATAAAGGAATAGCGCAAATTGACTGTAGGTATATAAAACTTTACTAAATTTAGTAAATCGAGAGCGTCAAACAGATTATTTAGAATATTAGAGAAAAAGATGATTTCAGAGTTCCTTCTACTAATATCAAGTGGTGTCAGCTGTAACGATAAGCACAAATTAATTATGTTCTTTGTTTCATAAGAACATATTATTTCAAAATTAAGAAATCTTGGAAATCTGTTTGAATTCTTTGCGACGTAGTTTGTGCGTTTGGTAGGAACGACTCCACATGATAGAGCAGAAACTCAACTTACTCAGAATGTAAGCATTGTAAACGTTCGTACAACAAGATCTGGGATTTTATTGCAGGATTGTGTTAAATGACCGTTATAGCTGATATAACTTAATTTGGAATCAAGGATCACAACCAAATCTTTGATATTTGATACTTTATTTAGCGAGTTATTATTGATGGTGTAATTAAAATGACTAGGGATGGTATTTCGCGTGAAAGTAATGGTAACACATTTAGAAAGATTAAGATGGATTTTAAATTTTTGGAAATATTCGGAAAATGTATTCATATCATGTTGTAGAAGTACGAAATCGTCCTCATTTGATCATATAAAACATTGTTAGATCGTCTGCAAACAGTAAAAATTTGACAAATTAAAACATGATTTTGTCATTAATAAATATTAAAAAAAGGGGTGGGTCCAAGTGAGAACCTTGGGACACTCCTGATGTTAAAGAGAATGGCTCGGATGAATAACCGTTAGTGGAAATGGCAAATCAAGAGAGTAAGTCACCGTGCACACCCATTCCCGCAAGCTTCCTGATAGGTATGCTGTGACAGATCTAGTCGGAAGCATTGCTAAAATCAGTGTACACGGCATCCACATGAATACTAGCGTCCATGCTATTAAGGATATAATCTGTAAAGATCAATAAATTTGATTCAGCAGAGCGATGGGGTATAAAACCGTGTTCTTATAAAAGATCTCATTTTTTATCATGGAAATAATATTAGGCTTGAAAATGACACTTTCGAAAAATTTGCTAAATATATTTCATTTGCTGATTGGCCTATAATTTCTGACATGAGCTTTGTCACCGCTTTCAAAAATAGGAACAATAGCGGCAGATGTCTATTGATACGGAAAGATTTGTGTATATAAAGGTTTATGGAAGATATGGTATAGTGGGTGTGACAAAGAAATATAGCGCAGTTTCTAACAAAATATGAAGAAAGGCCATCAGACCCAGCACCTTTTTTGCCATCTAGGGAAGAAAGTAGATTAGAGATACGAGTATCGTCATGGAAAAATTTAATTTTGTTTAAAATCGAGGAGTTTTTGGAGTGCTGCACCGAACCGACACAAAATTTTTGCCGCATTGACACTTGCAAAATACATTAAAAATTTAGGGATCCGTTGAAGCTGATATTCCCTCATAAGACATAGTAGTTGAAATCCCACGTTCCTTTCCAATTGAAACAAAAATTAAATTGGTTTTGGGTTACTAGCTATAGTAAAATGTAGCTGCTATAATCAATAAATATAAGCCATTTAGTGCGACGCCTCAGTTCACAAAATATGTTATAGTAAGTTAGGTTTCTGAAATTTTTCTGTTTTTATGGTATTTATTCGTGACTTTAATCAGTGAAATATTTTTTTTAGAATAGAAAATGGAAAACTCTGAGTTTTTATAAGAAACATGAATTTTTTAAGACACTGATTAATATGATAATACAAAAAGTCAACACACTTGTCAACATTTTTGTTTAAAAACCCGGAATCCCAATCCATATCGTTCAAGGTATTGTTTATGTTTTCAAAGTTAGCTGCTCTAAAATGTTTGTGTTGAAGCGAAATAGTTGGCAATTACTTGCATTGGAGAACACAAACAATAAATTCAAGGATCTTATAATGGGCATCCCTTTTGACCAGTGGTTTTCTACATCGAAGTGCACTTTTTATGATAAAATCGTTTGCAAAGATAAGATTCAAAAATTTACTATTTATATTAGCCACATGATTATATTGACAAAGGCTAACGTAATAGGATAATCTGGTATCTACGCCAGCCGAAGTAAGCTAAGTGCTATTATCACTTATGATTCATTGAACATTCGTGAAGTTAGTCACCACAGAGAAGAAATAAGTATGTTGAGTATTTATTTACAATTACCAGTGGTCAACATTGTTCTCGACCATTTAACGTGTTTTTATGTTTGATTACCAATGCCACATCTTTTGAACGTCATGTTATTGCACAATTTTCACTGAGATGTTAACGTTGTAACATTATTGCCTTTTCAACAGAAAATCTACGTGCTTTATACATTAAAACGACGTGTTATTGTTTAGTTTCAATCACAACTCAACTTTTTTTTTTACGTTGAAGCAATGTTTTAATGGATACCAAATTGATATTTTATTTAGGTCACATATTAACCACAGAACAGCGACACAAAACAGATCGGGTAACTGCTTCAACACTATGTAGTTCCACCCAAAGTCGAAAGCCGTTGTACCTTAAATGCGAAAAAAATTAATCTACTTACCATGTAGTTTTCTAACACAATTCTGCCAGCCTTATGTCAAACTGAAATGATAAAACACAACGTTCTGGCTCACAGATTTTACGGTTTTATCAGCGACGCAAATGGCTACCTAAACAGTGAATTCGGATCACCAGAAAAAGGGAGACGTTAAAAGTCGACTACTAATCTGAAAGGTGTTTTATATTAACGTTATTTTAACGTAATATGAAAAATATTAAAAAAAACTTTTATCAGAAACTCTACAGGCAGTCGATTGTGGCGTCAAAATTAAATCTCCTTTTCCACCCACATGGTCCTTGTCGATTTTTGACTCCCTTGAGTTGCTATTATCGTGGGTCAACTTTTGTCTCCAGGTTATAGTAACACTGCCGTCGTGGGCCAGTCGTGCCTCTTCTGGTGAATTCTTTTTGTGCTGCCGTTCAGGTAACCATATTCGTGGGTCAGTGGTGCCCCAGATCAAGTTACAGCTTTTGTGCCCTCCATACGACCTTGCCGTGGGGTAGCGACTCAGGTCAGGTAGGCAACCTCTTCTTCCGCACCTGCTAAACCATTGGCAGCTAGCGCTCTCTGAACTTCACTACGTTATACTGTAGATTCGTTTTGCTTTCTTGTCGGTATTGTAGTGATTGAACTATGTTTCTTCCTTTGTGTATAGCTTCTACATATCGTTTAGTTCCTACAGGTTATCTACCTTCTCCTCCTCCTCGTAGTATTTATACCTCTTGTATTTAGTATTAAATCTGATATTATTTTTATATGTCTATGTTATTTGCGCTTTCGCTCATGCCACCGATTTTAATCGTTTTATTGTCAGGGTATGCAGTACACATTGTTAATAAGCAGGCTGGATTATAACCAGCAGGCTGGATTATAACCAGCCTAATAGGTGTTATAAGTCAGTTTAGAACCCCTAACGTCACCATTAGTAGAAATAAATTGAATGGCAGGACGCTTCGGCGGTCCACAGTATCTTCACCTGTAGTATTGTAGGTTAATAATTTTTATTTGTATCATTGTGGTTGCATGTACTTTGCACAACCGCTTGGAGGTGAATTTGTGAGCGAATTAAGCGCCAGCGAGTAGAGAAAGGTTAAGTTCACGGTACTGCTACTTCGTCCGCAACTGTGTTCCACTGAAGCCAGCTGTGTGCAACTGATGGTAATTACAGTGTTTTCCGATTGCTTTTAACCATGTATCAATTGTGTTTCACTGTTTATCAAATGTAATTCACTATTGTCAATATTGACAAGTGTTGACAAGAGGGAAAAGCATTTGAGATAAAGTGAAACACAACTGATACATAGTGAAAAGCAATCGGAAAACACTGTATGTGCACTTTTGACTTAGTAATAGTCATCGTCAATGATTTTTTTAAAAATAGATGAGATTTTGTCGTTGATATCATGATATTTGAGTCCACAATTTGACAGATTTTTTTACTATAGTTACACAATAGAAGTAGATCGTGTTTCTATTATGTGGTTTGAAGTGCTCACTTTCCTTGCATTATATTTGAGAAATACCTAATAAGTCGCAGCTTTCTATTTTGTGTTCTAAGGTCTGCAGTTTACTTACTGTATTGAGTCCTTGCACGTTTAAACAGCTTTTTTAATTTGTATCAGTGAACGGAAGATTTTCCGTGTGAAGCCTTGCCACTTGCATACACACGTCCGGTATCGCATTGTACACATCTGGGGCAGGAACGCAGAATGCGTCTGTCGGTGTTCGGGTTGCATGGAACATTTACACAAATATCATTGTTTATGCCATACTTAAGGCTGCCAACTATTGCAGGCCTCAATGCGGGACACGGTTAATCTGCTGCGGAGAAAAGGGTGTTACACGGCGTTTTACCTAGCCCTATATTCTAGTGTGCCCTGAGCTGCTAGCTTATTCAGTCGGTGAGGTATGACGCTCTATTACTATTGTCAGTGGGGCTAACGAGAAGCTAATATTGTGTGAGATCAGTTCGTTGTCACGTGAAATAGTGAATTTACACCGGCAAACACTACCAGCAATGAAAACCCAACAGTTTACATAAAAGAGATAATTTGCAAGAAAACGCAAATACCAGAAAATACGAAAATTCAACGTCGCTAACGCAAAATGTAATTGAACGCCGCGAACCTATCTGTCCTTAAAATGCGCTTGCAAGTCACGCGGCCTCTACTGTTTAATTAAAACAGCGCGTTGAGGTGGCAGATGACGTAATAACTTCATGTTAGCTGCTTAGAGGTAGATCCCCGTCGTCTTTGATACGCCACCATGCATTGAAACAATTACCAGGGATGTTGCAATCGCCTCTTATTTCGTAGCAAAGTTTCTAATACAAACTAACCTGGCTTTTGGTTTCTCCAAGTATTCTCGTGTCAGGGCACGAACAGTGCTTTTCTGGGGGTAGATCACAGCTTTCTTCTGTTGGAAGATGCAGCAAACCTTTTGCAGGACCGCCCAAGTGGTTGAATCCTCTCGCAGGCGCATTTCGGCTCTCAGGAGCCTTCGTGGGCCGGCGGCGATTGCTGCAGGCCAAACATTCACAATTTGCGTAAATCCCGAGTCGCCTATCTGCTCGCGACCCTGGCTTGGATATCGCTTCGCATTCCGTAAGAGCTTGGGTGCGACTGAATTCCAGCGGATTCAAGGCATCGTTGCAGTTTTTCATAACTGCAATGCTGCGATTTCTTTATCATTTGGCGTTCCAAATTAGCTGTTATTGCGCTTTTAGTCACGTGTTCGTTCGCGTTGAGGTACTATGATGCATGTCCACTTAACACAACTCAACTAAACTTAACATGCTAGGACAAAAAGGATACGGTTAGGCTTATTGCCAGCAATGTATATAAGAAAAAGATATAAAATATATTATAATGATACAGGTGGCACGAATTGCCCCCTTTCAACGAGGTTAACAAAATATAAACAAATATACAACACGTATTTTTATTGTACTCGCCTATTATTTTTAAAATCGTATTTATTGCTGTTATGACACTGCTAGTTTTGGGTTTTTCTTTAATGTTCTTCACATATTAAATTTTACAATTAACATTGAGCTCATCGTTTCTACATATTAAGCTGTTTTTTCGTTGTCAACATAGCATTTATTAGAGAAAAAACCTGCTCCATGGATGGATTGATCCCTGGTATACACAGGAGATACTGTACAAGAGAGAGGCTACATGAACTATAGCCGCCGATGGGTGCATAAAATAGTACAAATATGCTGTATGGTGAATGACCTTTTACAATCTGTCAAATGTCAAATGCAAAAGAAAACATCACAATTTTCGCAGCAATATATTACGAATGTATATAAGAATATACCCAGGAATGCAGGACTAGCGGGACGCATTTGACATTTTGCTAGACGATTTCAATGTATTATATAAATGCGGGACAGTCCCGCACAATGCGGGACGGCTGGCAGCCTTAGCCATACTGAGGTTTATTGTTATACAATATAGTAAATAGCCAAAAATTTTACACATAACATTGCATTCAATAAGTAGTTGGCATCAATAGTTTTAACGGCTGGCGATGATTGTAACTCTAGACTTTGCTGAAACCGTTCGGATATCCCATATAAGAATGTACTTTATACATCGCGAGGCTTTTAGCTTCCTTGAAAGGGCAATAACAATCCGACAATGTTGTTATTAGTGCAGTCCGTAAGCTCCTCGGGTGCATGCCGTTATGGGCGTCGTAAACCGCGGGCAGTAAACCCTCGATCAGATTCAAAAGTGAGGCGGCAGGAGGAAATTAGGGCAGTAAAGGAGTAGCTAACTTATTCAAGTCTGTTACGAGACATTACCGTAAATCCGCAACTGCCTGTGAGCGCTGAACGATGTCGTTACTCTTTACGACGGATGGATTATGGACGTTAGGGTAGAATATATCTGTCATAAGCTTCGGCGGAACTCGTCCTCGGGCCATCCTCAATACTCCAGCAAATTAATTTCCGTGCCTAATGAGATTACGCCGCGGGAGAGTCTATTTTAAAAAGTAATTGCGATTAAAATGTAGTTTCGGTTGTGCGGAAAAACGTAACGCCGCGCTTAAGTTCGCCGCGGTCCTGTCTTATGTGATTTAGCATTTCATCTAATTTTACACTTAAAATGTATTTCATTTGCTACATTTTATATAGCAATTAAACATTAGAAAAATAGTACCGTAATACTGATATTGCAAATAGATATGTTACTGTTCTATACAGGGCGCGCAAAATAAATGGTTGGCTAATAGTTAGGGTACCACCAAAGAAAGCCCTTTTTTTCGGTTAGTTACTATGATATTAATGAATATAGCCAGCATGGTCAAGTGGATCGGTAACTCCGTTGGGGTGCCGAAAGTAAGAGCTTTAAAAATTGGATATCAAAACCACGCCTGTGTTAATAAGGGGGTAAGGTAGTCGTCGGAGGCGCGATGAAAAACAAGAAAACACATCACGTACGTACTGCTGGCCGACTAGCCTTTAAAAGGGATAATCGGCGAACTTAGCCTACACTTGCACAATTTGTCTGCCTAAGAAGGTTTCACAAAATCAGATCCGTTGAGCAGATAGCCGTTTGTTAAAGCGTTTGGGTTTGCAGTAAGTGGGTAGTGGGTTCAAGTTTTTCACCCGGACATCGGTTACACTGTACGCTCTCCGGCCACCATACCAACGTCATCTAGGCCACGCCAGGCGGTGAAGCGTAAAGGAAGAGAATCTTTTTCCGATTATCATATAAGATGAACATCTTCGCTAACTACTACAACAGATATATTGTTACTTGATAGATCTCGGACGGTTTCGTGAGCGTAACGGCATCTTCAGTAGCCTGGTTCATGATGAACCCTAGAGTTTCTAATCTGTTGCTTAACATTGAAATGGGTAGATCTTTATTTCCATCACTGGAAAGGATTTTTTCTTATGGCCTTGTTGCTTCCATTGTGCTATCAAACAGTACGTAAGCAGTCATGTGCCTATGCTCTCAACGAATGCGCTCGGCTGATTTTGTGTTCTTCCTTTCAGCATCATCTGGGTAGCCATCGAAGATGAGGTTTCATCATTGCCGATTTATAAAAGAATGAGAGAGAAAGCAGGTTCTAATTGGAAATAGTTATCCAATTCCCTATTAGATTTCTTACTTATTGTGGTTCTTTGAAAACTGAGGGAAGAGTCAATTGAAACAATCTCATCATGCTATCGAAGTAAGTTACTAAAGTGATTACAGCTGCAGCCGCAACTACTATTCGCAGGCGTTCCTCCTGCTCATCTACATTCCTGTTCACAGTCCCTGGGACCAGTATCAAGGAAAGAATAATAAGCTTCTTTCCCCATCCTTATGTGATAATCATTTCATCTTTGCGAGTGCTTAGTAGTTTCTCTATAATGATCTACTCCAAAAAACAGTTGCTATTATCTCTTTTAAAGGAAACTGGCATTTCTCTCGGTTTTCTAATACGCAAGAGAAATATGTTAATTAGAGGTTTTCCTCGGTAGGTCGACTCTTTTTATTTGCCGCTGACGCAGTGAGCAATAAATTCTTCTTGCAAGTCTCATGGTAGCTACCTGCATGTCCACGTCATAATTATTGCAATTATTCTAAAAGACGGGTGTTTTAATAATTAGATACACACCTTCGGTTGGTGGGCAAAATCAGAAGTTGAAGAGTTCATCAATAACGTACCTAACATTACGACCGAGATAAGCCCAGTAACATTGTGCAAAGGCATAGTACCAGCAAGACCTTGGAGGCAGGAAGAGGATGCAACAGAATTTATTGAACTAATGGAGAAGATCAGGCAACGGGTAAAGAAGATACAAGACAGATACGAGGAGAAGCAGAACAAAAAAGTTAGAAAACGCACGAAATTCAGAATAGAAGATTTAGTAATCATAAAGAAGCTAAGGGTAGCTGATAGAAGAGACAAGATCTGTGCCAAATTCCTAAACGCTTTAAAGGACCGTACAAAATACATAAGATATTAAGCAATGAAAATACTTATGAATTAATTAATGAAATTGATAATAAAATCAGAGGACGTTTTCACATGTCAGCGATTTACCCATACTTAAATAATGTAGAATAGGTTAGGTTAATTTTAAACAAATGCTGGGACACTCTCATTAAGATAGGTTAGTTTAGATAAAATAGGAATTAGATTGAATTTGTTATTGGACCGAATTTGGAAATAAGTTAGATGTCAGATTGGGCTGATTAAAAGACAGATTTGAGTCATGCAATTGAAATTTGTGATAATGCGTGCATTTTAATTCTCAAAAATTGGGGGAACATGTAATGGTATTAAGCCCACGACTGGACTCTGCTAGCAGTGCAACATAATGGACCAATTGAATAAGCACAGAGTTGGGGTGTTTTATGTAGCTGCAATATTAAACTAAAAATTGAAAGAGTAAATGCATTGATAAAGAGATGCGAGAAGTAATAAAGTAGTTGAGTAAGAAACGCAGAAGGCAGACCGGGTTTTCACAGGGGTCGAAGTTGACTTTTAAATAAATAGAAATAATAGGTTTCTGCATAATAGAAAGCCGAACCGAAAGAAATTAATAGACACAAAAAGGTTTGCTATCTTTAGGTTAAAGGAAACGTAGTTTTTTATTAAATGTCAATAAAAGTGAAATTTGTGAGGAATCAACATTACAAAAGAGCAATTTGAGAAGAAGGCAGAAGGACATGAACGAAACAAATGAGGAGTGGTGAATTCGAATAAATCAGTGCATTTAAAATTACAATTAGTGCAATTGCGAAGCAGTGGTTAAAATTAAAGATGTGTGTGCGCAGCGCTACCGAAATAATTTTATATCTAAGAAAAGACAATAACTTAAATTATAAGAAAAATGTAAAATAGAATTTATGTAATCAAATTTATTTCCATCTTGTACTTTAAGTTATCAAACATAATTACCGTTAATATTGTCTCATAGCAACCAGATTCGTTTTTGTTTAATAACCGAGGAGAACAATTGAAAATTAATTACTTGACTGTTTGTTGAAATTTGTGCTCCATATTTTTATAGAATTTTGATAATAAAAGTGTTGTCCAAGCTATAAAAAGCATACCAGTTTATTGCCCAAGTGCCAGGGTACAAGTGGGTGTATTTTCACCAAGTTTCGCAACAAAAAAAGATACAAATTCATAATCCCATCTACGAGAAAATCGGGGCCTATCAACTTCATTTTGCGAACTTCGACTACGGCTAAAAAGACAATCGGAGCCAAGATATCAGCAGTCTACGGCAGAAGACAGGTCTGCAAAAACGTCTCCAGCAGATTTGGCAGCAAGGGGACTAAGAATAGCGGAGAAAATCCAACGGCGTCATTTCCAGAAGAGGCGATGCAGTCCAACGAATTTTTATAAGGTACGATTTACCCTAAAAAAATTAGTGTCAGCGTCCGGAAAACGAGGGGCATACGACTTCAAACCTTGTTAAAGAAGAGGAGATGTTTTCCAAGGCTCTAGCTAAGCCGCATTTTAAGTAATTAGCCAGGCGTCAGTAAAATCTGTGGTTTGACGGAAGTTGAAGCTACAGGAAGCGACCAGAAGCAATTGCCAAAATTTTGACGGCGTCTGTCTGACGTCGCGAACTAGGTAACTGCTAGAAACAAAAGTTGTTATTTGTCGGCAAGCGCGAAATTTTGAATAATTATCTTGCGAATTCTCATATTTCACGAGTATTTTAACTTTCAAAGCACCGCTGTGTGCACTAGTCAACCGATTTGTGATTTGAGAGATTTGTGGACCTTGAGCCACCGCGTATTTGAACTACTAACTGTGCATAGTACCATTATTATTATTATTATTATTAGAATACATGGGGCAGGCAGCGTAGCTGATTATGCCCCTTCAAAGTGATATGCTGTACAGAAACTGTATGTTATCTAAAACTAATACAAGTACTAAACACACAAGACAAAGGAATATATAGAAATTAATCAGGCGAGTCACAAACACGACTACAACAATAGGTTAGACAGTCAACATCCAATAGGTTTCTAAATACATTTACAGACGTTGCATCTACAGTGCTCTGCTCTAGATGGTTCCAAGAGTTACATACAGGAATACTTAAATAGTGTTGTCTAGGTGTTTTCTTAAAGCTATTTTTGTAGAGTTTACAAGAGTGACTCCTTCTGCTTGTGTCAGGAGTACAGAACAATTGTTGGATACCGTTACATAAGTACATGTTATTCATAATTTTGTAGGTTTCAATAAGGTCACCAAGTAAACATCGTACAGATAGAGTGGTAAGTCTAAGGTGTTGTAGCCTTTGATCATATGGCAAGTTTTTTAATGACGTTGGAATTTTGGTGAATCTACGCTGAACATTTTCTATTAAGGCAATGTCTTTAACAAAGTAAGGGGACCAAACAGTTACCGCGAATTCAAGTACGGGCCTTATGTAACTAGTATAAATTTTTAGCAAAAGCGGGGCAGATCCACAGGCAAACGCTTTTCTAACTAAATATATTAAACTGTTAGCTCTTTTTGTAATATTTATAATATGCGCGTCCCACTTCAGATTATGCGTTATTGTAATACCCAGATCCCCCTGAGAGTCGACCGACCGCAACGGAGAACCCTCCAAAAAGTACATATTATGGTGATTATTAAAGCCCATGTGCAGCACTACACATTTTTCTACGTTTAGAGAGAGTAGCCATTGTTTACACCATTCACAAATTCTGTCTAAATCACTCTGTATGATGTACCTATTTATAATGGGATTGTTGTACAGCTTCGTGTCGTTTGCGTAGCAGCTACTGGTCGAGACTATAGTATCCAATAAGTCGTTTATGTACACCAAGAACAACACAGGCCCAAGAACGGATCCCTGGGGGACTCCACTTAATACAGAAAATTCTTCGGATAAACCATCCCCAACACGAACCCTGAATGATCTATTGTTTAGGAAGTTGTTGATCTATGCGAGCAAATTGCCCCTTATTCCGTAGAACTCCAATTTGTAAAGAAGCCTTTTCAACGAAACCCGGTCAAATGCTTTCTCGAAATCAGGTATAAAATGTCCACTGGCTCGCTATTGTCATTGCTGATCGTCCAGTCATTAACGCACATTATCAGGTTGGTAACCACAGATCGCCCTGGTAAGAATCCATGTTGTCTGTGGCTGATGATATTGTTATTCAGTAAAAATGTAATTAATGTGTCAGCGATTATTCGTTCCATAACTTTAGAGACTACTGAGGTGAGACTTACTGGCCTATAGTTTTCGGGGAGCAGTTTATCGCCTTTTCTGTAAATTGGAGTGACGGTCGCAGTCTTCCATTGGGGTGGCAGTACGGAGTTGTTCATTGACGCTGTCATGATGTTGCACAAATGAGTAGCTAAAGTACTCGCAGTTCGCTTCAAGAAGTGTGGATGCAGGTTGTTGACATTAGGAGAAGAATGGGAATTCAGATTAAGTAAGTGTCTTTCAACAATTTCTGGAGTGCATTCGATAGCACATAGAGAGTTTGGATTACAGTTCTCTAACGGGAGAGTAAACGAATTTCCGATTGGTTCTCTAGTGTACGCTTTGTAAAACTGTTTGCCAAGTATCGCGGCAATCTTAGGCGGTTCCGAGCACACTGTGCCCGAACTATCTCGCAGCGCCGAGAGCGTGGCCTTTGACCCTAGTTTTGATTCAACGTATGCATAGAAGCGGTTATTACAGCTGTCTATAATGTTTGACTGGAATTGCAGACGTGCAAGACGGATATTGGTTGTGAGTGTGTTCGCAAGGTGACCATAAATAGCATAGCTCTGCATTTACAAGATGTTTGGACAGAAGAGAGTTGTGTGTACGCGGTCATGGTGACATGGTCACTAATGCCTATTGGACTGCTATAAGTTAGACTGGTTATCCGTATTTGTAAAAATTAGATCTAAAGTGGATGGCCAATTGTTTTCACGAAAACGAGTTGGCCTGTCAACATGCTTGTTGTGTCCAGCACAATACAACTACCCGTTGTAAAGTGGTAGACGGCTCGGATTAGAAATCAAACACACACACACGATTTTAATGTATTTGATTCCCACGCGGGTGAGTACAGTAAACGATTGCATACAAAAAAAAATCTGGTGTGATACACTCACACAACTTCCTTTTACAGTAATCTTATAATTAGTCAAAAATTTCATTTTTAATTTTTAACCATCTGTTAAAAATTTTCAAAAATTACAAATTCTACAAAAACGGTACAAAATCGAGTGTTAGTTCAAGAGACAAATTTTTTATAGAATTTTAAGGTGAATTCAAAAATGTAATAATATACCGGGTGTTTTATTTAAAATGGGAGTTAATAAAAAAATAGAAAAAAAAACAAAAGAAACCCACTTTAGAAGTATTCAACTGAAAAATCACCTATCTTACATCAATACACATTAAAAATGTAAGAAAAATGCAAAGTTAAAAAAAATCGTTAGAGTCGTTTTTGAAAAAATCGAAAAAAACTGAAAAATCACAAGAGTAAACACCTACTTCCGGTTATGCGATTTTCTTCAAAAGCTTGCTGTCTCATCTACATAGTACACAAAACCTATATATGAAGTTTCAACGCCATACCTCTTTTCGTTTTTGAGATATTCTGTTCACAGACAGACACACACACAGACAGACAGACAGACACACAGACAGACCAATGAAAAAAAATATGTTTTTTGGGATCAGGGGACTCTAAAACGTGAAGATCCGTTGAAAACTCAATTTCGAATTTTTGGGGTGAATCCAATACTTCCTTTATAGTAAAAGGAAGTAACAGGACAACACGCGCTACACTGAACAGCTCGCGTCACACCTCGTGGCCAATAAACTCGGCACATCGAGCTCTCTCTTATAACTAACAGTTCTGGTCCTAAACCAGACGCGCTGTTGCCACGTTGTGCAACCAACTCGTCAGCCAGTGGTTTCCGACATACTCCCACCTGGGTAATTTTGAAACATTAAAAATGACTCACAAATAAAAGGAAACCAGATAAGGCTTTACAAATAGTCACTATTTCTACACTTGGATAAAACAAAAATGCAAAATGGGTAAATAGGTACCACTACCAACTACTAACGAAACTTAATAGGTAACCTAGATACACGTCCACTATAGGGATGGTAAAACCTGTTCCGCTAAAGGATCAAGTGCACCTGATCCGACTCCGACTCCGAACTAGGTGCAAGAAACTAGGTTCAGTTCCGCTTGCGGTCACCGGGAAATAGCAGGTCTCGCCAGACGCTGGAGCGGTCGGAGTCGGATCTCGGACGGGTCTGCACCTACAGTCGCATGTTATGGCTCAAATGTTAATGTAGGGGACGTGATTTTGATTTGAATCCGAAGGCTCCAGTCGGAAGTTTTTGCTAGGTCGTCTATTTCAATTGTAAAAGATTTCTTTGATTGCATTAGCAGGACACCAATAACTATTAAATATGTCCTATTACAATTTAAAATTATGAGATGTTTTCCCTTTTTTCTATTTATACCTTACAGTAGCCTACATGGTCTATGATTTTGGCACAACACACGAGGCATTGCCATAACGATCCCGCAATTCCGAATCCGAATCTGAAATTCCTTGGGTAGATTATGTAGTTCCTAGTCAGTTACGAACGATTGCGAAGCGCAAACCGCAACGATCCATTTCCATTCCGATTTCAAATTCGACGACTTTGCAGTCCGAGAAAGAGGACCGATCCGATCCACTTCGTAGGAGCGAGAGTCCGGCATTCCGTTCCATAGTTCCGCCGCTCCGCGCTCCTTAGCGCTGGGGCGGTTTGGCTTAGGTGCAAAACGGTTCGATTCATTGAAGGAACGACGGATCACTCCTAGGTGCGCGAGTCCGGCATTCCGTTTACAGGTCCGCCGCTCCGCGCGCTGGCGCGGTTTGGCTTAGGTGCACAGCGGTTCGATTCATTGAAGGAACGCCGGATCAGGCGACCTACTCTTTAACGAACGCCGAACCAGGTGCACCTACTCCGGCAAACGAACTAGGTTCAAAAGAGTAGGTCCGGGAATTGACAACCATCCCTAGTCCACTACGCGTTAATTTTTCTTTCGAAACGATTGCTCTTCTTTTAATGTCACTCAGGACATCAGACACTCCCGCAACTCCCGCACTAGCATCTTTCGGATTGTCATTTTTCTTGAAGTCGTTCGTCTTGTATTGGCAGAGAGCTGATGCACTCTAGAGGGTAAAGCCTCTAGATCGGTCTCAGCAGCTGTCCGCGGGCAGTGTCAACTCGCACCAGGCGCACCTGCCCATCTGGACCTGGAAGTAACTCAGTCACACGACCAAGTGGCCAGTCTATACGTTTGTCGTTGTCGTTCCCTATAAGGGCGATCTCCCCCAAAACTAGTTGTTGAGACCGCTTTCTGCAGTTCAATGATTTTAACTGTCCCAAGTATTCTTTCCGGAATCGGCGCCGCAAAGTCTCCCGTAGGGTCTGCTTGTATCTTATTCTGCGGCAGAGAGACGCTTGATCCACGGCATCACAGTCCGGTATCCCGATCTCCGGTTGGTCCCGCAAGAACATTGCAGGTGTGAGAGCCATAAGTTCTTCTGAGTCGCCTGACACGTAGGTGAAGGGTCTAGCATTCATCGTCGCCTCACAATCGGAAAGAAGCGTCAAAAAATCTTCATAATATATATATATAATACTTTGCGAAAGCCCCTTTAACACACCAACCAAACGCTCCCAAAAACCGCCCCACCATGCGGCCGTAGGTGGGTTGAACCGCCACGATATACGTTGCACAAAGATCTCTTCCATTATCTTTGGCCAGTTCAACTTTGAGAACGCGTTCTCCGTACCGACAAAAATAGTGCCTCGGTCACTGTATATAGTCCTTGGTCGTCCGCGTCTCGCTACAAATCTACGCAACGCTTGAAGGAAGCTCGGAGTAGACAAGGAAGTAGTAAGTTCAAAGTGCACTGCTCGGTACACGGCACAAGTAAACAAACACACCCACGCCTTCTCTCTAGTTCTCAAATACAGCGGGCCGGCGAAATCTATCCCGATAACTTCGAATGGCACAGCACCGCGTACCCGATTGAAAGGCAGAGGTGGTGTGTCAGCCGCATATGGTTTGGCATCATGTCTTTTGCACGTAACGCACTTACTTATTACTGCTCTTATGGCACGTCTACCTCCCATGATCCAATATTTTTCCCGGAGCATACTTAACAGTCCTTGCGTAGCTACGTGACAATTCGCGGTATGCGCTTCGTAAATCAAACTGCGAATAACCGGGTGCTTGGCTGGTAGCACTATCGGAAAACGAAAACTTTCACTATCCTGCCGATTCGATACCCGTGATTTCAATCGGATTACCCCGGAATCACTGCAAAACGAATTGCGAGCACTTATGTGGTTATCTGTCTCATCGCGAAATGTTTCTTGTTGAATCACTTTAAACACGAACAGTTCAGCGTCATTAATTTCGTCAACGCTCAACGAACCTCGACGTCGTTGCTGGGTGAGCTTGAATTGTTGGTAAATCGAAAAACCCAAGCAATCATACGGATGGTCATAGTGTATTTAGAAAAGTGAGTCAGATGCCACTCATCCGAGCTACAGTTCAGCAGGGTGACAATCACCTTCTTCCGCTTCTCGCCGTTGATCTCTTCTTCGTCGTATTTTAGGTCTTCTGAGGCCCATGTAGTCTGCGGTCCATATAACCAACTTGGTCCCTCCCACCCACCATCTCGATTCCAACAGATGTTTAGGAGAACATCCGCGTGAGGGTAGGTCGGCCGGATTGTAGACGCCTGGTACATGCCTCCAGTCTTCCACCTTGGTTAGAGAGCGAATTTCCGCCACTCTATTCCCTACAAATGGCGCCCAGTCTTCTTGTCGTCGAATCCAGGAGATAGCTGTAGATGAATCACTCCAATAAAAGCACTCTATGTTGTTTCTCAAATCTGCACGTACAGACCGGCACAGTCTTGCACCAATGGTGGCAGCTAACAACTCCAGGCGAGGAATGGTCATCTTCTTCAAAGGGGCTACTCTCGCTTTGGCGGTGAGCAGGCGAACCACTACAGTGCCATTCTTTTCAATTCTTAGAAAAATTACACCTGCATAAGCGTCTTTGCTGGCGTCGCAGAACGTATGCAAACTTAAGTGTTCTGCTTCTCCCGGTCCGGCAAGTATCCATCTAGGAAGTTCAACAGCAAGCAGGTGCAAAAAGCTCCTTGATCCATTTGTGGAATTCCTGCTCCGCATCGTCATCTACCGGTGCATCCCAACTTAATCGCTGTCCCCACAGCCGTTGCAGTAAAAGTGTTAGCTTTAACGTAGCAGGACAAGTAACTCCAATCGGGTCAAATATGCGCTGGGTCACTGAGAGGATCAGCCTCTTCGCCACAACGCTATCTCGCAAGGAGCTGTCATCTTTTACACAGCTTTCACTAATAGCCAAGGTATCTTTAGTAGGGTGCCAAGTTAAACTAAGCACTGACAATGCATTTGAATGTGTACCAGTGGGCCGGGTAAACTCCCACCCTCGCAAGTCAAAATGTGCTTCAGCCATGACCATACTAGCTTCTCGAATGAATTGGTCTAAAGCATCTTCATCTGGTACGCTGGTCACGCAATTGTTCACGTAGAAACTTCTTCGTAATTTCAAAATGGATTCGCACCAATACGTCGAGTTCAGCTCGCACTGTTTTAATTGCTCAGAAAGGTGGTGATCGATCGTCGCCCCCAACAGAAAGGGACTGCTACTCAGGCCAAACACAACGCGACGGTGTCTATACACCTGCTCATTTCCCTCTTCATCGAGCCATAAAAAACGGAGAAATCTCGGTCGGCTTCATCTATGCTGATTTGCAGGAACGCTGTGCGAATATCTGACACAACTCCAATTCTTTGGATCCTAAATCTCAACAGAACCGATGTTATTAATTCTACGAGGTTCGGTCCCTTTTCGAGACAGTGGTTTAGTGATGGCTTGTCCTTTTCACGCGCAGAAGCATCGAACACGGGTCGAATCTTCGTGGTCAAACTATTGTCTTTCACGACTGGCCTGTGAGGTAGATAATGAACGTTGGAATCATTCATCGTCGCAGGAACTATTTCAATTATTTCTTCGTTCAGCCACTCTTTAAGTATAAAGTCATATTTCTCGAAAAGCTCCTCTTTCCACAGTTTTCTTACCGTAGCATCTAATCTCTTTCTTGCACTGTTGTAGTTGTCAGGCAGCGGAGGGTGGCCCTCCAACCAATTCAACCTGACTTCGTAACGTTTCTCTTCATTTTTCGTCACTGTCTGCAAGAAAAGTTGCTGAGTTGCTTCTGCCATTTCTTCTCGGGACTTCTTTTCAGAGGGTTCAGTAATTCCCAGCACATCTAGTTTCCATAGCTCAGCTACGCAAGCTTCATTCACCAAAAGAGAAAATACTGTCAGGGTTGTGCTCGTTGCGGGCGCACTCACAGGTATCCGTCCCGAAATGGTCCATCCTAAGAGAGTCTCCACTGCCACCAATCCACACGTTAGAATGTGTCTCCGGCCAGTATATAATTTGCCTGCAACATCAGCACCGATCAAGAGTTCTATGAGACCTTCACCATATGCATCATCCAAATGAATATTTAAGTGCTTTAATTCCTCCATCCAAGGACCGTAAAATACAGGCGGAATATGCTGGCAGATCATCGGTTGGTCTAGCAGTTCCAACGTACACGAATAGTCGCCATGACTCAATCTGACGTCAAAGCAGTTGGGTCTCCGCTCTTGCTGGGTACCCCCGAATAGGCAATGGATAATCTTTTCTCGCCGTTTTGATTTGCAGCCCAATTGTTGAGCTGTTGACTTCAAAATGTAGGAGCGTTGGGAACCGCTGTAGATTAACGCGCGAATTTCTCTTGATCCACATTCGGTGTTGATCATCACACGCAAGGTCTCTAAGAACACGTAGCCGCTTGTGTTATTCATCAAAGTTTGCTCCACGGGAACCGTTTCGCTTTTAGGTTCGTCATGCTTATGCGCCGGCAGCTTAGGACACATCAAAACCACATGGGGTCCGCTACACATGATGCACTTTAAACGTCCCCGTCACCTACGCGATATGTGCCCAGTTTTAAGACCACGAAAACAGGCCCCTTTCCCGGTTAAAATGTCCCTTTTGCGTTCTAAAGCGAATTCCTGGGCTTTAAAACACGCTTCGCTTTCGTGAGCACCCTCGCAAAACACGCACTTAACCCCGCCGCAATTTATTAAACCAGCCGCAGTCGGTAAACATTCTCTTTGTTTTAACTTCTTAAGTTTGCCGCTATTATCTTTGGCAGAAGCGAAACTATCGCAACTTAGTCCAAACCCCTCGGATGCTAACGAAATCCGCTGTTCGTTTTCCACCTCGTTTCTAAGAAAGCACATCAAATTCTTTAAGTGGTCTTCAAGCGATTCTTTGTGTACAAGAGATTCGTTAAAACCATGGTTACTACTTGTTATTGCTTCGGTTAGTAGTAAATCTTCAGACAAACACGACTCGATCAAAGGAAATAGCATCGCCGCGCATTTTTCCGACGTAATGCCTAGCGTAATAAGCGCGCGTAATTGCGTCTCTATTCTATCGTACAGCGTCGCAAGGTCCATCTTATCCCGGGATACACAGTTGTTTATAATGAGTTTAAGTAGTTCCCGAGCGTAAACTTCGATTTGCAAGTCATCCCTGCCAAAACGCGACCTCAATGCGCTCAAAATATTTTCATAATTTTCGACACTGGCGCGAAAACTGTCCACCAATTGCCGCGCTCTGCTTCCCGCAACCGTCGTTTGGCGTAAATACTCAATTTTATCTTCGTTGGCAGTATCTATGTCTTCATGCACCTTTTTAAATTGCGCCATTCTCGAATATTACCGTTAAATTTTTTGAACTCGATGGCAGGCAGTTTAAATTTGCGCTTGTGTGCGATCCCGTCCATAACGCCGTCAAATTCAAATCTCGCATCGGACAAAATCGATCGTCGGTCTTCCGCGCAAGTCGTCGTATTTCGTGTTAATAGCTAACTCTCCACGCGAAGTTTCAAATCCGCAAATCGTTTATCGTATGCGTCACGTTGTTCTATTTCCAAAAATAGTTCGTCTTCGCTTACGTCTGCAGCGAGAAGCGCATCGTACACAACACCGTCCACGATTTTCATATCACCGTGTTTATTCGCTAATAATTCAAATGCTACCTGTATTCGCCGATAATCTTCATCCACAGCTTGGTCCGGATGCTGCGAAAACATGAGCTCCAGATCGTTGGCTCCTTTTGTAAAAGCCGCACGAAGCACCTTCCTGTGTTTCTTGCTTGATTCCATTTCGCCGACTTGACAAAACTCGTTTCACACCCACGCGAGTACAGCAGACAACGCACCACGTGTCGAACACAGAACGAGTCCGTCAGTCCTCTTAAAATGCCTTCAATGTTTACTTTCTTAACCCGCGTCCTGTGACGCGGTCACCAATTATGTTGTGTCCAGCACAATACAACTACCAGTTGTAAAGTGGTAGACGGCTCGGATTAGAAATCAAACACACACACACGATTTTAATGTATTTAATTCCCACTCGGGTGGGTACAGTAAACGATTGCATACAAAAAACAAGACAACACGCGCTGCACTGAACAGCTCGCGTCACACCTCGTGGCCAACAAACTCGGCACATCGAGCTCTCACTTATAACTAACAGTTCTGGTCCTAAACCAGACGCGCTGTTGCCACGTTGTGCAACCAACTCGTCAGCCAGTGGTTTCCGACAATGCTGTTCGAGGTTTGTGCTCAGAAACATATCAATAAAACGGGAGGTCAAATTATCACCGGGGCTATGTGCCCTAATAGGCCAGACAATGTCGGGGTGGTTGAAGTCTCCGAAAACTATTTGGTTGGTTTGGCTACTTGCGGAAATAATGGATCTGTGCATAATTTCGTCGTTTTTTAAAGTAGCATCTGGTGGTCTATAAATTATGCCAATTAATAGTTTGTGTGTGTTTATAGTTAAGTTAATCCACAGTGACCCGTATGTACCCGTGGGATAGTTGTTATTCACCGCACTGGATATACTGTAGGATTTGTTGATATAGATTGCGACGCCGCCACCGTGCCTGTTGACACTGTCGCACCTGTATATGGAGTAATTTGGGAGATCGACCAATGTATCAGGCACACCAGGATGGAGCCATGTTTCACTTATTCAAATAATGATGGCTTTTTCAGACTGTGATCGTGTTTCAAGTTCAAAAAGTTTTTTAGGTATAGAGTCAATATTGGTATACATAAACGAGACGGTCTCCATAGTGGTGTCTAGTTTTTTGCAGGAACGATCCTCGGGGATCCGCGAACATACTTAATAGTTCTCATCCTTCGACTGACGATCTTGAAATTCGGAGCTAAGTTTAATCATCAAATCTCGTTGCATCGGGGTATCATCTGACTTAATAGTAACATTAGTATTTCCAGTTCGCAACATGTGTTTGTTGCGCAGAACGTCGCGATTCATGTTTCTTTTACATCGAAGTTTGTTTTTAAAAAGCATTTTATTTGTACAATCAAAAACTTTACATCGATGGAGTCGCAATTCAAATACAAGTTATTAGGACGAGATCTGACTGTCAACTGCCTATCTATCTATATATTTAAAACGTGAAGCGTTTTCTTTCGAAATCTATTTTGAGACTTCCACCGGACCGATTTCGATAATTCTTTTTTTAAATGAAAGCCGTTGCCGTGTAGATGTGCACAAAAGTCCTAAATTTATAATTTTTAGAGAAAAACCATCATATTGTAATTTTCAAGTGGCTACAGCCGGCCATGCAGTAACAGTAAACCAATTGTATTCTCGAAGTCAGCCTGCAGCGTTCTGCTGATTTTTTGCAGTGGACTACTGTAACTACTAAAGGTTTATTTGAAATCAACGATCTACTGACTAGCGAGACAAACGTCAAAATACATGTAAAATGACAGTTAACGAAAATCGGTATTGCTCATACGCTGTAATGTGTTTTTCTGCTACGGCGTAAATGATCTCTTAGCGGTTGATACTGTGTGAACAAACCTTTAGTGCCAATATTCGGTTCGCGCCTATCGAAATTTGTTAGGTTGGCGATAATTTTTTTTTGTGATTCTCGGATTTTGCAAACTCATAGCACTTCGGCCTTCGTCTCATTTTTACAGCGAAGCTAGCAACTTGCACGGTTTTTCGGATTCTATAATCCGATGGGGAGTTTTGGTGTACAAGCGAATATTTAGACATTTAAGTCCGCGCCGATTGTTGCAAAAAAGCTCCTAAAAAAATTCGTGCACATGGCCCATATTCTTGGGGCGAGCTAATTTGGAGTTTTGTCCGCTCTCGCGTGAAGCGCAACAAAATTACATCTCTCTTGCCTGAATATGAAAAGCAATATTTGAGTGTAAATATAATTGTATCACATAATGACATTTTATAATCTATGGAATTAATAAATTCGTTAAATTGCAGTGGAATATGTCCACACGGCTTAACACTAAAAATAGGATCAATAGATATTCCTTTGAAAAGTTTAAATGTGTTTACTGGTTTAATAGATGAGATAAGATTAATGGTACGCAATTTATTTATAACTGCTTAGATTTCGTATTAAATGGACAAGCCACAAGCCAGGCAGAAGAGTATTATTACTGTGTATAGATTAACACATAATATTGCACTACCTTTTTGCCTTCGGAAAAGAAATTGTCCTGTACGCCTATCATTTGCGATAACAATTAATAAATCACAAGAACAAACTATGGATAAAGTGGGAATATATCGTATTTGCCACAACCACTATTTAGCCATGGTCAAGTATACGTAGCAATAATAAACTAATCTATTCATTCTTCGGCAAAGAGATAATTCTTATGAATACAACAATAGTGGGCACACGCACATAACTCTTCCGCGCCTAAGCGATTTAAATATCGTGAAACTATATTTAAATCTGACATTGTAATAACGATGAATTAGGTTCAGTGTTTTGCAAAAAATAATTTTCAATTCGTGATTTTAATAAAGCTATCACTTTGGCTTTGAAAAAGTTGCGTTTACAGTATACATATATTATACTACATATAAGGCTAATAATGATTCAACATGCAATAATAAATGAACTAAGGCTAAAATGTAAACTTGTCATATTTGAGATGTTGTTATTCAGCAATTTGTCTTTCTGGTCGGTTAAGGTGGTAGGATTCACTTGAAAATTCGTAACAAATCACTTATGCAACTTATCATACACATCTAGCTCAAATAAATTTTACTACGGAGGGCTACGCGTAGAGATTCTTGACAGGGGATAGATGATCTATTCAGGCGACTTCAATGCGTCATAGATGGGTCTCTGATAAGCTAAGTCTTATACCTGGCTAGGCTGTAAATGACGATTTTATAATAAGATGCATGTCTTCTAGCACTTGTATTATTTATGTGGAAGATAATAAGGATTGTTTTAATTGAGAAAGATTTTAACAAAATTATCCAGGGTTTTAGAGAAAATTAATTTACTATTTTAACAAAAATTATAGCACAAGCGCATTTATTAGTATACATTTAAAAACAAATAAATGCTTGTCAAATAAGATACAGAATAAGCCGGGAGGAGAAGAAAATATTTTGAGGATGTGTTCGAAGATATTAGAGGGGGGTTAAAATTAGATTTGTGTCATTTTACTGAAAGCTGGCAAATGATATCAAATTAAGAATTGGCAGATATTTTTTAGCAATAAAAAATCTTATTTAAGAAATCTTTTAAATTTTTAGGGATGGCGCTATGGAACTAAAATTAGCAACCCCTATATATGTTTTTATTGGATTTTTTCGGCGGACAAGAATTTGAATACCAAAAAATATATAGTGCAAAGCTTGATTTATTTAAACACTTTTTTAGTTCTTTCAATATGGTTGACCAACAGATTTTCTGTAAAATAATAAAATATATTATGAGTTGTTAAATTCACCTCGTTAAAAACATACTACGAATTAAAGAAATTCTACCAGTTTTCAGTAAATCTCTATAAGGGTTGAGAATCGGACATAAACATATTGGCTTATTTTTATTATTTTGACCTTCTGAACACTTCTCAAAAGATTTCCGTTTTCTCACCTGTACCTACAATAAAAAATAGAAATATTATTAAAAAGTATTAAGTTGATTTCTAGAATAATATATAATTTCAGTTATTCTTAGATAGTTGCATTTAGCATTAAGTGAGGTAATAAAAAGTTAATACGAAATATGGTTGAAAGAATATAATACAATATTAAATAGTAGGTACACACATACAATGGTTTTAACTGATTACAAAATATACAATATATAACAAATATTGTTAATAAAAATTGCAATTTATTATATATGGGCATATAAAGAGTGTTTAAAAATGCCACATAAGCTTGATGGTACGTTAATTGGTTCTGTGAAGCTCAAGAATCGACTTCTATCTGAAGAGAAGGCAAGTCATCTTCTTTCTCAGGTAAACTGAATAAAACAGTGAAAATAGACGAGCTTCTGCAATTTCATACGTGTAAAAATAAAAGTTCAGCAACTATACTCCATTCACAATGTTTCCTCCTCCCAACAGGCTATGTTAGGATGACATGTTTGTTGGTACGCATTCGAAATGTGGTTATAATGTTTGAAGGCCTGCATTGTTGCAGTTAAATTTTTGCCACCTTCCGTTTGGCATTTTGACACTAAAATTGTAACAATGTCAATAAAGCAGTTGTAACAACTTTCATAATTGTTTCATGCCGCAGTTTGACTACTATCACAATTCCTCCATGCAACCAACTAAAAACATATAACAGCCTACTGGGTGAGGAAACTGTATTCGCAATATTTTTAGACCAGAGCAGATCATGATTTCAATTTATTATATTAGTATTAAATTTAATTGAAATTTGTACAGCCTGTTATTATGTTAGATGTTTGAATACTAGGTTGTCAAAAATATTATATCTTATTAGAAGCACTGTAAGTAAAATAAAAGATCTAGTTTTATGAACAATATTAATTCAGTAATTAATATCAAATTAAGAAAATAGAAACAATCTTTAGCTACAAAAATTCTGAAGCAAATTTCTGTGCGCCTTGTATTCTATAATATATGTTCCACGTTGATGTTTTTATAATAAACACGTAAATTCTCAACCTTTGTGCAAAGGCAGAGTTGCTACTGTATGACGCGAGAGTCTTTCAAAATGTACGGCGAAGATGTAGCAAACATTTTTTACTTCCTTTTACGATAAAGGATTCACCCCAAAAATTCGAAATTGAGTTTTCAACAGATCTTCACGTTTTCGAGTCCCCTGAACCCAAAAAACATGTTTTTATTCATTTGTCTGTCTGTTTGTCAGTGTGACTGTGTGTGTCTGTCTGTCTGTGAACAGAATATCTCAAAAACGAAATATTTATGACACGTGAAAGTTTCTTGTACTATTTTTTCAAAAACGGCTATAACGATTTTTTTCAAACTTTACATTTTGATTACATTTTTAATGTGTATTCATGTGAGGTAGGTGATTTTCCAGTTAAAAAGAGCAATTCAGCTTAAAATTTTAGAGAAGATTTGTCTTTTCAACTAACGCTCTATTTTGTACCGTTTTTGTAGAATTTGCAATTTATGAAAATTTAGACAAATGCTTAAAAATTAAAAATCAAATTATAAGATCACTGTATAAGGAAGTTGTGTGAGTGTATCACACCAGATTTTTAATCATTGCGAAAAACTGATTCTCAATTAATGGAATAAAAACGTAGGACGTTTATCGGTTGAAAATATTCTTCCATTTATTATTTCATTAAAGAAATCATTATTAATCAAAGAATTCCCTCGTATTGATAACATAATTATTTTAGAAAAAGTATACAAATGAATAACTTCAATAGAACACTCGTAAACGGCTGATGCCTGAGAACTGATTTGTTCTTTGTAGAAACTTTTGCCCATTTCGCATTGTGCGCAGGGCTGATTTATTGGGGTAGCGAGAAGGGGCACCTCGAAGGCTGTTGAGCGACGTTGCTAGCATTTTTAAGTTAGTCTGTATATTTTAGCTGTACTGTTCAGTTTATGTATTTTCTCAAATATACGTTTATTTAATTCAACCGTGTTATTATTTGATACTTTGGTGCCGAAACCCGGGAACGGAACGGAACGGAAAGTGAAAATAAAACTGAACACTAACGCGAATATTCTGAAGTTAAAGTGGAACGAGAACGCGAATATTCAAATCGTGCGGTTAAAATACGGGCTCAGCGATGGAAGTGAAACGAACGGTGTGCAGGTCGCAGTTAACAAAAACAATCAACTACGTAAACGGTTTGCTAGCAGAGGAATACGGTGCTGAAGACATTTATACGGCGATGGCAAAGCTAAAACTTGCGACCGATAATCTTAAAGAAATCGACCGGCAATTAGAATCTTCCCATACCGAAATACTGGAAGAAGAATTCCAGAAGCAGATGGAGTATGAAGAGGTCGCGGTAACCACGATGTCTAAGCTTGAGTTTAGATTAAAGATGTTAGATAGAGCACACACAGAAGCCATGCAAGTTGGGGCAAATGCGCGACATGCAACAAACGAAACGCGGGAAGAAGCACGACCTCATCCCGTAGTCAAGCTGCAACGATTGGAATTGGTGAAATTCGGCGGCAGTCCAAAGGGTTGGATTCCTTTTTGGGAGCAATTCAAACCTAACGTTCACGAAAACCATCAGTTGAATAATGGAGATAGATTCAACTACTTAAGGATGTCTGTGACAGGCAAGGCAGCAGAGACAATAGAGGGATTTCCACCATCGGGAGCTTTTTACGAGGAAGCCCTGAGTATCCTAAAGGAGCAGTTCGGAAACGCTGAACGGCTGATCGAGCAATATTTCGACAGTATAATGAAAATTGAACCAGTGAAATCCAGAAACGACGTAGTTACATTACGCAAAAATTATAATTTGATTACGTCAGCTATGCGTGCTTTAACGATCCTGGAGGTTTCGAAGTCACAATATAACATCATCATAAAATCAAGCCTGATGAAATCGTTACCCACGGAATTGCGTCTAGGATTTTATAGACAAACAAAGGGCAAAGTTTTGGATCACCAAGAAAGTGGTTCTAATGCGTCAGGTGCCGCCTCGACAGAAGAAGACGCCGATCGGCAAGTGAATGATTTATTGAGGTTTGTCAAGAATGAAATGGAAGCTTTAGAGCAGGCGTTGAAGCCGGATGGAGATCTTAGAGGAAAGGTGCCGGAAGCTTCCAAGAAACAGAGTTACAAGGGAACTGCGTCAAGTTTACTGGCAACCCAAAATAAAGCTATAAATAACTGTTTCTTTTGCAAAGGCGATCATCCGACCGAGGGCTGCGATGCAGCTGTTTCCTTGGAACGGAAGAAAGAAATGCTGAGGGCCAGTGGACGCTGCTATCGATATACAAAATGATCCCATAGTTCAAAGTTTTGCCGAAACAGATACTTGAGTTGTAGGAAATGCAAAGGAAGACACGCTACCACATTGTGCGACCCAGCATGGGTTAATCTGGGCAAAACTGGACCAACAATAAATCTTCCGGAAACAAGTGCCGGCAGTGCGCCGTCCTCATCTGTGTCAAGTTTGATGACAAACATAAAGAAAAACGTGTTACTACAAACTGCCTGTGTTTACGCGAGTAACGGAAGTGCTTCGATGAAACTAATCCGCTTAGTGCTTGACGGTGGTAGCCAGCTTACGTTTATAAAAGAAAACGTCTCCAGAATTTTAGGGTTACCAGTAGTAGGGCAACATCGCGTTAGTATCGCCGCTTTCGGGAACAATGGGCCGGTACCATCGAATCTTTATAATCGCGTGTTAATAACTTTGAAGGGACAATATACGGATGAAAAATTAACGATTGAGGCCGTGGAGGTGCCGGAAATTTGTATGGACAATTTAAACATTCCAAGTGAAAGTGTTGCAGAGTATAAACATTTACAGTTAGCGGATTACGTTCCTAAAGACACTGATCGGTCGTTAATGTTTGAAGGGATTAACTTATTGATAGGCGCAGATAACTATTGGTCTGTGGTAACTATTGAACAAAATCTTCGCCTAAGTGATCATCTAGTAGCCGTTAATACCAAATTTGGATATACGTTACACGGACCGACCCCAGTAGATGCCACGAAAGTTGCCGTTAATTTACAAACCGTGCTACACTCAACAGTTTCAACCACGGAGCCATCAGTTGAAAGACTATGGGACTTGGAAACCATAGGGATAACGAATGAAGAAGACAATCAAGGAGATCCCTCCAAATGGAAGCCGTACGTTGCTAATCACACAAGGGAGATCCAATCGCTGTTCAACAACATACAAGGCTGGTACGATTGTCCAGGTCGCGAGAATCCTGCGGACTTACTTACTCGCGGAATTACCGCCAACGCTCTACTGGATTCCGAAGAACGGCAGCAGGGTCCGTCGTGGCTACGAGAGGACGAAGATGGATGGCCAGGTGATATTATCGACGACGTAAATCCACAAATTGCATCAGTAACTAAAGTGTGTTGTTTAACAAATCAAGCAGATAGTAGAAATGCGGACAATTTTATAGAATTGGCGAGATATAGTGACTTTGATCGGGTAGTGGGAATAACGGCGTATGTATTGCGATTTACGGGAAATTGCAGACGCAAAACCAATAAAAACATTGGAAATTTGAGGCTAGACGAAATCGAAAGTGCAGAAAGGTGTGTACTTAGGCAGTCACAGCAAGAGGTTTACCTTTCAGAGGTCAACAATCTGAAGACAATTGGTGCGGTCGAGTGCGATTCCAGTATTTCGACTTTAAAACCCTTTTTGGACAAGGACGGACTGTTACGCCTGGGGGGTCGCCTTCAGAATTTAGAAGCAAACTTCGATCTTAAACATTCCATCATTGTTCCGAAGAGTGCACATTTAAATAAATTATTGATTACCAAAATTCATAGAATTGTTCACCACAGTGGTGTAAATGCCACTCTTTGTGAACTTCGCAAACGGTTTTGGATAATTCGAGGTAGACAATTAATAAAATCGGTGTTATCGAAATGTGTCGTTTGTAAGAGGTTACACAGAAAATCAGCATCGGCGCCGTTTGCACCATTGCCCAAGGACCGAATAGAGCAAGCGAAACCATTCCAAATAACGGACATTGACTCCGCAGGGCCGTTGTACTTCGAGGAAAAGGGCCTTACACAAAAGTGTAATATTTTTCTGTTTACCTGTGCGGTAATAAGAGCCGTGCATCAGGAGCTCGTTTTAACCATGGGTGCCACAGCCAGTATTTGTGCCATGAAACGTTCTTTTGCAAGCAGAGAAATTGAAGCTACAATTAACGGACGACCACTCACGTACCTCGGCAGTGAACATACGGATCCACTACCGTTGGCCCCAGCACATTTTTTGTTAGGTCCCGGCTTAACTACCATACCATCCATCAACTGAAGCGTCAAAGGAAATGCGCTAAGAAAGCAGTGGAAACAAAGGATTAGGACACTGGACTACTTTTGGAAAATATGGCGAGAGGACTATTTGCAGCTACTACGGGGAACCCATCACAACTTTAATGTGCGCGAGTGCCCAGTGAAAGAGAGCGATGTAGTGCTAGTGTATGGGGTTGACAAACGTCGTCTTTTGTGGAAATTAGGCATAGTGAAAGAAACGATTTTAGAACGTGACGGAAAGGAGCGTGCGTGCTACGTAAAGTGTGCGAACGGAACAATTTTAAAGCGCCCAATTCAACTTCTATTTCCTTTAGAATTAAGTAGTACATAATTTCGCGGCCGGAGGATGTAGAAACTTTTGCCCATTTCGCATTGTGCGCAGGGCTGATTTATTGGGGTAGCGAGAAGGGGCACCTCGAAGGCTGTTGAGCGAGGTTGCTAGCATTTTTAAGTTAGTCTGTATATTTTAGCTGTACTGTTCAGTTTATGTATTTTCTCAAATATACGTTTATTTAATTCAACCGTGTTATTATTTGACATTCTTCTTGTTGATATAGACGAAGAAATGATGTCATTGTGGTAATATGAAGTTCATTACCTGTTTAAAATGGGAATAGAGGTAAACAGGTAATTAATCACGAATTAAGATAATAATACCAGTGCATTATACACTGATAAAATCTAATTAGTCATCATTATATTTGACGTTTATCAGTGAAAGTTTACTTTAAATGTCTGGGCGATTTCGTTCAATAATTAGCCATTTTATTGCTATATTTATTCTTTGATTGACAATACGAAGAACATATTCTGTGACCAAAAAACACGAAAACGTGGCTTTTGTATCAAGGAAATTTGCGTAGAAAATTTTTTATCTAACTAAATAGAAATCAGTACCTATGAAATACAAAGTATATGTACTTTTACTCATAAACCTGAAAAGACAAGAATTGCGACCCTAACATTATTTTAATCCGCATACCTGGTTACCGTTGAAGTATGCATTGTCCGTCCTTTCTTATCTATATCTATTCTTGTCTTTAGTACTCGGCATGGAAGAATTAAACATTTGAATTCATGATTTTTTAGTTGTTATTTAATTAATCACCGCTTACTAAACATAATTTCAGTTGGCGATAACGACCGCTGCGCTGGAAGTGACGAAATTTAAAGAGTCTAGAAGAAGAAATATGTAAGAAGTAGCAACTTTTATTCTTAATAATAGATAGTCCCATCTTAAAAAATTAAATTAAACGTTAACGAAAAAATTTTAAAATAATTCTATTGCTTTATGTCCTGCGCCCCATTATAAAGTTTATGTGTATGTTAGATCATTTTCGACCTAGTTAATTTCTGAAGCCGGTTCTGTTTTAAAACCGGCGCTGCCTTAAAAACCGATCGTGTAATTTAAAGTCGCAATTCGAATTCATTAGAATTAGGCTCTGATATGCAAGCGATTGCTGAAAATCCTCTTCGTAAGCAGTCCAGTGTATTTGTTTCGCAACTCTGAGCGCCTTCAGCTTAAAATTCTTAGAATTCACATGCGTCCAACGTATTCTAAATAACTCCTTTGTTTCACGCAACAAAGAAATAGGGTTTTCCAAGACTATTCTTGATTTGCAATAACTTATGCTTTGCCTGTCGGGGAATTTCGGTAGTAATTTGACACCCTGGGATTCGCTGCCTTAACAAAGATCTTTTCTCGAATGTTCCAAGGCCCTCTCGATTATTCAACGCTTACGCAGTAATATTTTCTGGAGAGGAAGGATTTCCTTTAACAGTGGCAAAAGAAGGATGATTGCATGATAGCGGGGCGCGGATCTTGTGTTCTTCCCGCGGAGTCCCATTTTGAGAATTAATTAGTAGCGAGCCACCGACGAGTTCACATGTGAAAATTCGCGGGCCCCGACTGCGGCAAATCCCGTTGCAGTCGGGGACCCTGTTATTAGAACTATGTGCGTAACCTTTTACGAACCTTTGTGGGCGCTTTGCGCCGAGTAAATTGTGTCAGAGTGTTGCTAAAACCTTCGAAGTTAACAGGTGATCTTAGCAACGAGCCCTCCCGCGGGACGTTTTGTGTTAGGCGGACGTATTTTTTTTCGGGCGGCGTCTTAATGTTTGTTTAACTCAACCACAGAGTCGGGAACGGAGTTATTTTGCACATGGTTGCACATCTAGTACAAGACGCCCTATGAAGCCCACGTAGTTTTCCCATAGTGAGTGGGGAAACGTCTGCTTTTTGCAAATTTTGTTACGTTCAGCCGATCTCGAGTTTTCTTTCGTTCCCGTGGGGGACGACCGCATTCATTGTGAATTTCCTCTGCCCTCTTTTGGACCGCTGTCTACCGTTCCACAACCCTTGGGTCTACCTTGTCCTACACTGCAGGAAGCAATCACCACTCCCCAGCGTTCTTTGAAGCATCACCGAGGCTTGGATTTCCAATAGACTAACATGCCTGGGCTAAGGTAAAATTGTACATTGTTAACTATTTCTGTTACGCTTATCCAGTGTCGGGTGTGTTATTATCATTTGTTGTTGCGCAGCGTGCGGAGTTATGAACATTGCGTACGTCTTTGTATTTTAATTATGTCAGTTGATCATTGAAGGCGGAAGCTTTACTCCTGCCAATATTTTAGTTGTTTATTCTTTGTAACTCTGTTTAGACTAAGTTAGTTCTTGCGGATCCCCTTTTGTCCTCAACTAGGGTGTCACCTTTTTGATAGCCGACTTTTGGCTTGATGTACTAAAATTTAAATCATTAAATTTCATTATTGGCTAAATTAATTATTGGTTTGATTTAAATGTGTGAACCTATTGAGTCTTCAACTAAAGACGGCTTTAGCCGAGTGTAATTTCATGTAAAGACCAGAGCATGCGATAGAACGCGTAAGCCCTTGAGATCAGGGGTGTTTTGTATTTTGTTATTAGCTTCCAGAGCGGTGGCCATCGAAGGTAAGTGACTTCGATTTTTGTGGCCACCATACGTTTGCATCCGGCGTCGGTGCAGCTGACGAGTGACGCTGGAGTGGTGTAAAGCAGCCTGGAGGACTTCTTCATAGCTACGTGGTATTTCTTGTTTTCGCTGCGTTAGCAATTCTCCGTTTAAAAACAAGTGGCGCTCCGAGCATTTTCCCCATTTATGAATTGAATTGTTAGGGATTAGAATAGGATAACCCCTGTCGGTTTCGTTAAGTTTGTCGAACCACGCCTTCCCGAGTAAGCTAGTTGAGGGTAACAGAAGCCGAGCATCTGCTTCGAGACATGTTTAGATCTGTGTCCTTTAGGAAACCGGCAAACCCTTCTAAACCTAACCCGCTCTTTAATACATGCAATGTCGATTCATTAAGATTATACCGTAACATGTATTTAAAGAGATTTTCAAAATTGTAACAAATAACGACAAAATCACAAATTAACCTATTTTTTTTATTTAAAGAGATAAATTATTTTTTTGTTATAATTCTGTTAATAATGTCAAAACTGAGGACTGTCCACCATCGATACGCTGTCCATCTATAGAAGGTAGATATATAAATCGATCTTTAGCCGAATAATTTCTGTGGCTCCTACAGCCTTAACCTTAGTTGACTTTTGATCAATTCTTGAGTGTTAACAGGCGTAAGGTCGATTTGAGAAATGTTGATTATTTGAGATTCATGAATTTGCAAGTTACTAATGCTTGGCAATTTTAAATTTACTTCCTTATTTGACGACGATTTTATACTGGATAGTAATTCTTCGTGATTGATTAGAACAGAGCAATCAGGGGTTAGGTGTATTAATTTTATTCCCATAATTTGTTTTCTGCTCGTGGCTTGATTACATTGTATATCCAAAATAGTTTCGGTTGGGGAACTGATTAGCCATGTTGCCGTATCTATTTGCAAAGTTTTGCTTGAAGTCAAATCAAAAATGTACGGTTGACAAATCTGGTTGTCGTGAAAGAATAGTAATTGTGTTTCGCACAATTTAGAATTTGGGATGCTAAAATGGTTGTCATGAGCACAAAAATAATAATTTACAGAGGTTTGTTGGCAATGGTTTATTTCGATGGGGATGCTAAAATCTGTGTTACACAACACTTTATAGGATGGTATAATCATACGAAATTTGTTGTCCTTGGTTTGAGCAGGAAAAGGAATTAATTTTATTAATTGGTATTCAGAGAAGGGTTTTACTAATGGAATTTCAAAAATAAATGTAAAAGCTTTATCTTTTTCATATATTTTTGTTGTTATGATAGGTTCATATATGAAGGTTTTCGTGGGTTCCACGATAGGGGAGAGCTAGATTTTTCTTTTTCGAATTCTGAAGTTGGTCCAGGGATTTAGTTATAGTATTTAGGGATTGTACGAGTTCGTCATTGTCAATAAGGGAAATATGTAACTGTTGTTTCTGTAAAAGCGCTTTCTAATTCAATCCAAACGTTGATGAACCATTGTAATGATTGGATAGATTGGTTAATTATTGAATATGTCGACGTTTCGGCTATTATTTGTTCAATTTCCACATTGTTCAGAAAAATTGTGTTTAAATTTTCGTTTAATAATTTTTTATTTTCAGAAAGAGCTCGTACGGAAGATACAGTGTCATTTAGAATTTGTGCTTGTTCTAATAGGGCGTTTTTCTGACTTTCCGAATCGCGGGTTAATTTAGATATCATGTCTTCATAATGTTGTCCATCTTCTGCATTTAAATTGCCTGTGATAAATTTTACTACATTACCTAAGCCGTCTATTAATCCTCGTTTTTGTCTAATGTGTATTTCGGGAAATAACTGGTTTAATAGTTGGTCGGCTTTATTTATATATTGTTTAAGGATTAACAACTAGTTATTGTAATTAATTAAGATGTCTTTTAATTCTACAAAATGTCTGTGACCTATAGGGTAATTTCGGTTTTCCAAAAGAGCAATTGATTTTAAGAGATTCTTCCTAAGAGTTTGATAATCATTTAACATAGGTGTATTGTCAAGGATTTTGATCAAAGTCCATTCAGATTCTTTCAATAAGGCTTTACCTTTTTGTAGGGGATACAGTCCGGGGTTGTCGCTTAACGTTTTTATTGTTACGTCGGTTTTGCACTTGTTCCAGGTAAGGAGGAAGAGGCTGATCGAAATTGTCCTGGAAAAGGCATTAAATCATTAGCGTGTCTCTTTAGGATAGCGTTTGTAGGAATGTTTTTAAAATCATAAGTATCGTGTTAGTGAATTTTGTCAACGGTGTAAGGTCCTATAAATTTGGGTTCTTTTTTGTTTCTGTTATTAGTTTTTATATATACTTGGTCTCCTACTTTGAATATTCACATTTTTCTGAGTTGGTTAATCTTTTCATTTCGGGTTTCTTTAGTAGTCACCTGTTTGTTCTGTAGAGCGTCATATAAGCATTTCATTTTTTCTTTGTGGTTAATTACGTAATTTTCGAAAAATGATTTTTCGTAATCTAAATCGAAAGGGTTTTGTCCAGCGGTATGGCCAAATAGTATTTCAAACGGTGATAATTTTAGGTTTGAGTGAATCGAATGATTGTAAGCCATAACGCAATAGGGGATTTTTTTATGTTCTGGCATTTCTCCTAAAAGTCGGTAATGTTCTATCAGTGTAGAATGAAAGCGTTCAATAGGGGAATTTGACTGGTGATGATGGGGTGTTGTGATATGAAGTTGAATTTTGTGTAATTCTAGAAAATTAATAAATGGTTTTTGAATTCGTTGTCTGCTATTAAGATATTGGGTGCGGTATAGGTTGTGATAAAGTAAAATAATCGATCAGTTACATTAATCATATTGCTGGAGCGCAACTGGTAGGCTTGTACAAATTTCGAAAAAGCGTCTATAAATGTTAAATATTTGGTACCTTTAATTTGGAATATGTCCATATGTACTGTGTGAAAGGGACGATTAAAAGTTGGGGTTAGATGCAGTGGTTGTTTTATTGGATTTCGATTATACTTTTGAGTTTTGCAATTTTGACAATTATTAGTAAAATTCTTTATATCTGTGTTCATTCCTTTCCAAAAATAATTACGTTGCAGGTGTTCTACAGTTTCTAATATTCCTCTATGATTGGTCTTTTCAAGATGGTAATTTGCTATTAAACTTTGCCGTTCGTCCGGATTCGTTATATATCTAACTTGGATGGTACACCTATGAAATTTAGGTGTATTTTCATTAGTAATGGATTTTATGTATTCGGAAAACTCTTGGTACAATGAATCACTGGAAAAGTGACAATAGTAATGGACTTTTGGTTCGCAATGTTCTATCAACAATTCACTGAATCTAAACTGTTTATTATTAGAATTTACGAAAACTGAGAAATGGGTGTTTCCATCAAGTGTTGTAACTTGAATTTTTCTAGGGAGGTTAGCTTCAATGAACTCAATTTGTTTATTAAAGTGTTGTAAGGGTTTTTTGCTTATGTCTATTGCTGGTGTTGAGCTCTCCTGTGTATGTATGGTATTTGCTAACAAACTTTAATCGTTATCTGAAGTAAGGGCATCCTCAACAATGAGTATATCAAATAAATCGTCAATGTTAGGTGTTTCTGATCTGTTAAGAATTGTGCTGAAATTAGGGTCTACTGGTTCGGGTGTATCTAGTCTATTAGTGTCATCTATAATTTCGTCAATGTCTTGGATAATTTCGTCGGTAATCGATAATGGATTAATTTGGACGCGGGACAGGGCATCGGCTACCTTGTTAGTTTTTCTGGGTAGGTACTTTATGTCGAAATTATATTCTTCCAGTCTTAAAGCCCATCTTGTGAGTTTAGAATTCGGTTCTTTGAGGCTGCGGAGCCAAACTAGGGGTCTGTGGTCTGTGAATAGGGTAAATTTTGTTCCAAACAAATAGGGTCGGAATTGTTTGGTAGCCCAAACAATGGCTAACAATTCACGCTCTATTGTGCTATATTTTTGTTCTGTATCATTCATATTACGTGAGGCATAGCTGACCGGTTTTCCGTCCTGTGAAAGGACTGCACCAAGTGCGTATTTAGAAGCGTCTGTAGTTAACTCAAATGATTGAGTAAAATCTGGATATTTCAAAAGCGGCTCATTGGTTAGAGTATGAAGAGTATGAGTATGAATAATTTGGTTTTCCTTTTTTAGACAGTGGGTGAGCAATTTGGTAATTTTTGCAAAATCTTTAATGAGTTTTCTGTAATATCCGAAAAGTCCTAGGAATGATTTTATTTCGGTCCTAGTGGTAGGCAAAGGAATTTTTTTTATTCTTTCAATTTTGGAAGGACCTGGCTTAAGGCCTGAAGGAGTTATCATATGTTTTAAGTATTTGACTGTTGTTTGCAAAAATTCAGATTTATCTAGTTGGATTTTTATATTAGTTTCCCTACATTTTTTAATACATTTTCAAGGCGGGGAATGTGTTCTTGCAATGAACTTGAAAATACAATTATGTCATCCATATACACTAAACACTGGCTAGGAGTTAGTCCTGTCAGGGCTGTGTTTATGGCTCTCTGAAAACTTTCCGGCATGTTTTAAATCAAAGGGCATACGTTTGAAGTGATAATGTCCTTCTTCAGTAGAGAAGGCTGTTTTCTCTTTGTCTTTTTCCTCTAATTCGATCTGGTGAAATCCGGAGGCTAAATAGAGAGTTGTAAAGTAATTTGCTCTACCTAAATTATCTAACACGGTTTCTATCCGGGGGAGAGGAAATTTATCGTCAATTGTTTGTTCGTTGGGTTTCCGGTAGTCTATGACAATTCGCCATTTTTGTTTGCCGGAGGCGTCTTGTTTTTGTGGTACAATCCAAATTGGGAAGTTATAGGGTGATTTACTGGGTTCAATTATGTTTTCTTCCAACATTTTATCGATTTGTTGTTTTACTTCTTGTCGGTGTACATGAGGGTAACGATACGTTTTGGTAAAAATTGGTGTGAATTTTTTATCTAATGTGATGTTTGGTTAGGGTAGTTGATGATAAAGGAATGTCAGGTGTATGAAATATGTCTTTATATTTTAAACAAAGGTTTTTTAACATTGTGCGTTCTTCGTCATTTAGGTGGTCTAATATTGAGTTTGATTTTAAATTTTGGTAAAGTACGTGTTTTTGTTTAGTTGATGATACTTGGTGATTATTGATTTGGATTTCATCTTTTGCAGGTGTATAATCTTCTAAAATTAATGGTTGGGAAATTACTAAAGTTTGAAGTTCGTTTGAAGTATTTACCAAACTAGTACAAAACCAGTTGTTTTTTAATGATATAATAGCTGAAGGCATAGATCTGTGTTCTGTAAAATGTAATTTTGGTGCTAATTTATACCCATCCTTTCCTAAGGCAGGTAGTACAACAAATTTTTCCGTCCGAGGAGGTAACGCGATTACTTTTAAAGTTTTTTCTGAAGGTTTAATTTTTGAAAAGTTACATTGGTTACGTTTCTGTTCTTCCTGTCTTAATTTAGACTGATTGTAATAAAATGGTATTGTAGCTTTATCAGTTTGGATGTGCATCCACCGATAAATCTGTACCTATTAATCTAGAATGTATAGGATGAAAATCGAACAAATAACATAAATGTGTACCTTCTTCTGAAAATAAATTTGTAATAGGGACATTCGCAACTTGATTATGATAAGTAGTTCCGTGGGATGTAGTGATTTCAAAAGGATGTTCAAATATTGCTTTGAGGAAATGCTTATATACAAATTGAGGAGAAAGCATTGTACGTGAACTTCCAGTATCTATTAATAGTTTGTCATTAGTCTGCGGGATAGTTATGTATGGTAGGTTGGATTTAGGATTAATTGAAAAGGATTCAACCGAGGCTCTTATCGAAAATGTACGAATTCTTCCGGTTCTTCATTATCTGAATCCGCGTCTGCTAACTGGAAAAAGTCTGTAGTTGGGTCTAGGTCTTCTGGAAATGATTCGTAATAATTATATTCTAATTCGTGGTTTTCAGTAGTTTCATGATAAGCTGGGGTCTCGGAAAAGTCTGTATTAAATAATTCTTGTGAATAGAAATTTCGAGGTTGATTTGATTGTTGTATATAGTTATTTGGTTTAAAATTCGCATTAAAATTTTGGTTAAATGGTCGGCATCGTTGTGGTGGTCTCCTTAATGGTTGGGAGGCAGGACGTTTTTGGATTGTGCTCGTTTGCATCGGTTCAGGTTTGTGTGTGGGCTGATAATTGTGTTTAGGTCCAAAGACGTTCGTTGCAGGTTTTTGTATAGTTTGGATTCCAGAATTTCTCGCAGGTTGATTTGGATAACCAAATCTAAGCATAGGAATGAAATTAGGTTTAAATTGGGGTTGATTAAAATTACTAGAATAATTTTGTTGGTAATAATTTGGTTTATGATAAGTTTGTGAATGAGGGGCTTTTTCATAGCTTTGGAAAGAAGGCATTTTTTGCATTGTGAATTTTGACTGTGCTACATCACTTGAAGAGTGACTTTTACTTATATCTTGAAAATAACGTATATCTATTTCTTCTTTTACGTAGGCATAAGCCTGTTCTAATGTCTTGGGTGATCGACCTCTAGTAAAACTGCCAAGGGGTTCTAACAAACCGCTTGTGGAAACTTTCAGTGCCAAATCTTTGGATGCTTCTAATTTGTAATCTTTAACTGCTTGAAATTCAGGACCTACAGATATTTTTGAATTTAATATTGCCAAAAGTGATCGTACTCTATTAAAAAGATCGATGGCTGATTTTTTAGAATTTTGTCTTAGTCTAGTCATATCAATTTGAATATTCAATTCAGAGCGCTGATCTCCAAAATTATTTATGAGAACTGTCTTTAAGTCTGTCCAGGAATTATAGGTATAACCCGTGATTACTTCTAGAGCTGCACCTTTCAGTCGGTTGCGGGCAGCAGACAAAAGCAATTTATTTATGTAAGCATTAGCATTTTGAGTTTGCCAAAATTGAGTAAGGACATCTTCAACGGAGCGAATGTATTCGTTTAATTCCGCAGAATTGCCATAATATGTGGGGATTTTATTCAAAATGCTCATATGGAAGCCTGGTGGGTATCCATTGAGGGGTAGAGGTTGAGGAAGTGCTACAGGCACCTGATTCTGTTAGTCTTGTTGCATTATTAGGCGAGGGGGTGTTAAACTAATTTGACTTCTAATTATTGTCTGTTCGAAAATGTCTAATTGTTCTGATTCACTATCGGATGACGTGTCCGTATCGATCATTAACTTTTATTTAAAATGTTATTATTATGTTAGTACGTTTACTTAATACTAAAGGATAATTATGCCTAATTCAGGGAAACCTACGCATGGATGCAAAATCGGTTGGCGATTTTTAAGTATACCTAACGTATACGCCAGAACCGCATCTCGTTTGCAACCACCTGATCTTAAAAATAACTTATAAAATATAGTTTTACGTTAGTATAGAATTATTTTTATATTTAATCGCTTGAAAACTTTCTTGAAATTATTTAAATTAAATTCACTTACAACTTCCATATTGTGTTGACTTGGTGATCCCAATGATCTGGTGTTCGATGAACTGCCAAGTCTTGATCCGATGATCTGGTGTCGGCGACGGACTGCAATTGGGCTGGAAACAGCGGTGCCTTGACTTGGGACGATGCTTGTTCCTCTTGCTCGGCGTTGCTGATCCGCAGCAGTGGGTCTTCGGGGTTTGATTGTTGTAAACTTCGGTTCCACTGGGTTGTAGGCTCGGCAATTAAGAGTTAAAACTGAAAGAGCGAAATTTAAATTTTGATTTTTGAAAATTTCAATTAAGCTCTTTTGCCAAGTATCTGCGCCATTCATGTTTCTTTTACATAGAAGTTTGTTTTTAAAAAGCACTTTATTTGTACAATCAAAAACTTTACATCGAGTCGCAATTCAAATACAAGTTATTAGGACGAGATCTGACTGTCAACTGCCTATAATTATAAATGATAAAACATGTACGGATGCTGCACTGAGCTAGCATAAGATAACTAATCTATTCATTCTTCCGCAAAGAGAATTCTTATAAATACAACAATGTGACTTAAGCACAACTCGCGGCCGCGGTCTCTTCGAGTCCTGGTTATTTCCCAGGCGAAAAGCCTTTATCCCCTCAGCAGGGATACTGGCCAATTTATCAAATATAGCAGCCACCTTATCTACATCGTCCCTCATGCTACCATCTGGGGTAGCAGCGGAACTTTCTGGGATGTTGTAAATAATTATATTGTTTGCGCGTTTTTGACGTTCGTTCACTTCATTAATGATCTCTTCAGGGGAAAGCTGCTGCGAATGATTGTTGTTAGATGCAGCGACGTGTTTAAGGTTATCAATTTCTGCTTTTAATTCAAAAATCAGTTGTTTTAAACCGTTGACCTGGAATCCCATATTTGTGCATTTATCACAGTGATAAGCTATACGTCTTTCTTTGACCGCCAAGCATTGCTTCGCTGCGGGAGAGACCCGAGCAGGTAGAGTGAAGTGGTAGTTTGCATTTGTTACAGCAAATCTCCTTGTCCACGTTACGATCTTTGTTGCAAACGGAACACTTGCTAATTATCGGCATGATTAACACTTAACACCTTGCAGTAATGTAAAAAAAATTGCAAATTACAATAAGTACCCAAATAAAATTGATACGTTCTCGGAGCGAGCACGCTACGTCCGTACAGCGCAAATAGTACATACATAGTACATACACAGATCAATTTTAAAGTACAGTCGACTTCGAAACTCACCCTGAGATTAAAGAGCTTGTATTCTACTGAGAGCTAGCGTTTTTCTAATTAACTAAAGTTGAATAAAATATAAAGAATGCCCTACAACCATTTATTTTGTGCACTAAATCAGTACATTTCATATTTTAACCTGCCTAGTAATTTTTAAACATTATGTAACGTAAGCATAACGTATGGAATAAAGTATACTACATAATCAGGCTATCTAGTCAATAAGAACATCAAGATTTTATAAAAAATGGTAGTAAAAATAGGCAGGCAGAATAATTTTTGGATTGGTTATGAAAAAATTATCACATTTGATTTGAGTAAAATTTTTTGGCATTTAATAAAAAAAAGTTAGACAATTGATGCCTGGGATAGGATTTTATAATTTCGGTCAAGTTTCTTTTCGGTCAGTTGTATTTCGGTAAACTTTCTTTTCGGTCAAATTTCCATTCGGCGAACTTTCCTTTCGGCAAACTTTTCTTTCGGTAAATTTTCCGGGACCCCATCGGGGCGGCCTCAGATACCTTATTTTAAAAAAATCTGGTACGTCACTGTTTTTTAGACAAGCGTTTTGTAGCTAGTAAGATTGTTACTAAATATTTTTTAAAAACTTCTTTAAACTGTATTTTGAAAACGAAGCCGTTTAGGTCCCATTAACGTCCAATGAACGAAATTGCTGTTACAGATTTTCCGTTTTTCTAGATAAAGGTTTATTCTATCAAAAAAATAAAAGATACATCTTTTGTATAGTTGCAATGGATGAACTTAAAAGACTTGCCGTATTGGCTAAAAAACAGTAGCGTACCAGATTTTTCTAAAATAAGGTACCTGAAGTGGCCCTGATGTACGGAAATAAATTAAATTTATTGTGATCAAACAATGTCACTTTGTGAAATACTAACCTACACCATGTTTTATTAGAATACCTCTAGGCGTTTTCCAGATTTTTGAAAAATAATCTAAATTTTTGTTGAAATTTCAACATCCTGCATCTTGAAAACTAAGCAGTTTGGGTCTCATGTTTCTAAAAACTTTTTATCTTAGAATTGAACATGGAATCACCCCTTAAAGTTTGTCTACGTACTTAATTAACACCCTGTACAAGAAGATTAAGTTAATTTATTAATGCAAGACAAGGATCTGATATTATATTAAAGAAATTGATTAAAATATTTCACTATTAGATTAAAAGATGAATTTGGGTATAATAAAAGGGTATCAGAATTATTTACACGTATTTTGTAAAATAATGGAATAATTTTAAATCAGTTGAACAAGGAAAAGTAAGAAACAGAAGGTTCTAAAATGATTTAAAAGTTACCTGAAATATAGCGGGGATTAATAGCAAATACTTATTTGAGAAATGTTATTTAATATAGCATTTGTTACTAAATGTGATAATAAAATATAGAGTGTTGTACTGTCAAAAATATGCAAAATCGATCACTAAGAAGATATTAATTGTTATGTACACAATATAATTTTTTGATAGAAAAACCTGTAATAATTTTGTGAAAAGCTGAAATTTTGAAAATAAACCCTTTTCTAGTGTGATTTCTTAATCTATTTTGGTGTGTGAAAGGGTTTCATTGTGATTGAATTGAAGAGAAGAGGAGAGGTGTAGATTTTAAAAATAAGAAGAATATAATGAAGATATGGTAGGAAGAACATAATTTAAAATAGTACAGGCTATTGAAATAATTTCTGGAATTAGATCTTGAACTTGTTTATTATGGAAAAATTATATCTTCTGAATTGGATAGCGTCAGCTGCATTTACTGGGAATAGGACACGGCAAGATTTTGGAGTAAGAGTCTTGTGAATTAGAAGTGGTTTTTCATCTGGTGGAGTGAACTTGCTACACTTTTGTTGGAGTGACGTTTTAAGATTGGCACTAGTTTAGGTGACGTCCTGTGGCTTCTGACAGATTGGGATTCGTATGATATGGATTGTCAACAATTTGTTGGAAGGGATAGTGTTTCCATTGCTGAAGGATTTTGTTGAGGTTCGTGTTGCTGAATTGTATGCTGATTGAGAGTTGGCAGGAGACATTTCCGAACCTGTTTGCAGTTCTTGACAGTAGGCTGAGCTTGTACTGGGGTTACTTGGTAGTTGGTATACATTTGGATCTCCTAAAAGCCAAATTAAGTTCTTTGGATGAACTGCAGTCACAGATATTTATTGAGAAAACTAAACAGTAAATGAGTGAAGTGTGTTAGTTAATAAAAGTACTACTTACTATTTCAAATTTATTGAATGACAGGTATTGTAACCGGGAGGTATTTGCAATTGATATTTCATGTACATGATTTGAAGTGACACTGACGTTCATTGGGGTTGTCACAAAAAGTTGACATACATTTTCATTAAACAAATGATATTTCAGAAATAATAAAAAGTCTTGATATTGCATGAACCGACTTGTTTTGGGAGAATCATGTTCTACTAAGCTAGCAAGATGTAATAACTAAATATTAACAACTCATAAATGAATGACAGTGTGAACGTTGCCGGGTGCGGACGTGTGTGAGTACTCGTCCGAATCCACAGTGTTAATCTTTGGGCAAGTATTGCCCATTGGGAAATGAAAAAAAACCATGGCGGGAAATTGTGGAAAGTGTTTTTCTGAACTAAAAAGAACGGACAAAATATTGCCATGTGCTGGCATGTGCGACAAAAATTACCATTCAAAATGTGTGAACATTGGCAGTGACGATTATGCGTACATTACTAGCAAAAAGTGGATCGGTTGGTTTTGTGAGCAGTGCGCCGATAAGAAAAATCAGAATATACGGAGTGTACTAGAGAAATTGAAGGAAGCTTGGAACAGCGTATCTGGAAGATTAAGTGAACAGAACGAGAAACTGAAGGATCAATCACAAAAATTAGTTGAGTTACAGGGAATTATAAATTCGCGCAACGAACAAATACAAACCAGCATTCAACAAGTAATCGAAAAACAAGATACGGCGGAAATGAGTTATGCCGAAAAACTTAAAATTAAGAAACACGATCCAGTTGTCTTAATAAAGCCGAAGAATCAGGAACAGACAAGTACGGACACGAAAAAGGAAATAAAAAAATCCATTGATCCTACTGACTTAGAATTCTCAGGACTTCGACATGTTAGCAAAGGTGGCATTGTAATAGAGTGTAAAAATAGAGAGGCAATGAACAAAGTACAAGAAAAGGTAGCAAACAAACTTGGAGAAAATTATGAAGTAACCATTCCGAAAAAAAGATTACCCAGGATCAAAATAGTTGGACTAAGCGAAAAATTGTCACTTGAAGCCATAGAAGATAAAATAAGAAGTCAAAATAATTATTTAGATGTGCAAGAAGCTGACTTTAAAGTAGTACATATTAAAGAAAATAAAAGTAAAGCTGGAAGAAAATATTATACGGTGTATGCAGAAGTTAATGCAATGGCGTACAGGTTAATGATGAGAGAAGAAAAATTAAATATTAGTTGGGATAGATGCAGAATTTACGATGCTGTAGAGGTCACCAGGTGTTTTTCGTGCAGTGGATTTAATCACAAAGCCAGCGAATGTAAGTCAAATAAAGCTTGCCCAAAATGTTCAGGGTCACATCTATTGAGTGAATGTCGAGCGACAGATAATGACCTAAAATGTGTAAACTGTGCACATGCTGTGGAAAAATTGAGAATGAAATTAGACACAAATCATCCAGCGTGGAGTACCGACTGTGCAGTTTATAAACGTAAATTGGAACAAGCCAGAAGGAAAATTGATTTTTTAGAGTAGGCGAAAGAAGTTCTGAAATCATATATTTTAATTCCCAAAGTATGTTAAAACATATAGAAGAATTGGAAATTTTAATCTTATGGAGGCGCCCAGCGTTGCTATTCTTAAGTGAAGCTCGCATTACAGATGAAATAGAGGATTGTGAAATACAGTTTCCAGGATATAGTACAATAAGGTGTAATTCTACAAGTCGAAAGACCGGGGCCGTAGTTATAGTGTTGAAAAACAATATCGAATTTAGGGTAATATCGAATATCACATATAACAAGAACTTATGGCTACTTTCAATCTATATATCAAAAGGGTTTCATCAAGGTATGTACACGGTAGTGTACCACTCTCCGAGCTCAAGCGATGGTGAATTTTTAATGAAATTTGAAGAATGGTGCGACGAATATGTAGCAGACCGCAGCAAACATTTAATTTTAGGTGATTTTAATATTGACATGTCCAAGGACACTTTCTATGCGAAACGTTTAACAAATCTCATTCAACATCTAGGTATGAAACAATTAGTTCGCGATTGTACACGGGTGACTGCAACTTCGAACACATTCATAGATTTGGTAATAACTAACATTTCGAATTTAAATGTTGATGTCCTAGATACACCGAAAATCACTGACCATTCCTGTATAGAGGTGAGGTTTCGCAAACAATGCATAACCAGCGAGTTCAAATCGGTTCGTAGGAAATTCTTTGATGACTATTCACAAAATGGTTTATTAAATAAATTGGCTAAGTATAATTACGATATGAGTAAAAATGTACATATTGCAGCGGCAGGCATTGTGCAGTCTTTGCATAATTGCTTAGCTGACCTCATTACATACCGCATTAGCAAGGTAAAAAACTCTTGCCCATGGTTTTCCGCAGAGTTGCATCAATTACAGAAATATCGGGACACGTTATACAAAAAGGCTAGATTATCTGCAAATGCAAATGATTGGAAACACTATAAAGAAATTAGAAACAAATTTAGCAACTTGATTAAAGAGAAAAAAAATTGCTACTATGAAAATGAAATTAAACAAAGTCAAGGCGACTCAAAAAATATGTGGAAAGTTATTAAGAATATCGTTAAGAAGCCGGAAGCAGAGTGTACACCGAAAAACATTGTATTCCAAGGAGTAGAAGTAACCGATTCCAAAGAGATAGCTGAAAATTTTAACCAATACTTCATAAATAGTATTGTCGACATAAATCGTAATATACTAAACACCGATTTTGAAGAGGCATTCATACCTGATCCTGTTAACATCTTTAAATTTAAGGAGATTTCTGTAATCGATCTTGAGAAAACAATTACGAGCATAAAAAAAAAGGGTAGCACGGATGGCATTTCTGTTCAGGTTCTAAGAGATGCATTGCCAATTATAGGAAATCCTCTGGTAAAACTAATAAATGAGTCGTTAAAGAGTGGAATTTTCCCAGATTCCTGGAAGAAATCCAAAGTAATTCCTATCAAAAAAATTGTGGGTACAAAGAAATGTGAAGAATTTAGACCAATTAATACGTTGCCGGTGTACGAACAAATTTTAGAAAAAATTGTCAAAGACCAATTGCAGGAGTTTATCGAAGCAAATAAGATTATAAGTGGCAAACAATCCGGATTCAGAAGCAAACATTCGTGTGAAACGGCATTAAATCTAGTCCTAGCAAATTGGAAAAGTGAACTTGATCAACAGAAAAGTGTAGTGGGAGTGTTTCTAGATTATAAGCGTGCTTTTGAAACAATCGATAGGGAAAAATTAATTACAAAATTGGACAAATATGGAATACAGGGAATCGAGAAACAATGGTTCGAGAGTTATCTATCTTCGCGAACCCAAACAACTGTGTATAATGAAGAGGAATCGACGGAAATTCTTAACACATTGGGGGTTCCTCAGGGATCCGTATTAGGTCCATTGCTATTTCTACTGTACATCAATGATCTGGAAATAAATATTAAACACTGCTCGCTAAATTTGTTTGCTGACGACACATTAGTTTGGGTAACTGCGGAAAATACTACTGATGCCGTCAACAAAATAAATACAGATCTTGAGATGATATCAAAGTGGTTACAAATAAATAAACTAAAATTAAATATTGCCAAAACAAAGTGCATAATCGTATCAAATAAAATTAATAGTGAAAATATAACTGTTAAAGTAAAAATAGACGGTCTAGAAATAGAACAAGTGCCTGAAATTAAATATCTGGGAGTTATTATAGATAATAGACTTACTTTTCGTAGTTATATAAATTTTATCATTAAGAAAGTCGCTAAAAAAATTGGATTTTTGGGGAGAATAGCCAGTAAACTAAGTATTAATGCTAGAATTCTAGTCTATAAAACCATTATTGCGCCACACTTTGATTACTGTGCAAGTATCCTCTTTCTTTGTTATGAATCGGATTTACAAAGGTTGCAAAAACAACAAAACAGAGCGATGCGAAATATTTTACGATGTTCTAAATATACGAATATTAAGTTAATGCTGAATACGTTACAGTGGCTAAGTATCAAACAACGTATTTATTTTAATACGTTGGTTTTGATTTACAAAGCTGTTAATAATTTATTACCAAATTATATGTCGGATCACTTGATACTAAATGCTGACGTTCATCAATATAAAACAAGGAATCGATTTGATTTTAGGCTGCCTAAATTAAATAAAGCGAGTACACAAAATTCTCTGTATTACAAGGGACTAAAAGTCTATAATTCGCTTCCACAAGATGTAAAACAAATGACAAATATTTATAGTTTTAAAAAATATTTAAGCAGCTTTGTTAAACAATACTATTAATTTTAATGTTATTAATGATAAATAAGTTAAGATATATAATAATAATGATTCTATGTACTAGTATATTATACTAAATAAACTTACTTACTTACTTACTTACTTAAATAATGGGCATAGGAAGTACTTGAATTCATCTTAATTGAGAATTTATTTAAAACTAAAATAGAATTCGTACAGTCAAATGTGACATATAAATAACATCAAATAATTATTGTAATGTAAAATAATTGCATATTCAACTCATATTGCAGTGTAGTCAATCAGTATATAATTAAACGCCGTAAGGTAAGGCTTTTATAACTTCATTAAAGAAGGAGGGGTGACTATTGCAATATTTTTATATTTTGGTATTGCTTAGATAGTATATGTTATTTGGAGTAAAAGTGACTTTATGTGGCTTAGCTGAATTATTTGCCTCACTGACGTTCGGCTAAATAAACTTCAGCTTCGCCGCATAAAGTATTACTTTTACTTCTAATAACATAATCTACTAATATTCGACGTTTGATGACAGTCAAAAATATGTCACTGGGGTGAAAGTTAATTTAAATGTAAAGGTTACTAGGGTATTATTCCAAAAGTTGAGTTTATATCGGGAAAAATACCCAATTTATTTGGCGAAAACCGTACGTGTTCTCATCACTTAAAAAATGTATTTTATATGAAATTCAAATGAGTAAGTTTCTTAACAAAGTTGTAAGTTATGAAACTGTCTTACTTGTTCTGAGATATCCTGTATAGCTTGTCGATTTCTCTTATTTACAATCAGTACTACCACAATAGAACTTATTCACTTCATAAATAAAATAAAAGTCTTGGCATAACTGTTCTGCATTTCAAGTTCGTATCCACAATAAGAGAAAATCGGGCTCTCAATTCATATTTCGCGATCGAGCAGCCATTTTCTCTAAATAGGTAAATCTTTCATGCTCAGATTATAAACAAATATTGTTTCATAAAAGCCGCTTTAAATTACCAACAAACAAGAAGTGAGGCTTTCGCTTCCGCCCTCATCAATAACCGCCTGAAGTTGGCCCCTTCAAAGCCAAGGAATTCATGTTAATACACATTCGAAAACACACTCCTTCGAGCGAAAAATATCCTAAAACTTCTGCAGGAAATCCCGCGGGATCGAACGCTTCGTTAACCCTACGCTGTCAAACACAAACAATTCCGGGTAAACCGACACCTCTTGAATATTATATGGAATTTTGAATCTTGCGAGCGCGCAAGCATCGGGCCGGAATAAAAACTTTTGCGCGGCGCTTCGATTCGCGACCGAAATTTCGCACTTAAATCGGTTTAAACTGCTGACCGTAGATCAACGTCGCTCCAAACGAAGTGTCGACTTCCGCTTTGTTTTTCCCAACTTCTCGCGCCTTCGCGGCCACTTCCACTAAACTTTCGAATTAAAGTTGCGCGACTTCTTTCCAGCCATTGTTGCATGGGACAAAGCGTTTGCAGTGACGACTGTGCCAACATAATTTCTATTCATCTTTATTCCTTACGTTCTTAACTAAAACTTTTCTAACTAATATTGAACCTGATATTTAATAAGTGCGGTAATTACGTTCGCTTTACCTATTGCTTGGACTGCTGTTTGATTGTCTTTGTTGTCGAAAAACAAGAATAATATGGATTTTAAATTCAAGTATTCATAATCTGTACAGATTTTGGAAACACTTCCATCAAAGTTTTGGTTCTTTACACACAATGCTTAAAAACGCAAAAGTGTTATCAATTCATAAAACGCTGCAAAATTGTTGCATATTAAATTTTGTTATTCTCAATCAGAAAAGTAGAAACCGAAATAGACTAAACTAAATAAAACATCTTTCGAAGAGTTATGGAATAATATTACAGAAACACTAATAAGATTTATGAACAATTTAGAAATAAAATATAGTAATTTCATTTGATTTAACATTTTACTTTATTAAAAGGAAAGTTTTAGCTATGAGTTGATGTATTAATTTTGAATATGCGAAAATACAAAGAGTTATTTGGTTTTACTTAGAAGATGTAATTTATTAATAATATTTTGGAATAAAAGGTTAAGTACAAAGTAATAAGATTCCAACTGAGAAGTCAAGCTAATGTAATATCTAAAATGTGAGTAATGGTAGTAGAATAAATTAGAGTTTACTTTTAACATCTAGAATGTAACAGATAGAAAAATTGGAAAAGATATTGTTACTGTAGTGAGAAGTAATGAGAAATCAACAAGGGATAAAAATATAAAATGAAAGTGATATAGAATTTTGTAATTTGTGTAAATATGTAATAAAACCCATTAGAAAGCTGAAGAATTTTAGTAAAACCTGAAAGGGTATGTCAATTATGCATAAAAAGTAAAATAAATAGTCCAAGGCAAGATTTAGGAACATTAACGAGAATATAAACTGTAATTGAAGAGAGTAGGACCAATTTGGTGTATCAGAGGCCCGTTATAAAGAAGGTGCCATTGAAGGAGCTACAAGCGTTGCAAAGAGGCAGCTGTCAACAAGGTCACAGATGGAGGCTACAAATAGAGGCAATTAGAATTGGTTACCTTCGTAGATATTGGAGATACGATAATTACCTTGCCGTCCCAGAAGAACTGTCCGTTGCTGAAATGGGGCAATTGACTGAGCTGCAAATGGAGTGGTTATAGTAAAGATACATTAATAGATAGTGAAGAGTAGCTGGTTACCTATCTAGTAGAGCAGTGCGGTCCGGTACCAGAAAAAGGGGGCAGATCCGTGGCCAGAGCAGCAGAAGTACTTGTTTCCCAGGTGCATTTTAACAAGGGAAACATTGCTGATCCTAAGTATAAGTTTCAGTGCAAAGTAAATTAATCGAGATTCAGGTATATGCTATTAATAGAAGTTAATAATTAATAAATAAATAAAATGTTAAAGAATATTACATACGCAGATTATAGAAATGGAAGCTATTTGAATGTAAGGGTACCATATTGGCTCATATAAACTAACTATTAATGACAGAAGTATTTTAAATATGCAAATTTTAATCTAAATATCATAAGAGTTAAAACTTACTGAACTCACCTGAGATAGGAATTGAAATGAGAGCTAGTAAAAAACATTAATGGGATTGATAAATTAAAAATGGCATATTTTTTATTAACTTTGAGTAGTATCAATTTTTTTATAAGATTTTAATAAAAAATGTAAAGTATAGTTCATATACTACAATAGATAGAAAAATAATAATTCAGAGTTACAAAAAAATATAAAAAGAAAGAAAACAAATGATGGAGTAAAGGAATAAAAGAGAGTTAAATAGAAGCAAAAATAGTAATAAAATTCATTTAAAATTATTGAAAAACAAGACCCACTAGGCAATCTTCTAGGAACCCGCTTCAAATATTCGATAACATTTAGCATGGACTTAAGTCATCTAAATATGCATCGAAGTTACCAAAAAAATTGAAGAAAACTCGTAAACCAACCGATACATATTTATATAGATTGTTGCAAAAAATGGGGATTTTTAAAAAGGTTGTTCAAGTGTCCCCTCTATGTATGTGTAGGTATAGAAACGGTAAAATAAAAAATCATAATTTCAGTTCTCTCAACAGAATTTTACCCCAACAAACCCAAAACCCGTAAAAATCTAAAAAGGAAACGTTTAAGTAGGTAGATTTATAATCATTTTAATAACTTTACTCCATAACTCTGAAACTGTTCCCAAAATTAGTAATGTTGTTGTCATTTAACAACGTTCTCCATTTTTTTTTTTTTTTTTTTTTTTTTTTTGTTTGACGGAGGAGGGGAAATTTCATAAAATTTCCGCTAGCCCGTACTTGCGGGGTATGTCGGATTCACCTAGTGGGAAAGCCAGGTGCCTACCGACTAAAACCCCTCCCCCTTTGGCACAGAAGAGGACATCCTGGAGCCGTTGTCCATTACAACAGGATGCCTTTTATTCCAACAAAGATCTTAGTGGGCCTGTTTTGTTAGTTGAACAGCTGTTTTTCTTCTCTTTTTTTAATTTTCATAATGTCTATTATGAACCGGTGTATATAGTTCCATTTCTCCTCTGAGCTGACCATGTGTTGGATCATGTTAGCTACCGTTAATTGCTGACCTATTTTAGCTTCTACTTCCATACGTTGCCTGTGGAAACGTATGCAGTGAAATAACACATGTTCCGGACTATCAACCTGATCACAATGCAAGCACTCTTCAGTTTCCATGATCTTCATTCTGTACAGGTACTGTCTAAAATTACCATGTCCTGTGAGTATTTGTGTAAGGTAATACTCCACATTTCCATGCCTTCTAGTTACCCAATATTCTAAGCGAGGTATGAGTTTTTTAGTCCAGGCAGATGTTTTTTGATGACTATCCCACCGGGCTTGCCAGCGACGTAATGTCTCCTGCCGAAGTTGGGCCTTTGTAATTTGTTCTTTCTCGCGGAACATAGCGCATCTTTCTTCAACCAGTTCAGTTATTGGGGGGATGGCGGCCAGAACATGTAGCGCCTCCGTCGGGGCCGTCCTATAGGACGACGTTACTCCAACAAGCGTCTTTCTTTGCGCTTTCTCCAGTATCGCGGCATACTTCTTTTTCTTGATGATTTCTTCCCACGCCGGAGCAGCATATAAGATAATTGAGGAAACCACCGATGCCAGTATTTTGCGCCTTCCATATTTTGGACCAAAGGTGTTTTTCATTGTCCTTGAAATTGCTGTTGACGTTAGCTCCGCTTTTCTAGCTACCTGTAGTATGTGGGACGACATTGTTAGATTTCTGTTGAAGTGGACTCCTAGGTATTTAAGGGTCTCTACTATTCTTATGTTTATATCTTCTATCTTAAGGCTCAGGTGTCTCAGCTTTCTTCTTCCTTCTAGTATTACCGCCTCCGTTTTCTCCGGAGCCAGCATTAAGCGGTTCGACTGTAACCAGCGGTTTACTACTATTAGCGCCGTATTCAGTTTTGCTTCTAGGGAGATTACTGATTTCTCGCTACAGACTACTGCCAAGTCATCCGCATATGCTACCGTTGTTACTCCTGTAGGTAGTGATAGTTCCAAAATCGGATCATAATACACATTCCACAGGAGAGGGCCAAGGACCGACCCCTGTGGAACTCCACATGTTAGCGCGATTGTTTTATTAGCCGATATAATAAGGTTACGGTTGTGTAAATAACTTTTTACTATGTTAATTAAGTAGCCATTGACCCTTCTCACTTCAAGGTTGTTTATAATGCCCGGCCAGGAAACCGTATTAAAAGCATTCCTTACATCGACCGCTACCATTGCGCAGTAACCCTTATGTCCACTAGCACCCTTCTTAGATTCGCTAGCAATGTTCTTAATGGCCAGCATTGCATCTATTGTCGATTTTCCTGCTCTAAATCCATATTGACGTTCCGACAACCCTCCGTTTTCTTCAATTTCCAGGTTAAGTCTAGAAACTATTAACTTTTCATAAATTTTACCCATAGCGTTTAGTAGACATATCGGGCGATAAGAGGGCTGGTCTGTTGCATTTTTCTTTGGTTTTTCAATTAGCACAAGTTTCGCGCATTTCCATTCTGTAGGAAACTGTCCCATTTGCAGGAGGTGGTTATACACCGCTAGACAGAACTCTGGACAAGCCGTTATCATTAGTTGTACTAGCTGCATGGGGATACCGTCAGGACCTGGGGCGCCTCTACTATTCATCTTTCTAGCCGCCAATTCCAGTTCTTCATGTGAAAAGGGAACTACATCCTCACGTTGTTGGGACGGGGCCCACAATGGGATATCTCTTGTTGGAAAAAGACTTGCAGCTATTTCCTCCTTCTTTGCGTCACTAATATGTACTTTTTGGTATGCTCGTGTTTTCTTACATACCAATTTATATGCATTTCCCCAAATATCTTCCTCTAACTCGTCACAAAGATTTCTCCATGCTTGATTCTTTGCCCTATGAATTTCTTTCCTGAGTAGATCTCGCTGGAGTTTGTATTCCTCCTTTAATCTGATCTTTTCTTCGACCGTAATGTTGGCTTTCGCATTTGCCCTGGATGATTTCCGTTTTTTCTGAATGCATATTTTTCTCAGATTTTTAATATCGTTGTTCCACCAATATACTGGGTTTCGATGGAAACTATTTCTAGCCTTGGGGAACGTACGGTTGCAAATATGAATCAGAGCGTCGCTCCAATTTTTCGGGTTTGGGTCAATATTTGGGCTGGAGCTCATGTAGTTAGTGAGATTCTGCGTAAATTTTGGAAGTAAATCCTGTTTTAAGATCCACTTCCTAATTTGTGGAGGTGCCCCTGCTGCTGAATATCTAGTTTTGATATTAAATGTAATAAATAAATGATCACTTAGAGACTCCTCATCTAGTACCTCCCAATCAGTCACCTTTCCCGTTAAGTTGTGGGTATAGAGGGTGACGTCGATGAACGAGTGAGATAAACCTCGGCTAAATGTTGGCCTAATTCCATCATTTGCCACTTTCCAGTCGAACTGCTCGATCCACTCAGCAATCACTTCTCCTCGTCTGTCCTCGTGTACGGAACCCCATCTCCTGGACTTGGCATTTAGGTCGCCTGTTAAAATGACTTTTTGTCCCCGATGTTGCAAAATGCTATTATCAAGGTCGGTCCAGAAAGATTCAAAACTCGTGAAGTCTATATTGGGGGAGATGTAAACCCCGTATAGAACATAGTTCTCCGTTTTAATCCAGGCGAAACCCTTGTTTTCGCTTCCGTACTCAGATACTCTAATGTTCCTATTTAGAACCTTCAACGAAACATCGAATTCGCAATCAGTAAACCATGTATCGTTATTTATTGCTCTTTTATTTGGTTCCGTGAGTATCACTATATCAGCCAAAAGTTCTTGAGCTTTCACTATAGTTAATTCTAGGGACGCCCGGGACCTGTTCGTATTTATTAGAAGTACTTTATCCATTGATAGAGTGGAGGTCTTGCGTTTTAGACTCGCCGCCTTTAGTCTTATTATCGCCAACTATTGTTCTCCATTTAATTAAACAAAGTGATATCAATCTAACTATTTCTACAATAAAATTAGTAGATTAGATACTTTAGGGTTTTGAAACAATATACCTTCACAAGCTTTATCTTGACATTCTCTAATAAAATATTTAGACAGTTTTTGATATTGCGGCATGTATTTGAATATAGTGCCATGGTTCCGCTCCAAAGCATATAATATTAAGTGAATATTTATATTAAAATATAGTGATAGATACCTTGTTTACATTTGCTAGCTTAATAATGAGAGGAAGTGGCTGTGGACTGATTGGGATTCTGCAATTAGCTATAACAGAGATCTATCTAAATTCTGTGAGCTGGCACCAAAGAACGTTTTAAAAAGGTTAGATTAGTGTTGAACATATAAGATTGAAAATAAATGCCTTTGATAGAAAACATAAACTGTGTCGTTAGCGCCGGCCGAAACTATTATTTAGCTTCAAAGTGCGTTCGAATTTGGTCGCTGCCAAAACTTCGTCACAATTCAAGGAAAACATCGCAGAGCGCGAGCCTCGAGTTTAGACGAGGAAACCATCGAGGACATCGAGGTGCGCACGGGTCACGAGCCGTCGTCATTCATCGCATCCCTGCCTAAAATCCTGCACAAATACGGCGTTGGGTAATGTATAAATACAGGTATCGTACGTTGTGTCAAGGACTTGCATCCAGCGTGCCGAACCGGCGCTCCCGCCTTGGGCCTCTTGGGGCTCAAGTCCTGATCCCTTCCGAAGAACCTTTTGACTTTCAGTCTTGGAACCAATCTTTCCCAGAAATTCCCGAATTTCTGCTAGAGATCAAAGTGGCCCATTGATTTAAATGCCTGTGGTCTCCACCGAGTCGATTCAAAAGTTATCTTGTCTAAAACTCAGACGTGGCTCGTTGATTTATACGCCTGTCTGGGATTTGGATACTTTGTCTCTTCGAATCCGACGTTGTCTAAAACTTAGACGTGGTTCGTTGATTTATACGCCTGTCTGGGATTTGGATACTTTTTCCCTTCGAATTCGACGTTGTCTAAAACTCGTACGTGGCTCGTTGATTTATACGCCTGTTAAGAGTTTTAGGCCTCCTCGAAACCGCTTCCCGAAAACATTCACGTAATTCAGTTAAAAAGCGAGCCCCCCCCAGGTTTTTACATAAACTTGAACCATTTGTGAGGTTAGGTGCCCGCAACGAAACCCCCGTAACGTACCCGTAAAGATTCAGAGCTTCACTCACCTGGAGGAATCTCGTTCTGCATATTTCCTAAGCCTTCCGCAGTGCACCAATTCACAGTATATAATCTTCCCGAGATCTAAGCCGAAAATTGTGAGGTTAGCTTTAAACTAACGGGTGTTCATAAACAGTCGTCATCCCAGTTGCTTTGAAAAACAAAATGTTATGTCTTTGATTAATTCGTGCAACACAATGAAACGTCATTGAGTACTGTCATAGCGCATTTTTTCTCAATTTTAATAGACATACGTTTCTGAAGTCAAAACCTACTGGGATGACGACTGTTTATGAACACCCGTTAGAAGTAATTTGTGTAGCGTAAAGGAGGTTTTACTCACTTTGAATAACGTAACTAGCCAGCTCCCAGTTATTATCTAGAAGACCCTTGAATTTAAGTAAAAGCTCTAAAACGCAAATTTGGCTGGGAAGTCATTAGCCGGCACAGATAATATTTTAATTCTGTCGTCTTTTCACTTATCACACGAAGTTTTACGGGCACTGCTGAATAGCTTCGACGCAACGGGATTACGCCTTACATCAAGTTCAATCACAACACCCCCGGAATAAAAGCAAATACACCTTCATTTCACGTAATTGATAAATGTACACAAACTTAACCTGGTTTCTCTGTTTCCAGTTTAGCCGGGTAGAGGACGCTCTCCCCAACTACGAGCTCTACCGTTCTACGCCCGAGATAGCACGACCAAAGAAGTATCGTGGCTTGCCTAACCCAGTAGGCGCTAACCTGCCCAGACATTAAAATCCAGATCTTTTATTTGAAAATACATGGAATGTTTTAGTTATTATTTTAAACTGTAAATAGGTATATAAAATAAACCGCTTTATTTGATGTGTACTTGATTGTATATTTGAGTTGATCAGACTGAACCCTGGCATCTGGCTATACGGTTGTAAAATTCTCTTTAAAAATTTCATTAACAGTGGTAATTATTCATTGCTCGAAAATAAGCAAATAATTAGTAAGTTCAGACTGTTATAAAACGATAAATAAATTCCACCATGTAATGCTTAATTAATAACTGCCTGAAATTAGCTGAGAAGCTCTATTCATAAGAGGTGTTGAGTTGAAAGTTTCAGTGAACTGTAACTATACACTCTATATTAACGATTATCTAAATAACCGATATGAAGATTGAATAAAAAAAATAATATAAAATCTAGAACAATTATAATGTATGTCTTAACTTGTCTGCAACAAAACATGATTGGTGCACACAGTAAATTGCTACTATGAAGCAGTACAGCCATAACTATCTTAGGTTAAGTCAGTCTGACATTTGAAGAATTGAGCAAGCTTATGTTAAAAGTAATTTTGATAACAAGTAACTGTAACACAAAGAACTTTTTTTCATATAACTGCATAGAAGCTATCTTCGATATGTTTGATATTCTGAAATGTTTTCCCATTTTGCTTAAGGCTTCCTTTTAGTTGGAAAAAATGTCTGCTTGAAATTTGTAGCAACGCCTTATTAGTAGAGGCATCCAACTAAACGTTGTTCTTACCTGTCTGAAAAGGTTCACTTAATCCTTAGATAACAATCAGCAGACGTTATTATCTTGCATTTTACAACTTATGTTTCTAGCAGAAATCGTTTAGTTCTCGTTAATATTGATGCAGTTTTATACACACATTTATTTTTCTAGAATTGTCTCCAAACAAACACTTTACTAATTCTTATGCTATTAACATTTTTGTATGTATAGGTATTTAACAAAAGTTACGAGATCTAATTTTATCAAAATAGCGAGAAATGCATTCAAAGATTATCTATTTTTAAACAATTATGACAATGATAATACTAAATTAAAGATAATAAATTATTACTAATTGATTGATTTCTATAATCAATTACTTAATTGGAAAAACTTTACTAAAATAAGATTCAGTAATAAATATGTTATATAATTCCGTCAAATAAAAATTTAACTAGAAAGTATAGCTTATATTTTCTATGACCTACTCATATGAAACTATACATTACTATTACCTACTTTTTACTTTCCCATACCAATTAAGGCCGCTACGATTTTTTGAAAATTCCGACAATAGCTCCCGTTTATTCAAAAACCGTTAATCCGATTGACAAAAACTTTAAGTCATTTAAAAGCCCTTATGCGTTAGAATCATATTGTGCAAAAAAAATTTGAGAACGAACCAATTCTAAAAATGGGGGGTTTCCAAAAATTTTGAATTTTTCAGAAAAATATTTCTCGAAAACGGCTTCCCGCACTATTTTGATTTAAATTTTTTATGTGATGAAGGATGAAATGCTCTACCTTTTAATTTTTATTTATTAACTAAATTTGCCTGTGAGACCCTCTAGAATTTTTTAAAGATATTTAGAATATAGAATAAAATGTATAGCATGTTATTTGAAAATCAAAAGTTGGTGTTACTTCCGGTATAACCGGAAATGACACAAAACCCGCTTTCTACAGATTCATATCCAGCGTTAGTTTGTATATAATATTGTTTCAATACTCTACTAGCGTAAACTCAAAAATAAAGAAAAAATCCGCTTTTGTTGAAAATATTGACTATTGCGAACGTACCCGCCAGGACGACCGAAAAGTTTGCAAAGTTCTGCGTGTGTTACCCGTACCGTGTCTTGCCTGTTCGATTGCTATTCGCCAGTGTCGGTTGCTTATTCTCTGTTTAATGTATGGGAAAGTCCAGTCGCCTTCTTGGCGGTCTTTTTTTTATATTGTCACTCCTAAGTTCTTTGCTGACAAGTCCAAATTTTCTTTTTACTTGTGTTTCTCCAATTCTGTTTATTTATTTATTATAATTGAAATGATTATAGTCGAAGGCACTTTAACTTGGCAGGTACAAAGTTTGCTTTGTATTAGTATGGTAGTATACTAATACAATACAAAGCAAACTTTGCAACTGCCAAGTTAAAGTGCCTTCGACTACGAGTATACTGTTGGAATTCACTATTGCGGTGGAACATTAGACAGTAATTAGTTAGGCTATTAGTCATTATACCATAAAAACTAAAAAGTACAAATTTGTGGAATTTGCTAAATGTTATATAATTAACCCCTAGAAGGACTTTCTAATATTACAAGAATATTTTTAATTGGCTATTCGAACGACCAATTACAGGGTATTTCAATTTTAGACCACCCCTGACAGTGCCCTCATATAAATCAGTATGCATATGTCATCAACTGCAGTGCATTGTTTATGCAGTTGAAAGTTTATTATCAAACATGGGTCGTAACCCGTATTCAGTTTCTAAATGTTCTCGTCTGTTTCAAAAAAAGACGAAGCGTGAAAGAAAAAATTAAGAAAATGCGCGCAACAGTTTGCAGCTGATAGTGCAGCTACTTCTTCATCAAACTTGAATACAAAAATGTCTGTAGATGTAGCGGATGTGTTCTTCAATGCACCATCTATGTTCGATACCGATACCAAAATGTCTATGGATGGGTCTGATGTGTTGGTGAACGAAGATTTTTTTTTAACGGTGATATATCTGAAAAATACGATTCTGTTGAATTAAGTGAATTCAGTGATTTCAAAGAAGAAAACTGCTCTTCATCAGATTCGTTACTTGAACTAGAAGTAGAAATTGAACAAAAACAAGAAAGTGAAACTAGTGCTATTAGTGGTCGCCGTTTTGTAGACATCGCCCATTTTTTAAAATCGTTAAAAACGGTTAAACACGAGGGTTTTGGTTGTTCTTCTTTTGATATGGATATTATGAGTGAAAAACGCTTAGGATTTGCATCTGTTTATACTGTGAAGTGTTCGGTGTGTAACAAAGTAGATACTGTGTCGACTAAGAAGCTGGACGATGAAAGCAAAATTAGTGTAAACCTAGCAGCCGTTTCTGCTACTGTTTCAATAGGTGAAGGATATACACAATTGTCAGAACTTTCTTCAGCTGTGGATATACCGACAATTTCATCCGAAACTTATGTAAATTATCATGACCAGATGTGTAACTAATTATAATGCACTTTCCGGAGTTGCTTGTATAGTAGGACTGAGAACAAAAAAAGTGTATATAGCAGTAAAAAACAAATATTGTCTGATATGCGCCAGGAAAGATTTATGTGATAACGAAACTAGCCCTGAACATACGTGTTATGAAAATTGGACAGGAACCTCAACCAGTATGGAAGCTAACATTGTTGTTGAAGGATTCAAAAAATCTCCTGCAATGTATGGCATAAAATATGTTAAACTTGTAGGTGACGGTGACAGCAGTGTGTACAGAAAACTTTTAGAGTGCATGGTCTATGGAGCTATGGTTATAGAAAAAATTGAATGCAAAAATCACATTTTTCGCATTTACATTAATAAATTGAAAGATTGCGCAAAAAGGCCAAAAACTGACAAAGAGTTAAAAAACGCAATCTCGCAAAGGACTGCTGTTAAAAAGCGATAGAGTTTAAAAAGTCACAGAATACGTGTACGGCAGAAAAAATTAAAGAGTTGCAATTGGATATTTTGAATGGGCCGAAACATATTTTCGGCGACCACACGGGGTGTGTTGATAGAAGATATTTTTGTGCGGGCACTAAAAACAACGAGGTAACATTGTACCAGATCTTATCAAAAGCGGACTCTTTGAAGATATAGTGGTAGCAGCTCGTCGCCTAGCAGGTCAGTCTAAGAGCCTCACACATGATGTCACTAATAACTCTGCTGAGCTTTACAATTCGTAAGTAGCAAAATTTATAGGTGGCAAACGAATGAATTTTGCACTAAGGCGTTCCTATAATGCTCGCTGTGAAGCGCCTGTCGTCGCCTACAACAACGTAGGTGCGCTTCATGAAATTATACATACTGCTACTGAAAAACACCTGGCAAATACACATCCCTATTTTGTCAAAAACAGAAGCACCAAGCTGCCTCCCGAAGAAAAAAAGTAAAAAGAACGTTCAGGTCTAGAACGGTTGCCGGTCCAGACGCCGATTATGGTACTAATGCTGCCGAATCAATTCCAGATATGTCCGACGAAAACATAGAGGAAACCAAACGAAAGTTTTTACACGATTTAACTATTAACAGAGAAGAAATCTTATTGGGCACTGTTGGACAGAACAAAAACCACCAATGGCTTCAAGAACGACGGAAACGGCTCTCAGCTTCGAACTTTGGTAAAATTGGTAAAATGCGCCAGTCGACATCCTGTGCCAACACTGTGAAAAATATGTTGTACCAACAGTTTTCTGGAAGTATTGCTACACGTTATGGAAGCGATAATGAGCATCAAGCCATTGAACAATTTAAGGAAATCACAAAATTAAGCGTCAGTGAATGCGGTTTGTTTGTGTATGATTTGCATCCACACCTTGGAGCTTCTACTGACGGATTAATAAGTGACGATGCCATTATAGAGGTGAAATGTCCCTATAGTGCTCGAATGTTTACCTCTGAAGAAGCTGTAGTAAATAAGTGTATTAAATTTTGTGAAATACGTGAAGGAAAGTTAAAATTAAAACAAAAAGACAATTATATGTATCAAATTCACGGATAATTAAATATAACTAAGAGAGAAAAGTTGTTACGGTCTTAAACTGACTTTACGACACCGCACCGGCTCATACATAAACGAAACGGCCGGCGCGTGTTGTAATGGACGAAATCAGGACGAAAGTTTTCCTAGGCCGCTACCCAGCCGCAACAAGATAGGCCGGCTAGACTTTCAGTGGAGTTGGGCGGGTTCTTAACGAGATTATCTAAGGGTAACGGCCAGAGGGTCGGTAAATAACGGTAAAATAAAGAGGGCGCCACCAAGCCTGTCTTAACCCGAATAACCGGGCCTGGGCGGTTAGACGAAGCGAGAAGTACACAAATAACTATTTCAAGAAAGCCGACGACCCCCAAGCTGTAGCGACGAGTGTACCGACTTACCTTTGATGGCTCTAAACTGCTTTCCAGGTTCCACCTTACATTTATCTGCACAAAGTATATCATAACCCTGAAAATTAGCATGCAAACGGCACAAAGAAAACAACAGGCAATTTAAACAAACCGGTATATTGGTCTGCGCACACATAAACAAACTTGGTAAACAAAAGGTAGAAACGGTTTCCACAACAAACATTATTAAATACGTAAAAAGGGCTTTCACAGCAAACATTATTATTCAAATCGTAAACAAAGGTTTTTCATAACTAAACGTCACGCACAAAACTGTAAATCAAGCGACACTGAGCAGTAATATTACGTTAACAACAATTCTTAAATAAAATGCTTAATTAGCACCCGGATTAGTGATCGAATTGGTGCATCTTAACTGTACTAAAGCAACTGCATAAACGAGAATCTGAATCGGTACATTACTGTTACATTAATAGGAAATTGGTATCGAAAATTATCTAATTAAATCTACACAAATACTCTAACATCGCCTGATATAATGCGCTACAATGTAAATTGCTAAATAAGTTGGTAACTTTTAAATGGTGACGATAAAGTGGTAACTACATAAAACACACACTGAATGGTCTGAGCTGTATTAGTTTCACCTGGCTCTACACTTCGGTACTGCAATGGGCTCGTCTCACAGCGTAGGGAAGGTCGCAAGGCTCACGGCTGCAGGTGCAAACGACGCTACTAAGGAATCCCTCTCAGGACACGATATGCGGCCCAAAGGGGCGGCGAGGACGGTAAACAAGGCACGCTCTCGTTATAATCCCACTATGGCTGTGGTAAAGACGCCGACAAGGCACACGGTACTCGAAAGCGTCCGTCAACAATCGGGTCAAATAACACCTACAACTTTCTCGGGCCGAAACTGAAGTCTCTGCGAACTGCCTGACCGCGGGAGCACTTGATACGAAGATAGCCTTCTCGGCAACGGTACAAAAGTACAAATATAGTTTAATGGATTCGGGAACACACTGTAACAGCACAAATGGACAAAAGACACGCCGCCATAACGGCACAAAAGGAAGGGACGGCGGCCCGCACAAGGCGAGACGCCGGCCGCCTTGGAATTACTCTGCAACGACTGACTTCTTCGACAACCCGAGATCGAATGACCGAAATGACCGTTAAAAATACTGCATCTGGGGATTCAACCGCCAAACGGGTGACTACGACGGCCAATAGCGATGCGACCAATAAAACAAATAAGTGCCGGTGACAAAGACAGCCAATGGCGAGGCGCCCCATAAAACAAATAAGTGCCGGTAACGAAGACAGTGCGAGGCCTCGCAGTCACACCAACAGCGTAAATTCTAGAAGGTTCGAAAATCCTGCGAGCGTTAACACCCGATTGTCAAAGTACCAACAAAGGGGTGCCCCGGATGACGAGAAATACTGCGCTTGAGGCCAAATATGTGCAAAATCATTATTATGGAATTAGGCGATGAAGCCAAATAAGTAACTAAAAGGGTTTAACATACGGGCACGCTGCCCTAAAGCCTAGGTGGCTAATTAAAATACAAAATGACCTGACACTCCCCTTACTTGAAAGAGAGTTCCCCGAAGTCTCTTAAAATCAACGGGGCATTTTGGCTGCGGGGCCACGAGAACTCAAACGAAAACGCAACAACGAAAAACAAACAAAACAAAAAAAACATTCGATACGATAGAGTGCACCCCCAAAGGGATTACGCACACTGGCCACCAGATGGGGTACAAAGGTGGGAAGAGAGAAGAGGAAGAAGAAAGATTGGATACGCCAGTAGAAAATACGGAAATTGTTTGGGTCAAAATCGGGTAAAATATGGGTCTAAATGGGGTACAAATAAGTCTTACACCTGTGGGCACTTCCGACCAACCGTTCCAATAGAACGCAGGGTAGGGCAGGGGTATAGAAATGGAAGTCCAAAATCCCACACAAGGGTTACCTGAAGAGGGCACGTTGCGCGTCACGATATCGGCGCATTGTGTGGATCCCACAACTGGTATGAATACCCAAGGGAAGAGGATGAACAACCAAAAAGGGGAAATGGTTGTGACAGAAACTGTCAAAAGTAGTCATAATCAGTAATAGGAAAAACTCAGTCCACCGAAATCCTCAATCGATGCCGATGCCGGAGCCAAGTCGACTATTAAACCGCAAAGCGCGAGCTCGAAAATGACTCCAACACCGAACACCAAAAAAACAACCACGAAGCACCAAGTCACCAAGGGTGTAGGCGATCGATGACGCATGCCCACAGAATCCTTTTCAGATCTCCATGCGGCCCAAAGGGACTACCTTACTACGACAGGGTCCGCACGAAACAAAATGACCAGAAACACGCTCTCTTTATATAATCCCACATAGGTGGTTGAAAATGGCGACGGCCAACGGTACGGTAAAAGAGCGCTAGGCCAGGGCATCACTATACGGAAAAGTCAAAAATCTTTAAATACTTAAATACCAACGGAACCTCGCGCGGACAGCATGCGCATTACTGCCACACAAAGCTCAGAAGCTCCAACAAAACTGTTCACAAGGAACACGATACTTGACAACATGACGTCATCAGACAAAAAGGGTACGGTAAATGACAACAAATCGTCAACAGGTACGAAACATTCCGACCAGCGGTAAATACTCGTTAAATGCTAACGGTAAGTGTGCAAGACACTGCGATAAAAACAAAGTTAGGGGTGTCCACGAAGAAGTCGATAAACAAAGTTGGGCGGTACATGATAATAATGAGAATGAGATAAAGGCCAGACGAAAATAACTACGTCAAACCAACTAAGAAGATGGCCTGAGGGACGTAATAACCGCACGAGCGAATCTCCCTAAGCACACCAACAACACACCATAACTTATCAACAAACAAAAACACTGTAATGAAGGTGAAAAAGAATTCCAACCTGCTCACCAAAAATCAACGCGGCACAACTCCAAACGATAGAAAAAAAAATTGTCAAAATCGGTAATCATCAACGTCAAAATCGATAAACTTCGCTAACGTGAACGTCAAAATCGATAAACGTCAGTTCGGTACAACAAAAGTGTCAACTTAGCCCAAGGCTAAACAATGTAAGCGACAGGGAATCGAAATTCCCAACTAAGCATTCGAAAAGACTAAAAAAAACAAGGTCGGTACTTTCAATCAACGACATCTGGTACTAAATCCGACTAATACGGGACAAAAATCTGCACTAAATGCAACAAGAGATCTCGGTAGTATAAACTGGCTAAGAAAAACAAGAAACGACGGTAAAAATGACGAAAAATATACTCAAAATATGAAAAGACATGGAAAAACACAAAAAGAAAACTCAAAAAGGCGATAAACAACAAGGACACACAAAACTACAAATAGAAAATAAGAAAAGACAAGAAAAAAAAACATAGAAAACAAGAAACGAAGCTCGGTAAAATATTCTACTAAGAAAAACGGTTTACCAGTCCATACCACTTCGAAATGACGAAAAAAAAACATTTGTGACAACAATATAAGTGACACAACAAGGCTACAATGCCTAAAATGCCAGAACAGCCAACAAAAGGCTAAAGCCCCACGAATTGGGCGCCAAAAGCTTGTTACGGTTTTAAACTGACTTTACGACACCGCACCGGCTCATACATAAACGAAACGGCCGGCGCGTGCCGTAATGGACGAAACCGGGACGAAAGTTTCCTAGGCCGCTACCCAGCCACAACAAGATAGGCCGGCTAGACTTTCAGTGGAGTTGGGCGGGTTCTTAACGAGATTATCTAAGGGTAACGGCCAGATGGTCGGTAAATAACGGTAAAATAAAGAGGGCGCCACCAAGCCTGTCTTAACCCGAATAACCGGGCCTGGGCGGTTAGACGGGGCGAGAAGTACACAAATAACTATTTAGAGAAAGCCGACGACTGCGAAGCTGTAGCGACGAGTGTACCGACTTACCTTTGATGGCTCTAAACTGCTTTCCAGGTTCCACCTTACATTTATCTGCACAAAGTATATCATAACCCTGAAAATTAGCATGCAAACGGCACAAAGAAAACAACAGGCAATTTAAACAAACCGGTATATTGGTCTGCGCACACATAAACAAACTTGGTAAACAAAAGGTAGAAACGGTTTCCACAACAAACATTATTAAATACGTAAAAAGGGCTTTCACAGCAAACATTATTATTCAAATCGTACACAAAGGTTTTTCATAACTAAACGTCACGCACAAAACTGTAAATCAAGCGACACTGAGCAGTAATATTACGTTAACAACAATTCTTAAATAAAATGCTTAATTAGCACCCGGATTAGTGATCGAATTGGTGCATCTTAACTGTACTAAAGCAACTGCATAAACGAGAATCTGAATCGGTACATTACTGTTACATTAATAGGAAATTGGTATCGAAAATTATCTAATTAAATCTACACAAATACTCTAACATCGCCTGATATAATGCGCTACAATGTAAATTGCTAAATAAGTTGGTAACTTTTAAATGGTGACGATAAAGTGGTAACTACATAAAACACACACTGAATGGTCTGAGCTGTATTAGTTTCACCTGGCTCTACACTTCGGTACTGCAATGGGCTCGTCTCACAGCGTAGGGAAGGTCGCAAGGCTCACGGCTGCAGGTGCAAACGACGCTACTAAGGAATCCCTCTCAGGACACGATATGCGGCCCAAAGGGGCGGCGAGGACGGTAAACAAGGCACGCTCTCGTTATAATCCCACTATGGCTGTGGTAAAGACGCCGACAAGGCACACGGTACTCGAAAGCGTCCGTCAACAATCGGGTCAAATAACACCTACAACTTTCTCGCGGCCGAAACTGAAGTCTCTGCGAACTGCCTGACCGCGGGAGCACTTGATACGAAGATAGCCTTCTCGGCAACGGTACAAAAGTACAAATATAGTTTAATGGATTCGGGAACACACTGTAACAGCACAAATGGACAAAAGACAAGCCGCCATAACGGCACAAAAGGAAGGGACGGCGCCCAGCACAAAGCGAGACGCCGGCCGCCTTGGAATTACTCTGCAACGACTGACTTCTTCGACAACCCGAGATCGAATGACCGAAATGACCGTTAAAAATACTGCATCTGGGGATTCAACCGCCAAACGGGTGACTACGACGGCCAATAGCGATGCGACCAATAAAACAAATAAGTGCCGGTGACAAAGACAGCCAATGGCGAGGCGCCCCATAAAACAAATAAGTGCCGGTAACGAAGACAGTGCGAGGCCTCGCAGTCACACCAACAGCGTAAATTCTAGAAGGTTCGAAAATCCTGCGAGTGTTAACACCCGATTGTCAAAGTACCAACAAAGGGGTGCCCCGGATGACGAGAAATACTGCGCTTGAGGCCAAATATGTGCAAAATCATTATTATGGAATTAGGCGATGAAGCCAAATAAGTAACTAAAAGGGTTTAACATACGGGCACGCTGCCCTAAAGCCTAGGTGGCTAATTAAAATACAAAATGACCTGACAAAGTATGACTTTGTAGTTGGGACTCCTCGTGGAATTTCAGTGGAAATGATTAAAATTGATGCTTCTTTTTGGAATGAAGAGATGCTACCAAAACTGAAAAACCTTTATTTGTCGGCATTGCTTCCCGAGATTATAGATCCGAGATATCCTAGACAGTTGCCAATTAGAGAGGTATAATAAGAACTTATAGTATATAGTAGGTACACAACATAATTTTTTAAGATTTAATTTTAATTAATTATTATTATTATTATTTATTATCGTTTTTCGCTGTTGTTGCGAAAATGTAAACATGACGTGCCAAAACTCAAAATTATTGATAATGGAGTGTATTTTCTGTTTTATTATTATTATTATTTTTATTTTGTATTATTATTTTAAAACTTGGATTATTTACAATTATGTTTTGTCAAACTTTGTAAATAATTTATCATGATTCATCTGAAGAGGAAGTAAAAACTTTGAAACAAACGTGTGGTTTTTAATTCTAATTAATGACTCCAACCTCAAAAGAAACGTATATAATATTGTTGAAATATAAAAAAGTACCTAAACACTCAGTTTCCCTTTATAATTCAGGACTCAAGTAAAGTACCATTTCAATTGTAAATATACATTTTTACCTGCACTAGTAGCTCTGGGCTAAGGTATTATGACGACTTACATTAATCCGTTTGGGTCGTTTGGATTCTACGACTGTTATGTGTGTTGCCCATTTTCGTTAAATTTTGATAAAATATTTTAAATTTTTTTTCTAGCAAAATACTAACTTCTTCAATACAAAGCAACTCTACAACAAGGTCGATATGTATATATGGTAACATCATTTATGTACACCGCGCTAAAAAAGAAAATATTTTAAAAATTATATTCAAGTTCCTATTTAATATTTTCGCGTTTTTATAGATGCCTCTCTAACTTCTTTCTAATCTTAGATTTGACATTTTTGTCCATAAAGGTCTAATGGTGTTGTTATAAAATTGGTATTTTTCCAAATGCAGTTACAATGAAGTTATTGGTATTCCAAATTGGCCAATTTATAGCGTTCCACGGACTTAACCCTTAAGGTACTACGCTATTTTGTGCTGCGTAAAGGACAGCGTGGGGTCCTTGAATGACCCCACACTTTTTTAAGATAAATGGGTGCAAAAGTAGGTGAAAATATTAAAACAAAGCTGTATAAATATATTTTTGATGAAATATTTTTATGAAAGTTAAAACCGAAGCCGGCGTGATTGTTATGCTGCAAGCACGATGTCGCGCCAGCTTCGGTTGAAGCAAAGCATACCTTAGTAACAAAACAATAAGTGTGTTTAATATATTTATTATAGCTGGCACGCAAAACATAATAATAGTAACAAAACAATGAACAATTCGAATTAAACTAAATGCAGAATTGAAAAAAATCACTTTTAAGCCATTCAACATTCATGGGTTTTCATAATCGCAGCAGTAAACGTTCTTGATGATTTTACCACGTCTGTGGTTTTGACAGATGAACATTTGACAAGAATTACATTTGGCATGAATCTTTCTGTCGGTAGACCTAGGACAAAGGGGGCAGATTTCCAGATTGAGCTTTATATTGATTGAAGTCCCTTCTTCAGCTTCATTATCTGACGTAGCAACATCTTCGTTTTCTTGCTCAAGAATATAATCATCATCCTCCTCTTCATTATCCGATTCAACAAAATCGTCATCATATAACCTCAAGATCTCATCCTCGAGCTCTTGCTGTGTGAGCGAGCGGTGTCTTGTATATGACATTATGCAAGATCTAAAATAGTAGATATTATAAATTGTTTTGTTAACATATTCTATGTAGGCGTATGAGTACTTACAGTAAGCTAATTATCCAATTTCCGCACTGATATGACACTGACACAACACTATTAGAGCATAAAAGTGACAACTGTAAAACAGGTATCTGAATTACCAACAAAAATGGGGCATTAAGCTACATGTTTTTGACCGACATAAAATACTACGTAGGGTGGCTGCATGACCCCAAACAGCTTTTTTACTATTACTATGAAAATTAAAAAAATCCAGGGATGTTGTATATGTTAAAATATTCGTTAAATGAAATGAATAGACTAGCGAGAAGACAAATGCTCTAAAAAAATATTTCAAAAGATTTTTGATAAAAACAATTTTTGGGGTCAGAAAACGACCCCAGCAGTACTCTAAGGGTTTTTAAAAGGAAGCCTAAATATGAAAGTTTTTGATTAAATCTTCTGACAAGCTTTCTTTTAAACATATTCAACCACAATCCACTTTATATTGAAATTCTCAAACAAACTTATTCGATACTGTTTCAGTCTTTGCTGTCTAAACCCAATCAATGTAATTTAAAAATTATGCTTTGTTTCAGCTAATTCTTTGCAATTATGAATGTAATTTCAGTCATTTTCAACATCGACCTCGTTAATAATTTGTTGCACTTTTTCTGTAGGCATAGTATTTGGTTCTGCATCAACTAAAAGATATTATGATATGATTCAGACATGCGATCAATAGCCGCGCTTTTCATTCGTTGAATAACGGCTCAATTAAAATTTTTATCTCATGTCAGTTAACGACCTCGAACACCGCGTTCATTTTTCAAGGAGCTGAAAAATCAAGAAATTCTATTCGTTTTATAATTAATCAAAAACATAGCGACAAGCCGACACTAGGCTATAATAAAACGCCTCGAAGAGCGCATCATTTTCAAAGAAACAAAAAAAAATCTGGGAACGCAGATTTCAGCAAACAAAACCACGCAACCCTAAAAAGGGAAATTTTTAACAGCATTCTGCCGAAGCCCAAGTAGCGCCTCAAATAAAACTGATGCCGACAAAGAGCCAGCGGCCGCGTAAACATTCCAGAAACACGCAGAACCGAAAATGCGAACGCAGCTACAAAATGCAAGTTGCCGACCGCGAGCACTCAAAACAAAAGAAATCGGCGTAAGCCGTCCATTCACAGGATTTAAGCATATACATAACAAAGCGGAGATGTCAACTCGCGCTGGACTAGTGTAGGAGAAGATTAACAAGAAATAAGACAATGCAGGCAGGCCGCGCATTAATTAATTATACATCGCGAATAAAACACATCTCAGATAATAGCGACACGCGCATAGGAGTGTAATACATTCCTGAACACGTTTTTTAATAGGGAAAACGATGGGCGACCTTGAAAAAGTCGCCGCAATTAATTAACCAAGCTACGACACAAGATAGTTCAAACAAGAAATTATCTCCCACATGCGACAGAATTGATATCCGGGAGAATCCCAGAAGGATGGAATGTCTTTACAAGCAGAGAACATTGGAAAAATAAGATATTCGGTCGATCTTTGATCTCGAGTCGCCTCCACTTTCTAAAAGACATCTGGTCTTAGAAGCCTCCAAGGAGCTGGAACGCCGCTTCCGCTCTGCAAACGCCACCGTCGTAGCCGTCCGGGACCGCTGCGCACCCCCGAGCTCGACAATCGCTGCCGCCGTGTTCGCATCCAGCTAGGAGCATCGCTGTCGCCGCCGTCAATGCGACGGCGGCGACAGCGCTGCCGCCGCCGTCGCATTCCTCCAGGACGTTCGTTACTGCCGCCGTGTCCTCATCCAGCTAGGAGCATCTCTGCCGCCGCCGTCGCAGTCCTCCAGGACGTTCTCTGCTGCCGTGTTTGCATCCAGCTAGGATTTCGCTGCTGTCGCCGTCGCGCAGACTGCCACCACGCAAGCTGCCGCTCCCATTCTAGGAAGCCCGCATCACTTCAAGGGCGCCGCCGCCGTCTGCTCCTTCGCTTAGCCTCCACAGAGGAGGATCGCCGCCAACCGACGCCGTCCGCTCGCGCCGCTTGCTGATGCCATTCAGCCCACTGCCGACCGTCTTTACCAACCACCCCGATGGAAGCTACCGCCGTCGCTGCTGCCGCACCCCTCCAGGAAGCTAGACATTCAGCTCACTAATAAGAAGGACCGTCGCCGCCCCACGCCGTTTAGCCCACTGCCATCGTACAAGCCGCTATATTTGCAGAAGGAATCCGCCAGTCGTCGCCTCCACCAAGGAGGAGAAGTATGGACAGCCGACGTCCGGTTTTGCCGCCCGCCGCCTCCCATGCTTGAGATTCACTTCAGCGGCCTGCACCCGGAGTGTGTCGCCGTCAGATGCATTCTGCACGGCACCAGAGTGGGTCCCGGCCAGCTGCCCTCCGTCCGGCTCCACGTCCCCACTAGGTCTGCCACGAAACCCCAGGAACTCTGCGTCAAGGAGAGGACTCTACCTAAGCACACACTTTAAGACCCAGAAGTCTTGGCATCACGCTTACGTCACCGAGGAGCGATCTAACCTCGCCTAGACCCTCAAGCTTCCGCCCGTACCAGCCGGTTTGCGGAAAGTTCGTTCCCCACATTTCGTTCCCCACATTTCGTACCCCACATTTCGTTCCGGGGATATTTCGTTTCCCCACATCTCGTACCCAGAAACTTCGTTCCCGAACGAGCTCAACTTGTCTCCTAGAGTACACGGTGTTGAAATACGGGTACACCGATCGGAATGCAGTTGGAAAAATGAAATATATTTTAATTAATTTATTTATTATAATAAACTGATAAGAACTATATACAGTATGTCCCCGGATTGAGTTTACAAGAGGGAACTAAATTTTATTTTTAATTTTACCAAAGAGCATATGCTCTTTGGTTTTACATAAAAATGTTATAGGAATTATAATTCCTGCTTGGTTTGTAGAGAATTTTAAGAAAATTTTCAGTTTTTCAGAAACAAGTCGGCCTTGACAGTTAAGCAAAAATTATTTTCTTTTCAGGTAAACTACCCTTTTTGTTTATGATACGGCAAAATGAAAAATTATAACCCTATAAAAATATTACGAAGATACGTACTTAGATTAAACTATTCTCCTTAGCATAGAATTTCGGCTTAGACCGCGTAGTATTTGTATATGAACACCCAGCATTTTCTGGCTTAATGTGCCTGGCACCTTGTGAAGTCGAGCAAAAACCCGCGCGATGGCCATGCTCTTTGGTGGCTCGTGTTGTTTGAGTATCTTGAGAACGAAGATACTTAGGCAGATTTGGCCGTTTTGCTGTTTGTGCATCCATATTCACTAACGTTTCGCAAGACGTTGCAGCTTGCATCATCAGAGTGAAAGTCGCACTAAGAACCGAAGGTCGGTGTGGAGCTATTTATAGTCCTCTGTGCCAGGCGCGCGGAGTGGCGTAACGCTGGCGCTGGTTGGTCGTCCGAGTGCAACGTAATCCGTGGGGCGTGGCCGTATGACGCAGCGTGGTTGTAACGCTTTAGATCGTGTATCACAGGGGTCCACGTTTTACTAAGCTTAAAGCCATCTTCCCTGTTGATATTATTTGGATGTTTTTCTATTTCTATGGCTTCACGTATCACTCGCGGGAAGTAATGAAGTATTCTGGCAAGTACTCTGGCATGTTCAAATTCTAAAGTGTGCCCATTTGTAAACGTATGCTCAGCTACGGCTGATTTTGTGATGCGTTTGTGTTTGCAATCGCCTTTATGTTCTTGGAGTCTTAGCAACGGAACGACCAGTCTGTCCAATGTAACTCGAGCCGCAAGAACAAGGAATGCGATATACGCCAGCGGTTTTTAAACTTGGGTTTTTGCTCGACTTCACAAGGTGCAGGGCACATTAAGCCAGAAAATGCTGGGTGTTCATATACAAATACTACGCGGTCTAAGCCGAAATTCTATGCTAAGGAGAATAATTCGAGTAACCACGAAAGCCTCAAACATTAGATTAAACTCTCATTTTTAATAAATACAATTAATTTTGTTTTTATCATAAATGCTGGAAATGCTTATTCTGAAGCTCATCGTCATGAAGCTGTTCAATAAAACGTCTTAAAAGTAACTGTTGGTAGTTTATCGCGTTTATATTATCGTTAAAAAAATTAGTCTAATCATTCGTCTTCTCGACAAAGCAATCGAAATTCCAATTTTAATTGGATGTAATGTAGTTTCACGCAAAACATGGGGATTATCAGTAGACCAGGTTCGATAACTTTGGGAATTCACATACCAACTTAGATGAAACCATGCCTCATCAAGTCATCACTAACAAAAGTCCAAAACATCATTGTCATTCAAGTTTTTGTTAAATCAGGTGCAGTAAGTTTGTCGCTTTACAAAATCGGCTGGCAGCAATTCTTACACAACAGGCACTTTGTACTGGTGCGTATGCAGCATTTCTCGGAAAGACATCTGGCATCACCCATACGAAAGCCCTACACTCAATATAAATAATCAGAATTTGGTAATAAAAACATATTATACACATTACCCGTTTCAGCAGACAGTCGCCTTATTGGGGCTTGCTTCCAATCGCTCCTGAATATCTTCTAAGGCTTCTTGATTAAGGGTAGGCTTTCTGCCAAAAGATTTGCATTGGAGACATTGCCAGTATCCCGAAATCGGTTGATAATGCGACGAACATGTTGTGTGAAAGTTTCGTAGCCAACGTCAGTGTTTGCGAATTGTTGTTCGAACTCAGCGAAGCAAGAAGCTTGTGAATACTGCCAGTCACCACTTTGGTCACGTTGCCCAGACCGAAAATAAGTCTCCAATATAAATTTATTGTTTTCATCAGAAAACATGATTCTAACATAAAATTATTCACATATTTTCTTTTTTAAAACAAAGCTCTAAATTGTCTACTTACCAGATATAGCAATCAGGTAAGCAGTTTTAGTCTTAATAAAGACTAAGTTTACGCATGTGGACTATAGAACGAATTTCAATAATCACGAATTGCAACAAGAATGACAGATCTAAAATTTGTATGTGCGCGCATATGGTCGCGGGGGCTGAAAGTTTTGATCAACAATATATTCTCGTAGGTCCCGGTATACATTATTGATAACTATGCCACCATAGCGAAGCTACGAATCCCACATTCATTCTTGATCATCCAGTATAAGCTCTCCACAATACAATTCTTTGAAGCATTGCCAACAAAATCAGTATAGCTAATATGATGTCTACGATTATAAACCCTCGGTAGAAGGAGTAGAAAAAAATCCGGTTTTTGACAAAACAAATGAAAAGTAAAATTGTATCCCGAAATGAGACTTTTATACAACGTTAATGGCATTACGAGAAGATGTGGAAATGGAAAAAGTGTCGAACGATAACAATAAAAATTATTTGGACACATACTAAATTAGTAAGAATGAAGATCAACAAGAATATGTCAAACAAAAACCAAAATAGAAACCAGAAGTGGATCAAGGAAAATACAGGGTGTCCCGCATAGATTGCATAATAATGCACTGGCGTGTTCTTTGGTCAAAAAGAAACAAAAAAGTCCTAATAAACATATATTCGCAAATGCATAGTTTCCGAGATACAGGGTGTTAAAGGTTTTTTTTTAATTCGTTTTTTTATGTTATCTGAAAACGCTTTATGCGATATTAATGAAATTTTTAGAGTTTGTTTATAACTTTATGAGGTATCTTTTGGACATATCACAATTAAAGTAGCAATTCCAGGGGCGTGCCCAGGGGGCATAACGATTAGGTTTTTGCACAAAAAAATAACGCCAACGAGATTTTTGCAATTTTTATAAATTTTTTTAATAAAGCAACTAAAAGTGCAACTTTTTTATCTCCCGAGATTTTTTCAGATCTCGCTTCGTTTTCAAGAAAGAAATTAAAGCCCATATCTTTGCACGTCTCTGAATCTGTTAAGACAAAAACTAAAATGCTTCAATATCTAAAAACACCTTAACCGATTTTAGGGAAACTTTGAAGGTTTACTAGTGCTATTAATAATCATGTTTTGGCACACTTAGATTTAAATTATTTATTCCATAGGCGGCTGGTTTTTTTTTCTTTTGAAAACTTTAACACTGTATCTCAGAAACAAAGCATTTCCGGACCCATGTTTATTAGGACTTTTTTGTTTCTTTTTGACCAAAGAACACGCCAGTGCATTATTATGCAATCTTTGCGGGACACCCTGTATAGGAGCAAGTACACTTGAAAGAATAAAAATTAATGACCTAAGTAAATTTATAAGTAATTCTACACCTAATAAATGTACATTGCAGTTGCTATGATAGATCTCTCTATACATATTTTATACATTGCCGATACGCAACTTGATATATTGTAATGGTATAATATACTCCACCATACCACGTTAATATTAATAATTTATTATTTAAGGATTTTCAAATGTTGAACTGAGTAAAAATCAGATGGTTCTAATTTTATTGCTTCAAATTAAATTGTACTATGCCCTCTCTTTTATTTTATCTGATTGCAATTATCATTTAAAATATGCTAGCTCCGGTAAAGATTCAAGATACAAAAGGGTTCCTAACCTCGCATAACATGTCGTTTGATTCGCTAATTCTAACTTTTGTGAACGTTAAATCAGGTAAATATTCAAATAATCTAATTTTGGCGGTTCTAACTTCTTTTGTTTTAGCCAAAACCGGACCTTGATTGTTAAACCGACGCCGCTTGGGTCGATTTCATTTGTTCTGGACACTTAACCTCACAATTTGGCTTTTAATTATAATTACTGGCAAAATAATTCTGCTATCGGCTCGGATACGCCTGGCCTCTGCTGCTTTCGGTGTTATCTCGCTGATACGTAAAGTTCCGGCTCCTCGAGCTATTATTTAAGTTGCTACAGTACCTTATATTGAATTTGTGAACGGTAGCTTCCTCGGACAGGCGGCTGAGTTGAAATTCCTCTGGAACCCGCTGTACCGGATGATGGGGTTGCTGGTCTCGCTGATGCTGATCCCCACGATGCTCTGCAACGTCCACACATTCCGTTACCCACACTTGTATAGAAACTTCAAGTTGCGCTGATCAATGTGGTATAATTTGTTTTTATGTAAGTAAATGGTAAATAGGAGAAATCTTCAATTAAACACAGAGCAAATTTAGGTGTGACATGAAATAATTTATTCAACTGTTTCTCCCTTCTCAACGGTTATAAACAATTGCCTATCTACTAACAAATTTACAAAAACCGGATATTATCTTAGTTCAAATAGAGTACATTTTATATTAATTATTATTAACAGTAACTAAAACCACACAACTCTTTTCAACCAATTAGTGTGCACATTGGTTCAGCCTTTAAATTGTCTGTTGGCGTACTGAACTTGTTATTAAATGTTCATATTGTTTATTCACGTATGTTTATTGACTCACTTTCTTTTAGAATGTTTGAATCTCATGTTTGCTTTTCACCAAAATTTTAAACAACACTTAACTGTCTATTTTTCTTGCATATTTTGCCAAGTAGAAATAAGGACTTGGTAATTTATTCTTATAGTTATTAATTTGCCTGATTCATTTGCTCTATTGCAATATTATTATTCCTTCGCCTCATACCTTTTTATAATCGTTCACAAAATGTATTTTATATTGGCTAACATGAATACTATGTTTCATACCTGCACGTAGCAAACCTCTTTGCGTTGATTTGATTTTATTAGGCACTTTATGCTGCCAAATATAATAATTACTTTATTACTCAGATTCCAACCCTGTGGAAAGCCAGCTGTCTCCTTAGCGTTTCTAAATTCCTTCATTTATTTGAACACAGGCATTTCAAACTTGTCAAATGCATTTACTGGACTATAATTATAATGATTTTAACATTGCGGCCAGATACAACATATCTAGTCTGTGCTTAATTTACTTTTTACATCACACTGCAATCAGAGCAGGGGCGTAGGGCCCAATACCATCTCAATATAAACTACTTCAAAAACTTGCCTTGCTGAAACTATTTCAAGTAATATATCTTATATGCCAGATTAATATGTTTCTACTAGTGAGTTACCGCTTCGGTTCGCTAAATTAAGAGAGATTCATTAATATAAATAAAAAAAGGTATGCTTCGGCCGGGAATCAAATCCCGGCCGCCCGCGTGGTAGGTGGGCATTCTACCGCCAGACCATTATGCTTGGTTAAATGAACAGCTGCTGTAATAGCATATGAACATAGTGAATCACCCGAGGCAACAGCTGCTGCAGCACAGCCCACGCCCATAAAAGCGATTTAAAACTTTTTCGCACTTTTTTTTAATAAAAACCGGCCTACGATCTAAGTCGACAAATTACCAAAATTTTAAGCCATCATACAACTTAATCAGGCCAGTATCTTCGGAGGAGATAGCGAACAAACATACACGCAAACATACAGGCAAACATACACGCAAACAAACACGCAAACATACACGCAAACATACAAAGAGAGCACCGATTTTATGTTATAAGATTAGAAATTATGAGAGATGTAGCAATGCTTATATACCTGATTTTACCATTGTCAAATTATTTGCCTATAACATCAAATGAGTTTGAAATGCATTGAAACTACTCTTATAACTAAAATCGGCAAAAAATATTTAAACCAGTTCAGATGCTTACCTATCTGCATTATTCTATGTTCGGACGATTTTAATATAGATTTCCTAAAACCTGATAATGTAGTTACAGTTGTTATGCAAGATGCATTTATGTTCCTGCACGAACTTAAATAATTAATCAGCTAACCAGAGTTGCCAACGCTTCTGTTGTAGATTTTATCTTGGTTATTAATAATTTATTGAATGGTAATAGTATAGCATTGTTGTTTGTTATGTAACAAATTTGCGATATTATTACTGGACAGTAATGTTACTAACTGCATGTATTATACGAACTTTATTAAATATATGCTCATTTTAACAAAAATTTCTATTGAAGACGCTAGCAATAAATTGAATTTTGTGCATTGGGAATCCAAAATATGTTTTTAAAAGTATGAGACCGCGTATAGCGATAAATGCAAAATAGTAATTTGTACAACTAGTTTTGAAGGTCATACTTTTTTTCATGAATTTGCAGTTTGATGACGAGGGCGAAGCCTTAGGTAATCAAGCAAATGAATGAACAAAAGGACTTTAAAAACGTTTTGTACACGTAGTTTTTTTGCGTAGTGATCTCTTGGACTTCGGAATTGACAAATGTCAAATTGACGTTTCAGTAACATAGATAAAAGAAAGTGTACGTTTTTTCATGGCTTTTTGCGATACAAGTGCGTAAATCTACTCTTTAGGCACGAGTGGGGTAGAGTTAAAACGTGATTGAGCGAGCGTTTTAAGCCCCGCGAGTGACTAAAGATGCTTTACGCATGTAAATCGTACAATATTTTATCTACGATAGCATCTAGAAAACACGGTAAATATAAAAAAAATTAATGTAAGTTAGGATTACCAGCAACCGGTCGTAATTTTGCGTGTTTTAAAAATTTTAAAACACGTTGCTACTGAACGTGCCTAATCAAATCTTTTAAACACGTTACTACTAACGACGTAAACTAATGAAAACATGTTATTAAACAGTCGTTTTACAAACTTAAAACTGCCAACTAAAAGGCAATTTTACGCAATGCCGTAGATAATAGTTATTTACAATACAAGTGGCATAAGAGCATCATTAATATAGGCGTGTGTAAGTTACAAACGAGTGCGTAGCACGAGTTATGTAAGCACACAAGTACAACTGCCTAAAATTGAGAAAAGTGCATTAAGTGAAATGTCAGATCTGTCATTTTCAAAAATATTTTAGTAGGCAAATGCCATTATGTCATTCATTTGACACTATTTCAGCTAGGTAATAAACCCATTACATAACTGAGTGGTGTAATGAGCTTAATTACCTAACGGAAATAGTGTCAAATTTCTAAACATTTTTATCCCTTTTCATTTCTTTAAATAAAATCGACTAGCTTCACGAAAAAACCCTAAAACGCTTGCATCATGTACCTATATAGAACTTTATAAAGTTCTTGCATGTGCCGATAACACTCAAGTGCACTGATCGTTCAATATTGCAGTCTTGAACAGAGGAATGAAACAAAGTAAATTCTGATCAAAACCCGTTTTAAGAAGTTTTAATTGAACATAATATATTGTTATGATACACTATGCGTTGGTGTTGGCTAAATTTAGAACGTATAAAAGAAATTGGGATGTTAATACAATCTATTTTGACCCATTCAAAAGGTCGAGGATGGTTTAAAAAGTTTATTGAATAAATCTGAATTGGAGCAAATTATTTGGGAATTGAACGTTTACAGGTGTTTTAAATATAAAAAAGGCTATTTAAGAGATAATAGTATCAGTAATGACAAATGCAGACTCTAATAATAATATAATTTATTAAAGTAGGTAAAGACAAAATAAGATTAGAAAATAGAAGGAATTAAGAATGAAATATCGTAGTTAAGTGATTTTGTTCCAATAATAAGAAAAATAACTTGAAAAACATGTAATAACATTTTTTGGTCTTATTAAAAATATGGAATTTTAACCCTGTTTTACTATAATTGTTTTGGATACTTTAAGAAAGGTAATAACTAAATTTACGTGGTGAAAAGAAAAGTGAAATATTAAGAAATAAGTAATAGAACCGAAGAATAAGTTACAGAAGATAATTGGTATATGGTAAAACTAAATGGACACAAGAATTGTTATTTAGAAGTGAAGAATGAAAGATTTATATTGAAATATTTTGTAGAATACGAGTGACAAGTGATTACATTAGTTTGAGTGTTGCTGATTAGAGAGTTCGTGGAAGCATCCAGGAAGCAAGAGGATCAATTCCAAAAAAGATAGCAAAGGCAGGACCGGATCTGGTGTGTTCTGTTGGCTACTGACGACAGAGGTTTTTGAATTTTGGAGCGTTGGAAGAGGTGTGACACTGGGGGGTCGTCTGTGATAGCTGCTTGGCAAAGATCTGTTCGATGAGGATCCATTCTGGAAGGTAGCAGGTACCAGAGTAGAGTGAGGAATAGTTTATGCTGATAGCTGCCAGGAGTTTAAAATCTGCCAGCTGTTGGTCAGTGGAAGTTCGCTGTCTGTTAGAGAGTGGTGTATTACAGCAGAAACTAAAAAAGGTCCAAGTTGCTGAATTCAAGTGGATTGCTGTCATGGAGGTAGTGTGAGAACGATACAAGTTGGGTAATTCTTAAGTTCTACCAAAACTAAAGCAAATAAAAGACAATTTAAAAAGTGCAATTAATTAGAAACAATTATTTACCGTATGATATAAAGTTATAACGTACAATGTTTAGAATTAAGCATTTGTCATTAAAATTTGAGAATTAATGTTGACAGTTGGTTGACATTGGAGGTGACGAGTAATTTGAAAGTACAGTTGAAAAATATTTGAAAATCTAACTTTCAGAACAAAGCAACTAGGTAAATGAACCCAAAACTCTGAAAGAGTGTGAAGTGTAATCATTTCCATAATTTGAAACGTTTGCATATATAAAAGGTATAATTCAATTAAAAATAGAGTAGCCAGTGCAATATTGATAACTAGCAGAGTACCTATGCTGTGCACGGTTCTAATAGCTTTCAGGATGTCTAGAGTTTTTTTTTTGAATACATGGTAAGTTGCTCTAGCAAATGTCAATCACGGCCCCCTCCCCAGAAACTTATCGGTCATGACATTTTTAAATTGTACGAAGGTACGGCTAATTTCCATATTTTCTAAATTACGGTCACACTTGTATATGTGTTTCTCGTGTTATACCGCCTGAATTTAAGCTTATCGAATTTTATGCAAGCATTTAGTGACTTTATAGCGTACGCAGCTGGGTCGTTCGCTTGCCGCCGTCGAATCTGAAAGGCACTCATTTTGTATCTTTTCTTATATTCGTTGGCACGCTATGTTACAAATATTGATTTGTCTGCAAGCCGCATGCTTTAGCGTTCCAAGACGTGAATTTAACAAACAACGGCCATGGGTGCGAGAGAGAGAGCTATCATGTACCGCTCGGCTGCCCCGTTTCTTTATCAATCGCGGGCTGGTTTGGCGCTGCATTTTGAGGGCAGAGTTGGCATCCGGCATCTGAAGGTGTCAGTTGGTCTTTGTAATGGTGCAGCCAACGGCGTCTTTCCTTCGGGGACGGCATCGCAAAGCAGGTGCGACGTCTTGGTTTGTTGAGTATTTTACCTTGTGTGGTTTAGTCTGTCTGCGAATTGCATTTGGCCGTGCGTTACGCATCTTGCTGCGTAGGCGTGAGTGTCCGCATGGGGTGTCGAATACCGTAAACCTTTTGTATTCCCGTGTTTGCGGCGGAGCCGCAGATTTCTATATCTGGGACGGGCTTACAGGCATCGTTTGTATTGCTTATTAACGTTTAATGTGCAGTTTAACATATATACAGTGTGTTGCGTCGAATTATCGAGCAGTTCTGTGGTGAAAAGGCAAAAGGGTATAAGTCAAAAATGATCATTTTACAAGAACATCAAGAAACTATTTTGCTGGAGATTTGAGAACAACATTTAATTCTTTTCCCTGGGAATCAAAAGAATCAAGTCGATTTATTGACTACAGCTTGCTTTGCTATTGATTCTAAAACTATTTCTACTAGAAAATAAATAAATAAGGAACCTACACCTTAGCGCATTTCCTTTTATTTATTTTATGAAATAGCAAAAGGGTATAAGTTGGCATATAGCTTTTTGCAATTTCCTGGAATATGTATTTTCTGATAAATAATTACTATGACAGAACAGCATATGTAGACATAAACTAAACAAGAATATGTGGTTTCGAGGTCGAATAATGTGAGGTTATGTGTAAACTTACCGGTTAAGTTCTTGTTACAGCATTTCTACAAAACTTTGTACGCACGAGAGCGTGTGTCCGTTTTGGCACTTATTCGTTAAACTACACTATAATAACTAATAATAGCACTGGAAAACTGGGCCGCTAAAACACGCTATTGCACCTGCGTGAAAATGCACTCGTAGTATAAGTGTACATAAGTTATTTGTTTTCAACAAGAACCGTAAGTTATGAAATGGCAAAAGGGTATAACTTAACATATGCTATTCTGGCGTTGGAGATAACTTTACGAAAAGCTTTGACTCGGGGTATTAGTACACATGTATCTATTTACTATTGACTAAATTTGATTTTTATCAATTTTTAGTGAATTTTCAGGGAATAAGTCTACATATCCCATTTAGAAAACTTGCTGTAACTATGCGGTTATGATATGTAGACTTATATCCTCTTGTATTGAGATGCCCGATATTGCTCTGGACACGGGGCATCAATAAAATCAAAAATGAGATAAGTCGACTTATACCCTTATGCCTTTTTGCCACAGAGTTGTTGTAACGTCTCGGTTATTTACTTTTCATTGTGTACCTATTTGTCTAGAGTTTACTATTCATATCGTTTTACAGAATTATCGTCAATTTACCGAACTTATGTCAATAGTTTTAAGACGTTGTGCAATTTACCGAACTGCCGTATTTACATTTTATATTTACATATGCCTTTTCCTACTTATTCATATATTTGGGTCAATACATGACATGTTAATTTAACCGCGGTTTCCTTTGTAATTGTGCATGCGATTTGCTTGCTGTCCAGAATACTGCCAAGTTTAAAGTCGTAAGGTGAACACATCATATGCTTCCCTGTTCCTCAGTGAGTTTACGTGTGCATTCTCTTTTAACGTGATGGAATTGTGGTGGCGCCTCATCAATTTAGATCTGTTTACCATTTAATAGGCCGTTGCCCTTTTGTGTTGGATCACCCCACGCTCGACTGAGCCTAATCAGCACCTTTTGTTATGGGCTGTGCAGCAGTTCTATGTGAGTTACATTCTCGATTTTGTGAGATAGTCTACGCGCTAGTCGTCTAGCTTTTCCGTGGCTTTTCATAAATACCGTTGTGAGCTGGCGCGCTGTCGTAAATGTCGTTGTAGCCCATAACAACCTCTCGCTACTGGGGTAGTTTTCCACATATTGATAAATATCTGCAATTTGAAACTTCTCCCAGTGCAAAACCACGTGATCCACAACCCGTGCCCCCATGCCCTGTTATATGTGATAAATACGGTGACAGATATGGGATAACCTGAGCAACCGCCATTGCCAAGCATCCTCATTACTTAATGTGGAAAGCTATTCTACATTATGCCAAAATTGGTGTCAAAAGTCCAAAATCAAAACCCAAGTGTGGAAATATAAAAAAAAATTTGGCCATAGAGTGGTTCAAATCACACTAAGACATTAAAGTGCCAATAATTTCAACTGCCTATCAACCGTTTATCAAACCAGCAGGATCCCTAAGGATCTCGAGAATTGGACCGTTATCGATAATACGCAGCAGCCTTCACTAAAAACAAATTAAGTAGCGTAAATCGTATGCTTAAGCGTAGTTATAATAACTGTTACGTAACACAATGGTTCGTATTTTGCGAATGCAATGTTGGTACTACGGTTGTTTCTAATAAAATTGACATCTAAGGTGCGAGAAAAACTTCCTACATACACTAGCTACCACGCTATGGCTATCTCTAGAAGTACATATCTACCCCATTTAACCCCTTTAAGACGTAAATTCCAAAAAACCATACACACAATTTTGAAAAAAAAACTAATTCGTACCAATAAAAAAAGTCTATCCAAGAAAACGTAAAGGTTGGGTCTCAAGAGAACTAATACGTAAAATACGCAAAAAACGTCAACTATGAGACAAATATAAAGCCAGTACATCGGATAATGGCTACAAGAATTACAAAAAGTGCTCCAACACTCTAACTTTAGAATTAAGAAGTGCACGCTCGAACTATGAGGAAACGATTGTTAATTCAGGAACAAAACACTTTTATAAATACATAAATCAAAACTTGACGTCGCAAATTTCGTCAATAACTCTACGCTGCCAGGAATGATCCGATTCATCTGATACCAACATCAAGTCGGAAATATTCGCACATCAGTTCCACAGCGTCTTTGTTAATGAACCATCTAACTTAGCTACTTTAAATGCATCTAATCGACGCCATAACAGCTTAACCACGGTAAGATTCAATAAAAACGATGTCCTTGAGCACATCATTACGCTGAAGACGGACTCAAGTCCAGGACCAGACGGTATTTCTCCAAATTTTGTCAAAAACTGCGCATCATTATTGGCAGAATCTTTAACAACTTTAATGCAGGTATCACTAGACCAAGAAATTTTACCTCAAGATTAGAAGAAATCAATTATTGTATCCATATATAGAAACAAAGATAAACTTGCAGCTAGTAATTAGAGACCGATCAGCCTTACTTCGGTCATGTGTAAGTGGATGGAGAAAATTGTGGCAAAGGAGCTTACTCAATTTCTGTGGTTCAACACTGTAATTCAAAAATTTTCAGCATGGCTTCGTTCCAAGAAGATGAGTGGTTTCAAATTTGCTGATGAGTTGATGTTTTTACTAGGTCATGAGACTCGAGGACTCCAACTGATGGCATCTACCTAGACTTTGAGAAAGCTTTTGATCGGGTCCCCATACAAAGACTACCTTTGAAGCTTGAAAACTATAGTGTTCGAGGCAATTTACTGAACTGGATAAAATACTTCTTAACAAGCCATATCTTTCAGGTACGGGTGGGTGATTGGTTATCAGCTCCTCACTCAGTACCGAGCGGTGTACCCCAGGGAACTCTCCTGGGGCCAATTCCTTTTCTTGTCTACATTGCAGACCTTATCGAATGCATCCATTCTCCCAAAAGTATGTTTGCGGACGATTCGAAATTCTATAACAACTCGCTGGTCAATAAGTCAGTTCTGCAGTCCGATTTAGATAGAATAATTACATGGTGAAAAAAATGGTTGCTGAAGCTAAATGCTAATAAGTGTACTGTTCTACACATTGGTGCCAGAAACTTCTGCTTCAATTACACTTTGAATAAAACGGTGCTCAAGAGGGTTAGTGATCAGGCCGACCTTGGCGTTTTAATGAGTGGTGACCTAAAGTGGACTTCGCATATCTCACGCATTGTGAAAAGGGCAAACTCTCTGCTCTATTTAATAAAATAGCTTTCAAGAGCCTAAAACCTAGTGTATTTTTAAAGATCTACAATATTACGTTAGACCCATACTAGAGTTTGGCGCATTCATCTGGAACCCATACTTTGTAAAAGACATAGACCACCATACCACCCTGGTTCAACGCAGGGCTACCAAACTAGTTGCGGGTCTAAAACATTTACGTTACGACCAACGGCTTGCGCAGCTGAAAATTGTTTCTCTAAAGGATAGCCGTCGACGCGGGGACTTGATCGAAACGTATAAAATAATATTAGTGGCTACTAAGTGTTCGTAGCGTTCGAAGTTCGAATTTAGTGACAATCATCTAAGAGCTAACTCTCTTAAGCTGATGCACCAGAAATTCCAGAGCAAAGAGCAATAAAACATTCTTCTTGTGCGTGTAGTAAACGAACGGAACAGTTTGCCGAATATCATTGTTAACGCCCCCGTCACTCAACATATTTGAAAATCGTTTGGATGTGTTTCTTTTTTGATTACTCTCATGTATTACTAGTATATCCATGTACTATATTATCTATTATACCCATGCTTTATCTATGTATTATTATTGTAGATGTCGCAATTTTGTATTGCGTTTTCTTTCTTTTGTGAACTTTTGCAAATTTTTGTAAACTTTTGTAAACTGCATTGTTGTAATTTTGTGCAAGTTAATCGGCTCAGCCGCCTCTCGCTAACTTCTAATAATAATAATAATACCTATGTCGAATTTCAACTTTCTACCTACAGTATGTGGCGATCTATAGAAAACGCATTTACCCCATTTAACGCATTTGAGTGTGTAAAAGAAAGTGATTTGCGCAATTTCAAATTCTTACCTGCAGTAGTTCCCGCTTGCTGCCAGGCTTTATGTTAACATATCCACCCCGTTTTACACGTTTGTGGGGGTAAATTGCAAATACAGACAAAATAGTTTTACCTGATTTGTAAAAGAAACTGGTATGCGGAATGTTAGCTTCCTACCTGCAGTAGTTACACCGTAATGGCAATCTTTAAAAAAACATATGTATTCCATTTAACCCTTTGAGGAAATGAATGTTGAAAAACGCTGGAGAGAGTTTGACCTGATTTGTAAAAGGTACTAATATACCGGTTTTCAGCTTCTGTTTACTTGCCGTAGCTCCCACATTGCTGTGAATGTTAAAACCCGTCTACCCTATGTAATCTTTTTGGTGAGGAAATTCTGTAAAATCCCGAAAACAATCTGACCCGATTGTTTTAAAGGAGAGGATTTGCTAAATTTCAGCTTTTTATTTGAATTTACCGGGCTAACACAATTAGACAAAGATCCCGATTACAGCGAGGCATGCGTGCAGTAGCGACAACCTTGAGATTTTCCCGCCGGATGCTGTCTCGCTAATTTAGCATTTTTGCCGTGTGGCAACTCTTGTTTAAACATCACAGGCGACAGGGACTCCCCAATTATTTCGCTTTCTTGAGTATCAAATGTCGGTAAAACACCTGCTAGTTAATGGCAGTCTGTAGTTATCGAGTTTCGTCATCCTGATTGCTACCACGTGAACTCCAACTATCGATCACTTTGCTTTGTAAGTTCCTGGTGACACAAAATCTCGCGAAAAGTAATTGAAAACATCGTTGCTCTCAATAAGATTGAGGGCGACTGGTGCACACGTGCGAAACAGGGTTGAATTGGCATTCCTGCTTAAATATTAGAAATTGAACGACATACTCATTGCGGGGTTCCACCAATCAGACGCTGTCAAATCAGCAAGACATCAAGGGACTTCAATGGAAACGAAATCGTCTAATCATCCCTACGCTTCATTCCTAGTTGATATCAAAAACGAAGAGTAAATTTTCGAGAGCCGTTTACGAGAGCATCTGAAGCAATGCAAGTTTCGCGGCTCTGGACGCCAACGCGCATTCGGGGGCTTAATCGTTGCTGCCGTTTATTTCCGCCTTTTTCCGTCGCAACAAGTTGGCGTTAGATAGCTGAAATACCTGTGCAAAACCTGCCTTTTGCGCTGGCAGACTGTGGCGAGGTGATAACCTTAGGTGACGCTGAATATTGTCGCGGCCGTGAGTTCGTGACCCAGTCTTCAAGTCGTTTAACGCGGATTCAGCAGAAAACTCACATTGTGCCAGCGGTTTCTTAAGCAAAAGCGTTTTTCAAAACTCTCGTGTTGCATAGCGGGCATTTCGTTTCTAGAGGATCCTGACCACATTACCTTGGATGAGGGTTCCCTGGTTTGTGAGAGCTTTTATCCTGCATCTACCGAATATTTCCGTGTCAACTCGACGAGATAAAAGTTTCCCGACGGCAGATGAGTCAGTGCCTGCTTCAGCAACGCCCGTCAGACACAGCAGGAGTGGCCGGCAAGGTCCTAACAGGTGGTGTGCTCTAGTAATTTAAGCGCTGGCTGTGTATAGTGTTGTGGTCAGTTAATTGACGAGTGGAGCTGTTTAAGAACCCAATATAACGCCGTAATTTAGTCATAAACTTTAACCTTCAGCAGCATGTAAAAATTCTATAACGTCTTATGGATGCAAGAATAACCTTTTCTTAAATTAGATTTCGCTTTTTCTTCATGGTGTTCGCATGCGACCCCCTGTTTAATAATATTTGTCTGTATGTGTAAAGGAGCTTAGCGACTGCAAAAGATAAATTAAAATAAGTTCGCCGAAGCAAAACTCTGGGCGTAGCACACGAAAACTGTCAGCAAATCAAAAGGATTGTCCTAATTTTCGACTTCAAGTAGAAATTCTTTTTAGGAGAATTTAAGATCGGCTTACAACATTTCATCCAAATCGAAGCACCATGTTTACCAACTTTAAACCGCTTGTGGTTAAAATTTCAGAAAGCTCCACCTCAGTGGGTGTCTACGCAGTAAGTGGGTAAAGCCTGCCAATCCTCACGTTTCTAATTTTTGCGATTTGTCAGTCCGTTTACCCCTTTTCACTTTTACGTATTTGGTGTAATATTTTAAAACCCCTTTAAAACCCTCTCTATATAAATATAAATTAAAGAATTATATATGCCCATAAAGAACGTTCTAATTTAACAACCAAAGAAGATACGAAAGATTTTATATTTCACTCCAGCTTTAGGGGTTGATTAGAGCAAAAATGGAATTATGTGTTTATGGGTTTGTATGGGTAACCCCTAAGCAAAAGCATAATTGATATATTATCGGGTCTACGAGATATTGAAGAATTTCTGAAAACATATTATTTTATCCTCTTAGGCTCCAAATTTTTAAAAATCTCTTTATACTCTTCGAATTTCGTATTTCTGGAAGCAGGGGTTTGGGCTGCGCGGTGATTTTCGTGTTGATGTTATTGCATTGCTATTATACAAAGCGATGAAAAAATTTAAACTCGAAAAAGTTCTCCCTGTATACTATAATTTTGGCCACATCGGTATAAACTAACCCCGTCAAAGTAACACATCTGTAACGTTAGTGTATGGTAATACAAGTAAACTATATTTAAGCATACCATCAGACAATGCACGTCATAACTGGAACAATGACGTCCAACAATGAGTTGGCATAGAATTACTGAACAACGACCCTCAAACAATTGAGTAGTTTAGGCAACCCATTGTACTAATACGCTATAAACAAAGATATACGGACACGATTGTAAAATTATATACTTTAATCGTATTGTTTACCAAAACATCTTTGGTAGCGTTTATAAAATCTGTAGAAGAGATCGCTTCGACTTGCGTCATTTATAACATAATTAGCTGATGTTACGTTCTTATTGCGACTAAATATATAGGATGATTACAAAATGGCGGGTTTCCTCTACGTTGTAGAAAACCGTTAATACAACATGGGAAAATGTTTAAAGAGTTCTATCTGCTTTTGTTTTATAGTTATGACTGTTATGAACAACGAACTGGAAGGTAAATTCGGCAATATGAATACAGTAGCCGGTAAATTTCTTTGCATCAAGTGCATCCTTCACTGTTTCTAAGGAAACCATTTAGCAAAATAATTCATATTATAAGAAACAAGATATTTAAATATGAATTGACTTGAATTTCCACTAATTATTAGCATTTTCTGTCTACGACTATTACTGGCCAATAATAATTAATAATAATTATCGGTTCGAGATTTTATTCAAACCAGTAAGTTTTAGTTACAGTTATAAACTGAGTAAATAATAAATTCAAGAGCTTAATGATATTTTAATGAAATCGGTAACTCAAGAAATGAGAAAAATCAATAACGCAATAAGAAATAAATTAACACACTCCTTCGATACAACGATTAAAGTAACTGGACAAAATTCTGTCTTTGGGTCTTTAAGCTAATGAGCGCTCTAAGAACGGTGTTATCTTAAACGCGTTGTAGCACTTATGGTTTGACAATTTCAGCGTTGAATATACAGAAGTAGAGATTTTAGAGTTTAAAGCTGCTGCCAAACAATTGGAAAATGGTGAAGCCCAGGAGAAAAGATGGAGGCAAACACTAAAAACAGCTAGTATCCTCATAAATAAGTGTTTGAAACAAGAGGATATTCCAGATGCATAGCAAAACGCGGAAGCGGAAATCTTGTACAACAAGGGAGATAACGCAAATCTGCAGAGTGATCGACAGATTAGTTTATTGTCTATTATTTTTGGGACACTGTCTGATTTCCATACGAGGGATTTGGTTTCTCTCGCCAGCAGTGGCGGCTCGTGGTAATCGTATTTGGGGTGAGGGGCTCTTAATTAAAAAAAAGGTAATGACGTACATCCTGTCGATCGTTTAATTCAAAGATAGCAAGACATTTTTAATTTTAATAATAAAAAAAAACATTATATCCACAAAGCAAAAGAGAATCAAACTCAACACAAAATGTACATAAGTGTTAAAAAATTAAACACGATAATTTATTTAATAATGGAAAAATAGAGTATGCAACAGATCCAGATATCCATTTGTTTTAAATATCTACAGAAAAATATCTTGTAAAATTGCTGGCTGCAACTTTATTTTGCAGGTTAAAATTTTATGCTTTTTTTAATTCTACGCTTTTCAGGTAACTGTAGAATTTTGAAATTAATGTTAACGATACTTAATACAATACTCAATATAGATAAACAGGCTCCAACGGCAATCGTTATTGCTACCATCCATTTTCAATATCAAAGATTGTTTCCGCGATGCTTCTTGAATTTATGCAAGCCTTCGATTTGCGTAGTTCAGGAATTATTCGTACACTAGTTGTTAAGTATTTCATAAAATTTGCCGCTTCGCTTGTAGTTGCGTATTGTACTATGCGCATTTCAGTACTCTTGGAGCGTACCTCCCCGCGCCACTTAAGCTCCGTCTGTCAAACTGACTGCACGCGGGCAGGTCCACTCCGAGAAACACTAATTCATTGGTTACATGTTAAAATGTTTGTGTGTTAATTTATTGCAAATAAATTACCTACTTTGCTTCCAACGAGTGTATAATTTAGTGAAGAATAAATCCATACAGTCCACTACAGTTCAATCCGAGCTCGCAACCAGAAATTTCCAACATAGCGGAAAACTGGGAAGCTCCCCAACATTGGTCCTTCGAGACGGATTGTTCCTACGTGCCCCATTGGTACATCGATCCCGATTCGCAGCCTAAACAAGGTACTACGACCCCAAATTGGTCAACAAGGCAAGTACAACACGCAGTTTCAATCGTCCCTAACGAGGAAGGAAGAGAGAATATGCGGTGCTATCAACGTGGGAGCGAGAAAGCCAAACGCCGAGTCACGCGGCAGGTGTCCAAACCAGCTGCCGGCGCGGAAGCTCAACGACAGTTCAAACCACAATAACGAGAAAAGCGGCACACACCAATATCAATGTAAGCCTAATTTCCTTTTTTTCGATATCCTATGCATGAATTTGGTTTTCTATCATCTGTGTCTGCATGTGCATAACTTGATCTGCGTATTAATGCATAAACAAATGGTTTGTCAGTCATATAAACATTTTAATTGAGTAAAATGCCAAGTTGTTTCGTCTGTTCGTGATTACAATATTCCCTGCATGTTTCAAATTGCAGTCGAATTATTCACAAGTTAATTTCGCGTCGTGGCGGGCCGTCTTTGCGTTGTAAACAAAATTCCGAGCCAGGGGCGTACGAAAGTTGGTTCTATCCGTTAAATTGTTTTAATTTCAACAATTATGGATCCGCTTGTAAGAGCACGAGGCTCTATCAAAGGCAAGCTTACGCGTTTCGCAAATTACGTGCAATCTTTGCAAATAATTCATGATGAAGATCAATTGTTATCTAGCACTCAAATTATTCAGTTGCAAAAAAGATTGAATGATACAGCCACCTTGTTATCAGAATATTATGCGGTTCATGAACAAATTTTAGAAATAGTAAGGATGCAGAACCTGAAATGCAGCAACAAGTCGAATTTGAAGACTCTTATTATTTTGCAATCTCACAAGCTGAATATTTGATTAATGAATACAACAAGCAGTCTGATGTTGCACCAGATCGCTCTGGATCTCCTAACGGTAGCGTGAGATCAGCGCATTCAAACTGCAGCTCGCATTGCAATACTCGAGCTGTACGCCTTCCTACCATTTCGATTCCTAAATACTAGGAAAACAACTGTCAGATTGGTTGGAATTTCGTGAGATTTTTATTAGTTTAATTCATGAGAATCAAAAGCTAACTAATATTCAAAAACTGCATTACTTAAAGGCTAGTTTACAGGGTGATGCAAGCCAAATTATAAAAAGTTTAGAGTTTACTGCGAGTAATTATACTCTAGCTTGGGATGCATTGTGTAATCGTTACAATGATCCAAAAATTCTGGTTCATAACCACCTCAATGCTATTTTCGACCTTGAATCGTGCAGTAAGGAATCTGCAACTAAATTACGTACCTACGATTAGCGATATGTTATTCAAACATTTTACAGCAATCAAATCATTAGCTACCGAAAGCGAGCTTCTTGATGTTGTTATGATTTATGTCGTTTCTAAAAAAACTGGACCCCACTACATTCCGTGAATGGGAAGTCCTTAGAAACCGGCCAAGTTCTGACCTGCCTAATCCTTGCGAGTTCAAGGAATTTCTACAAAACACAGCAAATCTTCTAGAAACTCTAGAGGTAAAAAATATTAAGCTTGTACCCGAAAAGTCTTCCAAGGTACATTCGAAATCATTTGTATCATGTGCCCCTTCGTGTCCACTTTGTAAAGGGTCTCATCCCTTGTACAAATGCGACAAGTTTGTCAAGCTGTCTTCTCTTGGCAGAAATTCAAAGGCAAAAGAGCTCCGTGTATGCTTTAATTGCCTAACTCTGGGTCACCTTTCGAGCCGCTGTAGCTCCAAATATACGTGTAGAAAGTGCAAATGAAGGCACAACACCCTTCTTCATGAGGACAAATCTCAAAATGCTTCTTCTAGTCAACCAGGATCTGCGGTGTCAGCAGAAACCCCTGTTGAACTAAATCAATCGATTTCGGCATTCTGTTCGAATGCTTTGCAGGTACTCTTACCTACGGCTACCGCTAAACTCATTGCTAATGATGGTACGCCTCATGTTGTGCGAATCCTGCTGGTTCCGGTTCCCAATCCAACTTCATACGTTCAGATTTGTGTAAAAGGTTGAAGCTTCCAATTCGCGAAGTCAACGTTACTGTTTCTGGCTTAAGTAGAGCTACTGCTCAAATCAAAGCTAGGTGTGATATCAAGCTGCAAGCCCCTCACACCTCGTACAGTATTGGCCTATCCTGTCTTGTTCTCGATGAGATTACAGGTACAACCCCAAGTTTTCGCGTCCAGCGAAACAGTTTCAAGGTTCCTGATAACATCAAGTTATCAGATCTGTGCTATGACCAACCGGGCACCATCGACATTCTGATTGGTTCGTCCATTTTCTGGCAGCTCCTTTGTATTGGACAAATTGGTCTAGGCCCAAATCTTCCCATCCTCCAAAAAACTCGTTTTGGTTGGATTGTTTCTGGCCCTACAGGTCCCTCTTCTGCGTACCTTGTACAGTGCAATCTTAGCACGATCGAGGATGCTTCTGATCCCATTGCTAGGTTTTGGCAACTCGAACATTACCCTGAGGAAAAGGTCCGCACAAATGAAGAGAACGCCTGTGAGGCACATTTCGTGCAAAATACACTACGAGAAGCGAATGGTCGATTCGTTGTCTCTATCCCTCTCAAGAAACCTGTAGAGGTATTGGGTGATTCATTGCAAATCTCTCAGAAAAGATTCTTATCATTAGAGAAGCGGTTACAACCGAACCCTGACTTGTCCAATCGCTATTAGAATTTCATGAATGAATATTCTAAATTAGGTCATATGTCGGTTTCAAACCCTAATTTAAACGAGATATCCTATTATCTACCCCACCACGGAGTCTTAAAAGAGGAAAGCCTGACAACTAAACTCCGAGTGGTATTCAATGGTTCACAAGCAACCACTTCCGGGCAATCTCTGAACAGTATTCAGATGGTTGGCCCAACCATGCAACAAGACTTATTTTCCATTCTTGTTCGCTTTCGCAAGCATTTGTTCGCTATATCAGCCGACATTGAGAAGATGTATTGTCAGGTTCTGGTGAATCCTAACCATAGGCCCCTTCAGAGAATCCTGTGGCGGTCCTCTCCAACTGAGCCTCTTCTGTCATACGATCTGAATACAGTTACGTATGGCACCGCTTCAGCGTCTTTTCTAGCCATTCGATGTTTGACCCAATTGGGCATCGAATGTGCAGCTTCAAATCCCGAAGTCTCTCGAATTATAAAGGAGGACTTCTACGTCGACGATCTTCTGACAGGCGCCGACACTCCTGAGAAAGCGCGTATTCTCTGTTCAAACTTGAATCAAATTCTTGATTCAGGCTGTTTCAAACTTAGAAAGTGGATTTCTAATTCTTCAGAAGTTCTCGATGAAATCCCAGATCTCGATTTGCATCCTGGTGTTCTTGATTTTAGTGCACATGAGCACACAAGCACCCTTGGTTTGATTTGGTCCCTCAAAAGCGATCATCTGATGTTCAATATTTCAAATTCTATAAATAGTAAGGCTACCAAGCGTAGCATTTTGTCTGAAATTTTGCAGATATTTGACCCGCTGGGTCTGCTAAGTCCATACACCATGGGTGCCAAGGTTCTTTTGCAATAACTTTGGATGGAAAAGTTGAATTGGGATGAACCCGTTCCCAACGCCATACAAGATAAATGGTTTACATATCGCAGTGATCTTCTCATGCTCAATGACTTAGCAATTCCTCGTCACGTCCTCTGTCGGCGCGTGCTTGAGATAGAACTCCATGGTTTCTGCGACGCGTCCAACAATGGTTACGGTTCGTCGATATACCTACGTTCCAAGAATCAGGAAGTACAAGTTCACCTTCTCTGTTCCAAGACCAAGGTAGCCCCTTTAAAGCCCTTGACAATTCCGAAGCTCGAGCTCTGCGGAGCTGTTCTTCTAAGTAAACTTTCCGTGCAAGTCATAAAGGCACTTGATTTGCCCATATCTAGAATCGGTTTGTGGACAGATTTCACAATAGTGCTAGGATGGTTGAAAACCAGTCCAAATCTTCTTAAAACTTTTGTGTGCAACAGAGTTGCAGATGTTCAGCAACTCACTTCTGATGCCACGTGGAGGCATGTTCCTACCGCTTCGAATCCTGCTGATCTTCTCACTAGGAGACTCCCTCCTTTAGTTTTAAAAGAATTAAGCCTTTGGTGGCATGGTCCCACCTGGCTAAGCGAAGGTGAGGCATCTTGGCCTACTTCCAAACATGTTCTTGCTGATCTTCCAGAATTCAAAAAAGAAGCTCAGAGTTTTCCTGTAATCTCTGTTGAACCATTTCCGTTCAATCAGTATTCAAGTTTGGCTCGATTACAACGAGTTACAGCTTATTGCTTTCGTTTTTATAACAATGCGCGGACCCCCAAAGCTGATCGCCTTTCTGGGCCCCTTTCTACAGATAAACTGCAAGCATCCCTTGTAAGGCTTGCAAGGTTTTCACAACGAGAGTCAATTCCTGACGAATTGAAGCTTTTGTCACAGAACAAGCCTGTGAAACAATCTTCTGCTTTGATATCCTTGAATCCCTTTCTGGATTCCAAAGGACTGCTAAGAGCTCTCAATTACCTTTTGACAAGAAGTTTCCTCTAGTGATTTCTGGCAAACATCCATTCGCCAAACTCCTAGTCTCACATGAGCATCTTCGGCTTCTCCATGCCGGACCTCAAATGGTGTTCTCTAATCTCAGAGAACGATATTGGATTACCTCTGGGAGAAATATAGTCAAGCAAGTGGTGCATCGATGCTTGCGGTGTTTTAGATTTTCTCCTAAGTTAACCGAACCCATAATGGGAGATCTGCCAGCCTCTCGTATTCAATCATCGCCCCCATTTCATACGACTGGTATCAATTATTGTAGACCGTTCATGATAAAGGATCGCAAAGGACGTAGTTCCAAACTAGTGAAGTCCTACCTTTGTCTATTCGTGGCAGTGCACCTTGAATTGATCGCTGACCTTTCTACTGAAACCTTCTTAATGGCTTTTCGCCGGTTTGTAGCTCGTCGAGGCAAACCGCTCCATGTCTATTCAGACAATGGCACTAATTTTGTCGGCGCTAATTCCGAATTATTCGAATTAGGCAATTTTCTTGCGGAACAAGGCCTTTCTATTTCCGAATCAGTCGCGAGCGACGGAGTAGCTTGGCATTTTATACCCGCGCACAGTCCCCACTTTGGCGGATTATGGGAGGCGGAATTAAATCCTTCAAACATCACATACGGCGCGTTATAGGTAACGCTAGTCTATATTACGATGAATTTAGCACTTTGCTAGCACAAGTGAAAGCGACCTTAAACTCCCGACCCCTGTCTCCTTTGTCCGCTGATCCAAACGACCTTCAGCCTTTGACTCCTGCTCATTTTCTGATCGGTCGTCCTTTGGTGTCACTGCCTGATCCCAACGTCACTAAGATAGCCGAGTCTCGGCTGTCTAGATTCCAAGGGATACAACAGCTCCACCAAAATGTGTGGAAAAGATGGAGTAAAGAGTACATCTCGGAACTCCAACAGGGCACCAAATGGCGCAAACACACTTCGGACCTCCAGCATGGTTCCATGGTCCTCATCAAGGATGAAAACTTTCCCCCTCTGAAGTGGAGGTTAGGCCGGGTCACCGAGCTGCACCCTGGCTTGACGGCGTTACGCGTGTTGCGTCAGTGAAAACTGTGTCAGGGATCGTAAAGTGTTCCTTCGCCAAACTGTGCCCGCTACCTAGTGTTGTGAACTAGCACGTTAGCGTCTTGCGCAGTGTTTCGTAAAGCCTTTTGGTTTTCCATTGTTCGGGTTTTCTTGTATTACCTTAAGATCTATGTATTATTATGCATTTTATATATGTTTGATCTATTTACATGTTTTACTCTAGCTGTTACATGTCAAATTTGTAATGTTGTTATTTGAAAGGTTACCCTTTCCAAGGCGGACGGTATGTTAAGTATTTCATAAAATTTGCCGCTTCGCTTGCAGTTGCGTATTGTACTATGCTCATTTCAGAACTCTTAGAGCGTACCTCTCTGCGCCACTTAAGCTCCGTCTGTCAAACTGACTGCACGCGGGCAGGTCCACTCCGAGAAACGCTAATTCATTGGTTACATGTTAAAATGTTCATGTGTTAATTTATTGCAAATAAATTACCTACTTTGCTTTCAATGAGTGTATAATTTAGTGAAGAATAAATCCATACAGTCCACTACAGTTCAATCCGAGCTCGCAACCAGAAATTTCCAACATAGCGGAAAACTGGGAAGCTCCCCAACACTAGTCCCATTCGCACCTTGGAATGTAAATTGTATAATATTGTAGAACCAGATTGTTTTTGATAGGATATGAAATTTCTTGGTTGCAATAAGATGTGACATAAGACGGTCAAGGCCTTACCACTCCTTTAAAGATAATTTTAGCCTGCGTCTTTGTCACAAATAAACATACTCAGTAGTTAGAAGTATATTAGTTTGATTAACACATACAAGTCCTTATATATAATTAAATTTGTGTCGTGTTGCTGTTAACCTATTATTGACATAGGTAAAAACCACGACAGTTTGCAAAATAATGACCCAGCAACGATATCATAATGCAGAGGTCTACATGGCTCCATGCTGAAGTCATCTTTGGTGGTGTCTGATTTCTGCGTGTGTTGCTAGCGCTGCTTGACCTGGCATGTGCTTCTCAATATAACATAGCTTATTCCCCACAATAAGCAAACGGCGAGGATTGTAGTTAAACTGCTGACAAACCCTGTTGTAATTGATAGGTGTCTTTAGCGTGTATTGGATAGGTCGTGGATAGCTTGTTGTTGCCGAGATAGTACTACGCAATATGTTCCGATGTTTTCCGGATCGGTTGCTTGGCTGAACTCGGGATATTTGTCCTTGTACTTGTACTTATACTTCCTCCATCGTGGAAGGATGTCCGCCAGATTTCGTTGAAATTTTGGTCCTGTGTGTAACATCTGGTACGTGCGTTTTTCAGTGGATGTCTTAGACGAGGCACCGCTAACTACCCTTAGTTTGGTTGTTTTGATGTCCTCCTTCATGACAGCCGGGTGAGGAATGGAATGCCCTCTTCCCGAACCACAACTTTGGTCCACCCTCTTGGTGTGTCCTAGGGAACGATACTTCCTTATGAAGTTTTTGTATTCGAACTCCAAGTTCTTGTTAGTTTCGAATCGTCTCTCCATTTGCAGCATTTTAGCAACTGCCCTTCGTTTCGATTCTACTAATTGACTTGGGCCTCCTTTGAACGGTATGTTCACCACATATGCTCCATCTTGTTTGCGACAATGGGTTGCGTCGAACTGTCGTTCACATTCTTGTTCCTCCTGTGAGACTTGGATCAGGACCTCTTCTATCTCCCAAAGTTTGCTGAGTTGGTGATCCTCTTCTATGTTAGACACCATACTGACCACTCTCATGTGGGGTTGTTTGGCTTGCTTCTACTGTCCCAGATATGATCCATCCTAATTCCGTTTTTTGTGTTATTATTTTTTGTTCCGTGTTCTTAATTCATTCTAGGAGTATGTATTTGTATAGATCTGCCCCTATGAGGATGTCTGCTTGACCAGGCTTGTTGTATGTTGGATCGGCTAGTAGGTATTGTTCCCATGCGCCTTTTTCCGTATTGCTTATTGCGTTCCGGAAATGTTCCTGTTAACCCTGCCAATATAAGCTGATCCCCAAAAATTCAAAAATTGCTGGAAAATCTTGGCTTCGTCTCCACTTCAATTTTTCCTCTGGGTTTCCCAGCTTTGCTTCTTCCGAGCCCTATAATATCTGCTTGTATTCTTACTCTCGCTAATTCCAAACACTGAGCTGCTTCTTCCGTTATGAATGATGCCTCTGACCCTGGATCGACCAATCTTCTCAGCAATTCGTAGTATCCTCCGGCTGTTTTAACCTTTACAAACGCCGTGGCTAACAGAACTTCCTTCTGCTTGGAATGTTTGGTTTACCTGCTGAAGAGGCTACTTACTTCTTCTGAGTTGTTTTGTCCACTGGTGGCGGAAACTTGGGATTTCTTATTTGGCTCCTGTTGCGGTATTGGTGCTGTTTGCTGTAGATTTCTTACCGGGGTTTTATTGCAATCCTTATGCGGCAGAGTGTGGTGCAATTTGTCACATGTCTGCCATTTATTTGAGTTGTAGCATCTCTCGTTCTTCTTGTGGACTAAACATCTCACACACAGCCAATGGCGCCTGATAGCTTGGTACCGATCGTCACTGGCCATTGAAATACATTTCGCGCACTGTGCGATCTTGCGGTTGTTGTTACAGATCATCTGTTGATGCTTGCTTGATAGCTTCTTACCGGCCATGGTTTTTTTTATGACTCCGGTGGTTTTGTTGTCGTCGCGTCTTCCACCTTCCGTTTTGACTCTTGAATTGCTTCAAGTGATTGGAATGTTTTTTCCAAAAATTTTAACACTTCTTCCAGGTCGTTGATCTCCCTAGAGTTGGCCAACGACTGTTTATATAGTTTCTTGGTTTCCTTTACGGTTTCTTGACCAGCAAATGTGCGATTATGGGTCCCCATGTCTCTGTATTTACGCCCATGTTGGATATGGCGCGTAAACTCTCCATCGTCGTATCATGCAGCTGTTTCAGACTAGCTGCTGATTAGTAGGTTAAATTGGGCAGCTCTATATGTTATCTATAAATTTCGAAAACAAAATTCTTTTATTATTGCACCTGTTCGTTAGTAGGTCCCATGCGGTTTCGTAATTAACATCAGAAACGTCCAGATGTTTGATTAATTTACTTGCCTTGCCTTTAAGGTACGTCTTGAAACTGCATCTTCTCTGCTTCTCTTAATGTGGCATTGTTGTAGATAAGTTGCTCAAAAATATCGTGGAAGGTTGTCCAGTTTTCGTAACTTCCTTCAAAGATTGGCATGGTAATTTTTGGTAATGGGATGAATGACTTCTCGCGTTGTCGAGACTGTTTGTTTCTCGGGATGCTACTTAAAAAAGAAAGCGGAGAATACACTACAACGGAAGAGGACACTTTATCTCTTTTGATAAAAACTCACCTACCCGGATCAGTGGAACAACCTACTCTGGCTGAACCTAATCATACCCCTAGGAGGGAAGACTGGGAAACAGCTAAGAGAATAGTCAGCAAAGAAAGGATTAGATGGGCAACTAGCCTCTTCAGTCCTTTCAAATCTGCTGAAAACGACGGCATACAACCCGTAATGCTGCAGAAAGGGATAGATATACTGCTGAACCGACTCAAAGACATGTTCCAAGCCTTGGGTTACATTCCCCAATCATGGAGAGTGACTAAAGTAGTATTTATCCCTAAGCCTGGTAAGAGCAGCTATGCAGAAGCTAAATCTTACAGACCTATCAGTCTAACGTCATTCCTCCTTAAAACGTTGGAAAGATTAGTAGACAGATACTGGAGGGAGGAAGCCCTAACTCCTACCACTCTATTGAAAGAGCAATGACAAACCATCAGATCGATAACACCACGATAAGATGGACTATGGCAATGCTCAACACTAGAGTTGTAAAAGTCAAGTTATTTGACAAGGAAAAGACAGTGCAGGCTACAAGGCGATGTCCACAGGGAGAAGTTCTTTCTCCACTCCTGTGGTGCCTCACAGTTGATGAACTGCTGATCCAACTTAATAGCAAAGGCTACTACACTCAAGGATACGCTGATGACATTGTCATACTGATTCAAGGTAAGTACCACAGAACCGTAGACAATGTAATGAAATCAGCACTAAAGATAACCGAAGAGTGGTGTCTAGAGAATAATCTTAGAATTAATTCCAACAAAACCACTCTCGTCGCTTTCACTCGTAGAAAGAACGTCACAAACGGAATCAACATAAAACTGTTTGAGACAAATGTCAACTGGGGCCACAAACCGGAACTGACCTTCTGGCTGTACAAAACCATGGTTCGACCAATAATTTCATATGGAATAATCGCCTGGTGGCCCAAAATAAAACAAAAAACTGCGATCCACAAAATCAGCAGAATACAATATCTAGCTAATCGGTGCATCAATGGAGCATTTAAAGGCACCTCAGGGCAAGCACTGAATGCTATTTTAAATCTGCCACCTCTGCACATCTTCTTGAAAAATGAAGCCAGAATGGCAGCATACAGATTACAAAGTACTGGTCACTGGATGACCACAGCTAATAATCTAGGACATGGCAAGATCATGTCACACATCAACAACCCAATATTAGAAATTGGTTCTGATCTTATAATCAAAGCCTATGACTTTGAAAAGAACTTTACTGTACACACAAGTTGGAATCCGGACCAACTACCAACTCCAACAAATAAGAACATCATTTTCTACACTGATGGATCTAAGTTTGAAGGGGGTACAGGCTCCGGTGTGTACAGTACCAATCCTAAAACCAACGAAAAAAACAGTCTAGGAAAGTTTTGTAACATCTTTCAGGCTGAAGTGCAAGCTATTAACGTATGCGCAAACATCAGCATAGAAAAGAAGCTGCTCAATCGAGACATACACATTCTCTCAGATAGTCAGGCAGCACTAAAAGCGCTAGACGCTTTCAGTACTTCATCGAGACTGGTCAAGGAATGCAAATCCAAACTTCAAACCTTAAGCCAGGGAAATACAGTAAAATTATGCTGGATCCCAGGTCACCAAGGTATTGAAGGAAACGAAAAGGCGGACAAGCTCGCAAAAGAAGCAGCCCGTAATGCAATGACCGGTCCAGAACCTGGTCTAAGCGTTCAGAAAGACCAAGCCCGCTCAGCCATTAATGAATGGGTCAACACCGCACACCAACTAAGGTGGAGAAACTACAATCAAGCAACACATTGCAAAAGATTGCTAAAAACTCCGATTCCACAAACCACCAAAACCCTGTTGAGACTGAACGGAACTCGAATCAAGCAAGTAGTCAGTCTACTAACAGGCACTGGAGCATTCAGAGAATTTATGCACAGGATCAATATCTATCGAAATGAACCTGTTTGCAAACTATGCCAGGAGGATGATCATATCCTCTTTGAATGCCCAGCATTAGAGCGTAAAAGACACCAACTCGATTGGAGCCTTAACTCTATTGACAACCGCAAGCTAGTAGGGGACATTGCAAATCTAGTAAAAGATACGGATGTCGGCCTGCTAACTTGAAAACTCCCGACAGTACAAAAAGCCCAAAGGGCTGACGTGCGCATGTCAGCAAAAGGCAGTCGTGGAATCTAAATCTAATCTAATCTAATCTATTTAATTGAATATTTGAGCTGTTACCTGGTTATAGCGCTCTCGCATCTGATTATAGACTTTCTCAGTAAAGTAGTCCCAAGTAAATTCTTGTTCACATCCGAGGATCTCCTCATAAAGGTTCGTGATGTTTTTCCATTTCTCGCATATTTTGTTGGCTTTATGCTCGTAGAACGTTTTCGTCTGGGCTTATTCTAATGCTGACATTAGTAGAGGGAAGTGGATGGTTCTGGAACCTCCCCCCACCACTTGGCCTTGAGTTCAAGGCCAAGGCCACGTTCAAGCCCAAGGTCACATGCAAGGCGAGGCCACGTGCAAGCCCAAGGTCATGTTCGAAGCGAGGCCACCAACAGTAACCTTGAAGACTGGGTATAACATGAGGTGTAGTTTTGTGTTCAGTAGTATATCGTGTGCTGTACTAGCAAAAAACAATGGATCAAGTACAAAAGGTTGGTGAAACTGTCAAGGGGCGAGTATCAAAGAAAAAAGTGAAAGTGTTATATCCAGTATTGTTAAACGCAACAAGTTATCCGCTGAATAAGTCAAGAAATAAATCTGTGAGTTTGGGTTTGACCTGTTTTGGATCGTTTGTGCCGGGAGTGCTAATTAGTGGAATTAACAACAATTTTATACTGTTAGACGAAGGAGAGTGGCAAGTCTTCCTTAAAAATGAAGATGTGATAAACAGGCATTTTAACTATGAAGATGGAGATTTAAAACCGGTGGATATAAGTCCAGGCAAACGAATATATTTCCAAAAAATCGGAAATAAGAAAGTGATTGTGCTGCAGGAACTTAAGCGATCCCAAGTGTATCTCGGTATGCAATCAGTAGCAGAATTGTGGGGGTTGTTACCGCTGCTGGAGTCTAAAGCTGAACTATTAAAAAGTCAAAATTTTGAAAATTTCTACAGTAGTATAATCCAAGGCGTTTGGAATTTACCCGGCGACTTTAAACGAAGCATTGAGGGTGCGTTACCGCCAATAAAATCCGAAAATGTATACTGCATGCATGAAATGCTAAAGTATGCTTTGGACGTCATTAGATATGATATTGTGTTTAAACAATACGCCCAACAACAGCAAACGTTGGAACAATAAGTGTTTATCATGTAGTTATAACGATGTAATAAAAAATTAAAAATTTTAAAACGTTTATTATACAAATAACTTACTGACTAACTTAGAAACTAACCTAACCTAGAACGGTGTGGGTGGCCTCACATTTGCTGTAAAAAGAACACTTAGTTTATTCAAAGAAGCAAATCAAGTTATACTCACGTAAATGACCCAGAGCATGTCTGGTAATTCGAGGTCCCTGTAGACCTTGAACCTACATCCCAGAAACCACCCCACCTCTAGCAGGGTGGCTTCTGGGATGTAAGTAGAATTCTTCATTAAAGCAATGTCGTCCTAAAAATAAATTTATTGTGAACCAGATTTATGAGCATAAAATATTCTTACGGTCCCATATTTCTCGGCTATATGCTGCACCAATTCTATTTCTAAAATTATAAAAAGTTATTACATCAACTATTAAAATTAACACAATATTACCGAAAGCTGACATGGCAGCACCAAGAATTATTGAGTTTAGAAACTGATCTGTAAATTTCTTATATGTATACTGTTTAGAATACAAAAAAAAAACAAGCATCTTACCCATTTCTCTGGTCTGATTTTATCTGAAAAATGTTTGAGAATTTAGAATAGCGAAGTAACAGTACAATGCAAAAAAATTGTAATCAAATATGTTAATAATGATGATACAAGAATTTTAAGACATGGACATATAAAATAAAACATATATACAAACATATCTTACCAATGGAGCAGATTGTTGCGGCTGAGGAAACTGTGATTTTGTAATGCGACAGCGGTTGCTTTATATACAAATCTCTCCTACTTACATCTCGACTTGGAGGGAAGGGTTGACAACTTATGCAGCAAATTTTTAATGTTTGCTAATTACGGCGCTATCTAATCATAGTTTTAAATTAACTGATTTTTTTATAACAGCATTAGCTTTCTCATAAAAAAACACGTTTTTTAATACCCGACACGGCATATTTTGTAATATGTATTTAAATTATTTATTTTAAGTAGCATAATAATTGCATATGGTGAAATTTGCTTTCTGCAGGGTAGGTCACATTTAATTTTTAATTCATATCATTTTTAATAAGTACGCGAAAATCCAATAATGCATAACTTGTAGTAAAGTTTAATTGACGTGGTGGCATTGTTTAAAACGGTAATAATCAATAAATAATTCATGCACTTTAAAAGTGATATGAATTAAAAAATACATGTGACTAATAATATTTTTTAAAACAATAGTTAATTCGCTTCCTAGTAATAATGCAAACTACAATTTGTTATGAAAAAAATCGTGCAAATCATAATTGGAAGTATTATTTGCAAATGCATTTCTGCTTCGTAAACAAGAGTGACGTCAATGGAAAAATTTACACTTATGTTAAAAACATCTTTGACCCAGGCAAATGGTCCTTTTATTTTTTTGCCTCGACTTTGAGACGACCTGGGCAAATGCAGCAGGATGCATCTACATTTCTGTAAACAACTGACTTTAATGGAAAATTTACACTATGTTAAAAACATCTTTTTGATCCGGGCAAATGCTCCTTTTATTTGTTTGTTTCGACTTTTAGACGACCCTTGCAAATGCGGCAGGATCGATCCGCTTAAAAGTTCGTAAACAAGTGTATCAATGGAAAATTTATGTACAATTTGCGACAATTGAAGTTTTTCAAAGTAATCAGATATTTGCGAAAAATTCACAGAGGGATATAGTTTCTCATTCTGAACAACTTTTCTTAATAAAATTTTGCCGTATTATGAACTAACGAGGCAGCACTTTTGAAAATAAATTTCGTTTTAGTACAATTACCGACAATTAGAGTTTTTCAAAGTAATCAGATATTTGCGAAAATTCGCAGAGGGATATAGTTTCTCATTCTGAACAACTTTTCTTAATAAAATTTTGCCGTATTATGAACTAACGAGGTAGCACTTTTGAAAATAAATTTCGTTTAGCGCAATTGTAAACAATGAGAAGTTTTTCAAAGTAATCAGATATTTGCGAAAATTCACAGAGGGATATAGTTTCTCATTCTGAACAACTTTTCTTAATAAAATTTTGCCGTATTATGAACTAACGAGGCAGCACTTTTGAAAATAAATTTCGTTTTAGTACAATTACCGACAATTAGAGTTTTTCAAAGTAATCAGATATTTGCGAAAATTCACAGAGGGATATAGTTTCTCATTCTGAACAACTTTTCTTAATAAAATTTTGCCGTATTATGAACTAACGAGGCAGCACTTTTGAAAATAGAATTCGGTTTAGCGCAATAATTGCAAACAATGAGAAGTTTTTCAAAGTAATCAGATATTTCCGAAAATTCATACAGTGGTTTAATTTTACATTCTGAATAACTTTTCTTAATAAAATTTTGCTATATCTTTAAGGAAATTAGCATCGTAATTAAATTAATATTGAAAGTTGAAGTTGGCCTTCGCATTTCGTATAAATGCAGACCTCCAAGCTGCAGCAAACCATTCTGTTACCTGCTTTTGCAATGTCAACTGTGTGCCAATCTTGTAGAGGTGTTCTACTACCCAAAAAGATGTCTAAATACTCGAGGCTTAGCTTGAAGAAAACATCGGAAAAGGGTAAAGTTAAACTTTGCGCCTGCACGGAACCAAGCGTTTCACGCCCCAGTTCCGCACAGGGGTTGCCGCCAGCCGCCATAAATGTTTTAAGTGACGTATTAATTGCTCCTAATTACGAAATTATTTCTCCAAGTAGCCAAGGTTCGAGCAAAATTTTAAAATCAGCTTTAAAGAAAGGTCAGAAAATACAAAAAAAACCGGCAAAATTCAATTTTAGGAAATATATAGAGAATATGAATGTGGAGACTGACAAGAAAACGGGAGAATTTCAGGTTCAAGTGGAAAATGTATCCACATTTGATAGTAGGACAGTTGGTGAACTGTCTACTCCAAAATTCCAAAATATTCCGATGCAATCTGAGTCTCCGCATCTATCACAAACGGAAATGTTTATGGAAGCGTTCGATTTTGACGACATTCCATTGGAAAAGGCGGCTTCCGGCGACGGTGCGGCGCAAGAGTTTACAACCCTTGTAGATGGTTTGGAGATAGACTCCGGCTCAAGTCGACCGACCAGTCGAATTTCGAAGCGGCTAACAATCCAACCTTCGGAAAATGTGGCCGCAGTGCCTTCTGTAATTGTACAGGCATCTCCGGTTTCGGGTGGTGTGGCTGTTGTAGCCCCTGGGAGTGACGTAATCGATACTGTGGTGTCGATTACGTCTACCCCGCAGGAGGAAGACATGGATGACATTTCGCCATCCCAGCGTGCCGAACGTGAATACGTGTCTAATCGGAATGCAATAGATGCGAAAGCTGCCGATCTTCGCAGTGGAGAGCACTATCTAAGGTATATTAGATATTATTTTTTATCCATATATGTTATTTAACATTGAAGGTGTTTAGAACGTGCTTTTCCCAGTTTAGTAGCTTATATTGTTATTAGCTCCCTAGAAATTCGAGCCGCCAGCCTAGAAGCGACGATGCATGATGAGTACCTAAAAAGCATAGCTGCTTTACCTAAGATCCGCCACGGCCACAGCGCAACTAACATGGACATCTTTAAGAATGCTGCGTTAGCAAGGCTAGAGCTAATTGAAGATCTGTTAGCTGTGGAGAGTGCGATTCGTGCAAGACGTCAGGAGCTCGATAAAAAAGCTAAGTAACGAGTAGATAATCGTTTAACATATCATACACCTCTAACACAAATAACCTTGCCCCCCTATCCTCTCCAGGGTGTCCAAAGCGAATCCTCCCCGTGGTGACACCTGGGTAATCCGTTCGAGGTTTAATTTGTTAATCAGTGTTTATAAATAAAGGTGTTCATTGCGTTTGTGAATAGTAAGCCTCGAGCTGGGTAGCTAATCGCGCAATTAGTATATTAACCGATTGCGCGAGACTAATTTGCCATTATGTTCAGGTGCACTGCTTGTGGAGAGTCCTTCACCAGAGCTGACAATTTGTTTCGCCATCGAAGAGATAGCTGTCGCCACGAGCTGGGCCACCCATCGACGAGTGGTAAGTGGAAACGTGGTGATTGCTGTTGATTATATCGATTGTGTGTTTCCTACAGGTGACGCTATGGAGGCTTCGGTAGCAGCTGGTGAGGGACCATCGGCGAGTAAACGTCCAAGACCTAATGACTCCAGCGGTGGTGAGTGCGTCTCTATTGTAGTGTTTCATGTTTTCCAACGTTTGGTTTAACAGAACAGCTCCCCAAGACGCAATACTGCGACGTGTGTGATGAAAATGTTCGTCGGACTTGTTTCGTTGGACACCTGAGGAGCAATCGTCACACGAGGCGGTGTGATGTCATCCACCTGGAGAAAGGAGTGGTAGCCCTTCCAAGCGCCTTCAAGTCCCGTGTTGCCAGCTACAGGGTGTCCACGGAAAATTATCATATAAGTGTTGTAGAATATATGACGGAATTGAAAGACAAAATTATAGGTCTAATAGAAGGACAACTGACCAAATTAAACAGTATAAAATTAAATTTCGAACTTTTCGGGTATTTTATTTTGGAGACTCAAGATGTACAAGACGTCAAAAGTTTTAATACGACCAACGAGGTGGTAACTCGCGGTACAGACTTGAACGAATTATATGATAATTTAACGGGGATATTGGACCAGAAGGTGTCCGAATTTGAGGAACGCGATTCAGGTGTGTATTACAATTGTAATTCTTGTTAATGTTACTAACCGCAAAATGTTTACAGGGTGGATCTTGAAGCAGCTGCTGTACCTAGAATTAAATATAAATAAATTCAATCCGTTTCGGGCGTCTTCGTATATCCCGCTCCCGGAGCAGATTCAGACCAAGAAAGCGATCGTGAACGTCCAAAACGTCAAGGACGAGCGTTGTTTCGGGTGGGCGGTAACCTCGGCCCTCTGCGAACCAGATGGACCGTCTAATCGAACGAGTTCGTATCCGGATTGCTGGGATTTTTTAAATTTTGAGGACATTAAATTCCCTGTTAGATTGCGCGATATTTCTAAATTTGAAAAAAATAACCCTCAACTTTCTATAAATGTATACGCGTTGGAAAAAACTTTTCAAAACGATATTACCATATATGAAGTTGTGGGACCTCTGTACTATTCGCCACGTATAAAAAAGAGACATATAAATTTACTGCTTCTAACAGACGGCGAAGGTAATAGCCACTACTGTTGGATCGCTGATTTGTCTAGGTTAGTTTCGCGGCAAATAACGGCTAGGGCCAATGCGAAACATTTTTGTAATGGTTGTCTAAATTACTTTCGCACCGATGCCCATCTGGAGAACCATAAGCTTTTTGACTGTAATCATGTATGCACAAAGTTGCCTACGACAGAGCCGATCACGGATAAGTGTGGGGAGGTGAGGCCTCAGAACATTCTTAAATTTGATAATTATCATAAGCAATTGAAAGTGCCATTTTGCATCTATGCAGATTTCGAGACAGTTTTATCACCTGTCGATGGTGGGGATCAGGAGCCGGATCGCGAAAGACCTTATACGATCAAAACGTGCGAGCACAAACCGTATTCTTTCGCGTATTATTTGAAATGTTCTTTTGATGATACTCTATCCAAATTCGAAATTTATAGGGGTGAGGATGCTGTGGACGTGTTTGTTGAACGTCTAGACAGAGACGTTCGCGAGCTATATTCCAACAGTTTGAAGCATGTTGTACCCCTCAAGCCTCTGGCTCCGCAAGAAATTCAAAATTTTAAGGATGCTGCTTCATGTCATATTTGCAATCGTCCTTTTGGAGAGGAGAACGTAAAGGTTCGCGATCACGACCATTTGACCGGAGAATATCGGGGAGCTGCCCATTCTAATTGCAATCTAAATTATAAACTTCCAAATTTTATTCCCGTATTTTTTCACAATTTAAATTACGATTCCCACCTTTTTGTAAAACAGTTAGCTCAAAATAACGAAGAGCTTGATGTCATTCCAGAAAATAAGGAAAAATATATTTCATTTGGCAAACGTCTTTGGGTAGATGAAGTCGTTGTTGACGGAAAACGGAAAAACGTTTATATGCAAATTCGATTTTTAGATAGTTACCGATTTTTAAGTTCTTCTTTAGCATCGCTGGCCGCCACGTTATCAGATGATCAGTGTGTTGAAATTCATAAGCAATTCGGACATGACATCAAATTCGAACTGATGAGACAGAAAGGTGTGTTTCCCTATTCGTATCTGGATTCATTTACAAAATTAGATGAGCCGGCGTTGCCCACAATCGCCCAGTTTTATGATCATTTAACCGAGACGCATATTACTGAGGTCGATTACGAGCGTGCCGTTAAGGTCTGGAAAACTTTCGAATGTGAAACGTTGGGCGACTATTCCGATGTTTACCTCAAATGTGACGTGTTTATATTGGCAGACGTTTTCGAAAACTTTCGCAATTTTTATTTAAATCAATATAATTTAGATCCGGCGCAGTACTTCACCGCCCCCGGTTTAAGTTGGGACGCCATGTTAAAATATACGGGGGTTGAGTTGGAACTGTTGACGGATATGGATATGTTTCACTTTTTTAGAAAGGGTATTCGTGGGGGAGTTAGTACTTGTGTCGGGCGAAAGGCTATTGCCAACAATAAATTTGCGGGTAACTATGACGCTTCAAAGCCCACTTCTTTTCTTGTGTTTTTAGACGCCACCAACCTTTATGGCCATAGTATGAGACAGTTTCTACCGCAAGGTGGTTTTGTTTGGTTGACTGACGAGGAAATTGATAGTTTTGACGTATTTCAAATTTTGGACGACTCAGATACTGGGTACGTGTTGGAAGTTGACTTGCGGTACCCTGAAAATTTACATGACGATCACAATGACTTCCCCTTTTGCCCCGAGCTATTGGTGCCTCCACAGGGAAAATTTAAAAATGCAAAATTAATTCCAAATTTGTATGACAAACACAATTATATTATTCACTACAGAAATTTGAGGCAATGTTTAGAGGCCGGCTTGATTTTGGTTAAAACGCATAAAATACTTAAGTTTAGACAATCTCCATGGCTCAGATCCTACATCGATTTAAACACAAATTTACGTAACCAGTCTGACAATGAATTTAACCGAAATTCATTCAAACTAGCTAACAATAGCGTCTTTGGTAAAACCATGGAAAACGTGGACAAAAGGGTTGTTGTAAAGTTAATTAGTCATTGGGAGAAAATTGGTAATAGAATGGGGGCAGAAGCTTTGATATCGAAACCTAACTTTAAAGATAGAATTCGGTTTGGGGAAAATTTAATAGCAGTGGAAATGAACAGAACGTCGGTTTTATATAACAAACCCATTTATGTTGGTTTCTCAGTTTTAGATCTTTCGAAAACGGTAATGTACGATTTTTATTACAAATTTTTGAAGCATACATACGGCCGTAATGTGTCTCTACTCTATTCTGACACTGACTCATTCATCCTGGAAATTTTTACTGAAAATTTTTACGCGGACATGCAAAAGCACCTTGATCTCTTTGATACATCAAATTACAAGAATGGTTTGCACGGAATTTCGAGAACCGAGTCTGTTGTTGGCAAATTTAAGGATGAGTACGCTGGGGTGGCTGTGTGTAGCTATTACGGGGTCGGTGCAAAAACATACTGTGTAAACGCTGTTGGTAAGGAAGCCAAAAAGGCGAAGGGAGTTAGAAAGAGTGCTGTTCGGAATCACCTCACCACCGAAATTTATAAATCTGTAGCCGAAAACAAGAGGGAAGTTGTATTTTGTCAGATGTATGTGTTTCGTTCCCATTTACACACTATGTACACCGAATTAATGAATAAGGTTGCACTTTCTTCGCGAGATGATAAACGCTTCCTTATTCCTAATACTACCAAAACCTTAGCGTGGGGTCACCGTGATATAGATGTTTACAGTCGTCTAGACAACTTGCTGCGCATTGCCGAAACGATGACGTAGCAATATGTTCGCGGAACAGTATTCGTTATTACTTAACAGCAGAGGTCCTACACGGCTTTCTTGTACTTTGTAGGTTTAGTTATTGTATATAGCAATTATAGTATAGGTTAAGAACACTAGCTTGTATGATATAGGTAGTAAGTTAAATTTTACGAAAAATCTGATTGTTTGGGTCCGCATTACCAAGTATATTTGTTATTTAACACTGTAGTCACTCATGTTTAGCATTTACAATAATAAATTACTGTAAAACAGAAAAAAGTTTTTATTTAAAGAAAATAAATGGTAGTAAAACAAAAAAAAGTGTTTTATTGAAAGAGTTCTATAGAATCATAATAAGTTATACAACATTGTTTTTGGATATCCAAGAATTGTGACGATTATCGAATCCCAACCACTTTACGTAAAGCTGATTACCCTTCTTCTTCAACACCTTTTCTACCAGGTATACGTCCGAGTGTTTGGTTTTCTGTAATTCGTGCTCGTAAAATCCACCTTTGATTTCTTGCCCTTCCTGATCGGTGAGTTTGTAGGTGGTAGGATTTGTAAGTCGCACTGTGGCTATTTTGAATATTTCGTTGCTCCAGCTGGGTGTGTAGCCCTTGCTAAATATCGAACGATATTTACTAATGCGTACAGAATCTCCTTTATGAAACTTTTGAGGTGTCGGATCTACAGTTTTTGTGTGGCTGTACACGGTGTGTAACAGACGTTTGGCATTTTTAAGATTAACTTCAGCCGGCTTCATACCTGTTGTCCTATGCCTGGTTGTGTTATATTTGCTTAAAAGTTGGGGCAGAATGTCCAACCATTTGTAGGACCCTTGCAAACTAAACTGCTTCCACATCATGTTCTTAAGGGTGCGGTTACATCTTTCTATGATGCTGCTTTTCATAGTTGAATACGTGCTGTAATGATTTATCTTGTAACGTCGCATCAATGCTTGAAAATCGCTGTTATAAAATTCTTTTCCCAAATCGGTTTGTACGTTTTTTGGAGATACCTTCATATTAGCAAGAACTTTTCGCATAGCTGCTGCTACATCTTTTCCCGTTTTCCGTTTTACCGGGAGAGCCCACAAGTATTTAGAAAACGCATTAATAACAGCTAAAATGTATCGATAACCTTTATTGCTTCGTGCATATGGTTGCATCTCCACCAAATCCGCTTGTAGTAAATCATGCAATCCTTTGAGAATCACCCGTCGTCTCTTGAAATTTCTTCGCGCTGGTTTGTGAAGTTCTGCAACTAGATCCTCCTTAGGACTCATTGCCGAATGTTGCTGTATCGACTGCTATGGGACATTTAAGCAGCAGTTGCACGTATAACTTAGTGTTTATGGATTCGAATTTCAGTTTATCTCCTCGCCGCAATGTCTTACCGACAAGCGTGTCGTGTTTGATGCCGTTGATGTGTGATACTACCAAAGGTCCGTTGACTTGAACACTTATGATCTCACCGATCGTTAAAGGAAAAATGTACTCATTATTACCGAAAATTTTGGAATATCCGCTTTCATCATAACCACGCCCCACTAGCAGCAGTGGTACCTCTATATGGAGTCGGTTTACATTTTGAACTTTCATAAAGATATGTTTGCGATGAGAACCGTAGCGCGCGCTATGGTAGTGGCGTCCAAATTTGTCTATGGGCATTACTCTATCGTCTAACACCTTCTGATCGTAATTCAATAGGTCCTCTGCTTTTGTACTCGTCTTAATGAATTATTTTTGCTTCTCGTAGAGCTTGGGTGATGCTTACGATTTCGTTGGAATGGCCGGTGTGCCCCGCTACCTGAGAGGCTAATAATATGCGCAGACGATCCACTAATGAATTTGGATCTTTCCAAGGAACAAATTCCACTTTTTTATTGGTTACTGTTAATAACCCCCTTCCGGTACGCTGCACCCTCGATGCGGCTCTGGTAGGTTGTCTAATGCCGGAGGAGGTAGCCAGGGGGCGTACTATTTTCATATATTTTGAGCCGGCGTTACCGCTTATCCCTTGGGTTGGATCGTAGTTCTTACGATTTGCGGCGGACCGGTTCACTATGTCATAGTAATTTTCATGGTCTTTGGTTGTATAAATCAACGGTTTCTTTAAGAACATTAATTCGTAAAAGCCGGGGGTGCCTTTGTATACTATTCTATTTCCGTGATCTGTAATAACCATGTCCTGACCCTCAAAAGTAAGCTGTTTATTTCCAATTGCAAATTTATCAGTGTCTATGTCCCATCGAACTCCATAATGGAGATCGTACTTGCTCTCTGTATCTCGTATCATTCCCTCGATATATTTTCTAGCTAACCCTGAGAACTGTTCCAGGTATTCCCCTAGAACTTCCGGTTCCATCATTTGTCGCACGGTTTCCCTAGCCTCTGCTACCGAAGTTTCAATTGCCGCTTCTTCTTGAGCCTCCACCTGTTGCTCCTCATCCGGTAAACTCTCATACAATACTTCTCTGTCAAGAAATCTAGGTGTGGATGTTACCAACGCTGAAGTCGATGGTCCGGGAATGGCAATGTCGGGGGTTGACGCTCGTACGGGGGTTTTGCCATTTCTCGGACGGGGTAGGATAGATGGTGTGGACACTCGTCGTTTGATGGTTCTCAGCATAGGTCCTACTTCTTGCTGTATTGTTTGACCTCCTTCTTGCTTAATGGATGTTAGCAATTCCGTGAGTGGTTGGGAAATTGGTTTAAATTGCTCCGCAAGAGCCGTCTGCGATTCGGCGATATCCGCTTTTAAAGTTTCATATTTCCGCCTGACAGCCTTTCTAGCTTTAATAAGATCGCTTACTAACCGTTTGTCCATGTTGCTATTACTGTCGTTGTTCGTAGACTAATAATTTGTACAGCAGTGGTCCATGCCTATATAGTGAAATAACTGTCGAACCCTTTTCTATAACGACCGGCGTTGATTTCGCTTTCTTTGTCGATAACTAAAAATCCGTGATCTTTGATCCAACAGTGGGAACATAAGTTTTTAAACTTTTCGAATGACATGTCTGTGTTTACGTGATCATCGTAAATGTGTTTAAGATTGGTGTGGTCTTGCCGGAATACGATTATGATATTCGCATTATCTCGTACCAGTTGTTTCGGGATTGATGAGTAAGTCTGACAGAGGTAAAAACAATCTATATTTCGATGACGTCCGAAACTAAAATAATCTCTAATTATGCTTTGAGTGTCGCATGCCACATCATCAAACACAATAACAGAATTTTCTTTCGCCTCGTGTGGTTTGATAACCTCACACCCCTCGCTGAATTCGTAGAATCCGATTTCTTTTAGTGACTTCAGAAGTATCTTCAGAAATTTGTATTTAGGTTGCTCAAGGGTTTTCGAATACAAATACAAGTTGAGAAACCGCACCCCATTGCGGTGCAGCAAAAGACTGATCATCGCATTGGTTTTCCCAGAGCCGGAAGGACCAATGATCAAACCCCTTTTACATCCTATACCCAGTAAAGTGCCGTGTCGTCTGAACCTCTGTGACATGGAATTTACTGTATGATTTACTACCGGCAGCGAACATTTTTGTTTCACAAGTTTGACGTTCTTCATCGTTTTCGGACGGGGACGAACTAGCTTCTAACCGCGCTGTGCTAAGTATATATCTACCCCCTTTGAGCTTCACATCGTCAGTCGCTCTTCGACGAGCGTTTCTTTAAGATGAGTTATACTAGACGTAAAACTCGTAGTCGTCGTCGAATCGTAAGACGGAAAGGTCGCGGTTTGTTGAACACCCTTATTGACAAGTTACCCTTCGAATTACATATACCAGGTTACAAGTTTTGCGGACCTGGCACTCGTTTAAACAAACGGCTTTCTCGAGGTGATCGAGGAAGAAACCCTCTGGACGAGGCTTGCAAGCAACACGACATCGCATACTCACAATCTAGCAATCTTTCGACACGTCACGCGGCGGATAAAGTTCTTGCACAGAAAGCTTGGGAACGCGTTAAAGCAAAAGACTCTACTCTTGGAGAAAGAGCGGCAGCTCTTGCTGTTACAGGGATTATGAAAGGGAAAACCAAACTCGGCATGGGAGTCTCCCGGAAACGAAAGCGTACAGAACCCATTGCTGTTATGGAAACACCCCGGAAACGAAGACGTACACTACCTATTGCAGCGCAAAAATTTGGTACGGGGATATCTAGAAAACGGAAGCGTACACTACCCACTGCTGGTGTGACGGTCCCCCGAAAACGAAGGCGTATATTACCTATTGCCGCACAAAAATTTGGTACGGGAGTATCTAGAAAACGGAAGCGTACACAACCCACTGTTGGTGTAAGAGTCTCCCGGAAACGAAAGCGTGCACTACCTATTGTCGGTATTGCGCAAAAATTTGGTACGGGGGTATCTAGAAAACGGAAGCGTACAAGGTGTAGTAGGCGTAAACGTATTGGAGGCGCGGTCGTTTTTAAATCGCGAAGGAAACGCCGAATTCGTTCTAGAGTAGTACCTGTTCCCAAGAGAGGAGGTATATTGCCGCTTGTACCCATACTTGCTGCATTAGGAGCATTGGGGTCTCTCGGAGGCGGTGCTGCAGCAGTCGCTAAAGCGGTTGGCGACTCAAAGGCTTCTAAAAAGGATCTCCAGGAAAAAGAGCGACATAACAAAGCTATGGAATCCATTGCTCGAGGAAAAGGGCTATATCTACGACCGTATCAGTCAAAAAACTACCGTTGAAGCTACCACGCCGAGCGTTGACGAACATCGATATTGCACAGTACGTTAAACGCTTCGAAATTCCCCATTTTAGGGGGATATTTATGCGAGATGCTCTACCCGACAAAATTCGTCAACGAGAATGTGGTGTTACTAACTTAGACGATGATGTTGGACCTGGCACACATTGGACAGCCTACGTTAAAGCTGATCGATTTGTTCTGTATTTCGATAGCATAGGTCGCTTACAACCTCCTCCCGAATTAGTAAACTACTTTCGCAGCGATGGTAGCAACAACACAATTATGTACAACTCTAATAGATATCAAAAACTCGCATCATACACATGCGGACATTTGTGTCTCAAATTCTTATATAACTTTGCGAAACCGCTTTTGTCGTCAGTTTAAGTGCCGCGCTTCATCATGTCCAGTATATTCACTCTTACGGGAGATTCATCTGTTCTTACTGCAAATTTTGACCCTCCCATTTTCTTAGACGATGGTAGCGAATACGTCTTGGGATTGTTAAGTTTCGAAACCTACTATACTATTCCAAACGTTAGACCTCCCAACAATGAATTTCATCTTGTTGGAGAACCTCCTATTATTATACCGGAGGGAGCATATGAAATTACCGACATTGCTGAATTTTTACATAACCAACTCGATTCTGATGCGGGTGTTAAACAGGTACTGCTACGTGGAAACAACAGCACCTTAAAAACCGAAATAAAGTCCACCGTTCCAATCGACTTTCAAAGCGACAATACTATCCGGGACATGTTAGGCTTTGAGAAAAAAATTTATGCTGCAGATAGGTGGCACACAGCTGAACATGTTACGAAAATTTTGAACATCAACTCGATTCTTATTCATTGCAACATCTCCGTTGGTTCATATAAAAATGGTAAGCCCGGCCATATCATTCACCAATTCTTCCCCATAGTACCACCCGGGTACAAAATAGTGGAAACCCCTAACCCAGTCATCTATCTACCGATCAGCACGAAACAGATCACTAACTTAACTATTAAAATACTAGACCAATCGGATAATCCTGTCAGTTTTAGTAAGGAGACCGTTACGGTAACATTACATTTAAAGAAACTGTAATGGGTTTTCGATTCACCACTCCGTACCACCCCTGCTTTACTTCCTATAAGAATCGTCGCCCACACCCTCGTAAGATCAGTACGGCTTCGTCCACCACGCAGCTAACTAAAGCAAACAGAGACTTCTTGCGGTCCTTAGGCTTTACAATAGTGTAATGAGTATTTTAAATATTGGAGAGCGAGTCCTCGTCGACACTTCTATCATTAGCAATCAATTGCACACACATCAACCGTATACAAACCGTTTTGACTATAACGATGAAATTCGAATTCCAATTCCCGAAGATATGTCAACTCTTCCCGGCCTGAGCTATCTGTACCTAGAGGGAAAGTTGCGGAAGGAAAACGGTGAAGTTACAACGGCTAAATTCCTTAACAATGGTTTGGCTCACTTATTTAGCGAAATCCGATACGAAATCAATGGCGTCGTTGTCGACTCTGTCACCAAACCTGGTATTACGTCTACTCTTAAGGGATATGTGTCCTACAGTTCCGCTGACGTTAAAAAGCTTCAAAATGCAGGTTGGTTTGCCGGCGGCGACCCTGCCATTACCGATCAGGAAGGTAACTTTAGTGCCTGCATACCGTTGAGAATGCTGTTAGGATTCGCCGAAGATTATGGTAAAGTTATACTTAACATCCGACAAGAACTCGTATTAATTCGCAGCAATACCGATGCCGACGCCGTATTCAGTGCTACCGTAGGGGAGACGGCTAAAGTTACGATTGACAAACTATATTGGAAGGTTCCTCATATCACTCCAGGTCTTGCTCAAGAATTAGCCCTGACCAAATACATCGATAAAAATATTGACACTCAAGTCGCATTTCGCAGCTGGCAGCTTCATATCATACCCGGTGTTCATGCTGTGACTCAACATTCTCACGCTATCGCTACAAGCACAAAATTACAAACCCCCAGATATGTCATCGTAGGGTTTCAATCAGGTCGTTCGGGGCTAATCGCTAAGGACAATGCTAATTTCGATAAAATTGGTCTTACTAATTTCCGAGTTTATCTAAACACCGAACGATTCCCATACGACAATTTACATAACAATTATGCACTCAATCATTACGCAACATTATACGACATGTATTCCAAGTTTCAATCATCTTATTATAGCAAAATCGATGAGCCCTTCTTCTCCCGCCATGACTTTGCAGACAAGGCGCCCATTGTTGTAATCGATTGTTCCCATCAAAAAGACTACCTTCATGCAAACGCTGTCGTTTTTCGTGTTGAATTTGAAACTTCCGCTAACGTGCCAGCCAACACAACTGCGTATTGTCTCGTTCTTCACGATCGGGTTTTTACTTACAACGCATTGTCAAAAGCAGTTAAACAACTGTAATTTCGCAAAAATACTTCAGTTGCACCTCGACTTTTAGCGTAACTAGACCATGCTCTCTATACCTAATACGATGAAGATCATTATCGATATTCAAGGTTTTAAGACGTCCGATAAGCACTTTACCCCAAAAGAATTGGCCTCCTACGACGGTACCTCAGTATCTCACCACATTTTTAAACCCCCTTTCGCCCTCCATTCCTTAACACCTCATTTACAACAACAAGCCCACTGGGTAATGACTAATCACCATTGCATCGACTGGAATGAGGGATTTACTCCAGCATACATGTTTCCTGCAATCTTACGACGTCTTCTGCAAGGTGTCACCGAAATATATGTGAAAGGTCGAGAAAAGGCAACTTTTCTACGCCGCTTTACTACCATCCCAATCATCGAAGTGGAAGAAAGACCGGCCCTCACCCCATCACAACCCGCTTGTTTATATCATTCCAAACCGATTTGTTATTGCGCTTTATCTAACGTGTATCATATTTATAATCACTACATAATGGAATAAAACAATCTTTTTAATTTTTATTGTTTTTATTTGTTTACAATATATACCGTTTAACTACACGGATTAAACATCTACGTACTAGTGGAAAAGCGCTCTACATAAATTGTTCGCCTATGTTCGGCGCACAAGACGTCTCGCAGTACTTCATCCATAGTAAGTATCCTCCGATGGAACCGCAACCTATCCACAGCTTCTCGTTCCCACCGTCCTCTCCGAGCTTCTCGAAACGCATACGTCCACGTATGCAAATTGTACATCTTATTCTTCGAGTCGTCAAACTGCACGCTCTTCTTCATTTTCCTTCCTCTCTATAAAGGCTTTTACTTCACACATATGCCATTTTAGGCCAAGACTATCCATTAAATCTACAAGGAGGCCTTCATTTATGGCTCCGTCTAAAAATAGTTGACCGACAGCTGCACCGTTTTTGTACTGTTTTTCTTTTTTATACAACTCTTCGTCACTGAATCCGGAACGTCCTAACCCATATACGACTTCGTGCGACGCTTCGAAAGCTAAATCCTTTAACGAACTCACTAATCGTTCAACCGCACTAGGTACGTCTCTTGCAGCCGGTCGAGCAGCCTCTCTATAATTCATCCACATGACTACACTGCCAACTGACGACTCAGGGCTTCCACTTCGATGTCGCACTTTACCATAGAACTTGCGAACGTTAGCACTTCCACCATACACGCAGTCTTTTCAGAGTTCTCCTCCAGCTGATCCACTACAGACCATACATTTACTAAACAGTCTCCACAAAGGTTTGCTACACCCTTCACTATTTCTTTATAGAAACTCTCAAAGTGTAACGCTTTTAATTGTGCGAATCGCGCTTCCACGAGTTTCTGCAAGCGCCACAATTCTTCTACAGTTTCGCTCGCTAAACGCACCTCTGACAAGCCCACTTCCTCCAATTTGATTATTTTCCTTGTCTGGATCGCTTCAAATACAATGCTCTTCTTCCCTATTTCCAGAGCTGGCCACTCACCGTCGAGAGAATAGAAGTAGTTGGAAATCACTCCCTGATTTGCAATCAGGGCTGTCCACTCCCATTCATTTAACTGCACCCAGTCATTTTTGGCACCCCGTATTATAATACTTGGGTTAAATTGCGAACTCCAATCAAACCCTACACTCACGTACTTAGAACTTGATTTATTTAATTTGTACGTCCTACTATTCAGAAGTTCTGGACAGAACAGTGGTTGCGGCTTTCGTGCTTTATTACTCTGAACTACCTCGATAGCTTTCAACAAGGCTTCCATTTCTGCACGACTATCGGATGCTACTACCCTTGCAGACTCTTCTACGCGCTTTTATTTTCACATTTCCAAGGTTATATGTGGTAGGAGGTGAGCGTAAACGCAACCTTGAAGTCATGTTTACTGCACTACCTTTTTGGAATCAACAATTATGGGAACCTTGAGTTGAAATTCCACATATAACATATTTGGCTTGACTGCCCAAAATTTTAGCATATCACCCCTTTTTAATGTCATCCCAATCATTTCGCGAAAGTTATATGACCCCAACTTGTTGATATAAATTTCGGTATTTTCGGGATAAAGTAAGACGTTTGTTATTTCAGCTTCACGGAAGGGAATAGTATATTCGATGTCACCATGCGGTAGGATGTACCATCTATCATAATTGACGGCAATGGATACTAGTTGTAAATCTCGTTCATAATATAAAGGCTCGCTTAGCTCTTCAACCACAAACACCTGCGGGTGTGACGTGGAATTCGCATGCATATGTTTGCCAAATTTATCGATAGGCATTGCTCAAGCGTCGAACTGGATATGAATACTGAAATCGTGGGCTTCTACTTATAAAATATCAATAATCATAGACGTCGCTAGGAGTGCAATAAAAACACAGACACCTTTATATACATATATTTAATTAAACCAACAATAAGTAATATATACTACATCCCCATCTGCTAGCCGAGCGAGAAAGCGCTGGATGGGGACCTCTACATGCCGCCGCCACCACAGGAATGGGTCACCCTCGTATGTGGTGGGTAGCGTCCTCAGGAGGGTCGACTGCCATAGGCGCTCGCTTCCAAGACTCATGGAATAGTCTATTGTTACGGCAGCCTGGAGTTGACGAGCTGATGGAGGTCTCGGTTCGGAGGTGATGAAGTATTCAAACTCCTTGTAAAATGTAGGAGCATCTTCAAAGAGCGCATCAACAACAATATCAGGCATGATGACTGGTAGCCGTGGTGGAAAAACGTTACGCTTTATATGTGAATCTCAAGGTAAGACCCTTGACCTTCTACGTTCCCATCCTTGACTACGCTCCTATATTAAGTTGCCTGTTTTCTGTAACAGTCATCATAATCCTCCAGCACCTACCATAATCATCAAGCAGCTATGGCAACTAACTTTAAGAATGCAGAACAATTTTACCGTCATTTTCGCCGGTTTTTGGCTAGTTGCCCTCCAGCATCCTCTCAACGGTCTCTCCAGGCAGTGGTCACAATGGAGTACCCCTTGAACCTACAAGGAGAGACCCTAGCGGAGACGACCACCTTACGGACGTGGCCTGCAGTCTTCGACGGATCGTCAGCTGTGTGGTGGCAGACCAACATCTTCAAGCCAGTGGACCGGTACCTAGGCCTACTGGAGGATGGGGAAGTTACATATATAACTTATACTTGGAAATAAATAAATATATTTAGAAATATTTCTGTGGTTTTATTTTAAAGTTTCGAGATTGTGACCTTGAATTGTAGAATATAAAACTTTCACAAACGTGTGCGTAGTTAGTTGCCATCATGAGCTCAGAACCTCGACATCCAGAATTTGGGAGCTACTCCAAACGGCTACGAACATTCGGCGATTGGAGTCGAGGTCAAACTCCAGAATCGCTAGCAGGTGCCGGTTTCTTTTGCATCAGCGACACGATTAATTGCGTACAGTGTTTCCACTGCGGAGTTCAAATTTCTGGCTGGGAGCGCAATGACAAACCCCTATCTGAACACCTCCGTTGGTCACCCAACTGCAAAATTGCCAAGGTCTACCAGCAAATACAAACCATCGAAGACTTGACTTATCAACTTTTCGATGCGTTGCATTTATCCCGAGGAGTAGATGTGGCTGGCAACAATGGAACGGGTGTAGCCGACAAAACAAAAGGTTGCTGTTGTCATAAGTGATGCAAAGTGCGGCGCCAAACCATTCACTAGTTGCCATCGACTTGTTGAACATGCTACCAATACAATTTTTGGTTGCTCTCGCTGCAGTTCATGATGGGATTCTCTACGTCCTTCAACCGCCGCGGTGCAGTTCAGCTTCTTTCGCCTACAATGATGGAGTGCACAACGTGACGTGGCGTAAAATGGATACCAGTTCCTTGACAACTATTTCCGTTTTTAAAATACAAGTGAACAACTTTACTGAACATAACGTTTTAACGTTCAAGATAAAATACCATTTCCCTTCATATGCGGTAGATACGAATTGGCAAACGATTTTGCTAAAAAATAAACCTGATGTCTTGAAGAAGCTGCTCTCGCCCGCGGATAATTCCTGCTGTATATCTACTATTGTTTTAAGCACTATTTTATTCGCTCTAATGTGTATGTCTGTAACGTATTTCTTAATCTGTTGGTATTATAATCATTTAGTCTAGCCACTACTGTAATTACTCTTTGTATGTGCATC